>OY735246.1:33950770-34369208 GCA_963457695.1 Neria commutata
CTTCTAAAATTTTGCACAAAATTTCCATTAATCTCGATTGATGATCTCACAAAATCCCTTTTGTTGGTCAAAAAAGAAAGACTCGATGATAATTGGGGTCGACTTGTCAGCGCTCACAATGAAGTCCTCTCCCGTGACGACAGTGAGCTGCCTGATAATTCAAAGGAGTCGATGCGTCAGAAATTTTATCTCTGCTCTGAGAATTTCATGACATGCAAAGCCCAGATTCTCGATCTCCTCGAGAAAAGGCCTCCCCAAAGTGCAAAACTTCAAAAGCCTTCCAGATTACCAGAGAAAACAGCAGTTCGAAAACCTCAATGTTCTTCGAATACCCATCCCCGGGTTCCGCCTGCCGACTCCGAAATCTTCTACGGAGATGATGAGGAGTGGCCGTCTTTCCGTGACATGTTCACGGAAAAGTACGCAAATCGCCCAAAACTGACTCCCGCTCAGAAATTGTACTACCTCCGGTACAAAACCCAGGGTAAGGCGGGTGCTATCGTCAAGCCGTTTCCATTGGTAGACGAAAATTTCTCTCTCGCTTGGGAAGCACTTAAGGCGGTATACGAGAAGGACATCAGAACCCCTCTGAATATCCCTATTGTGACCACGGAAAGTGAGGCGATCCCAAAAGCCTCCACTACTGAAAACAATGTTCTGACCCCTCAGAATACTCCCACTCAAAACTGGGTTCCCAACCCAGTTGGTAGCTGCTCGTCAAGACTCCTTCAGACGAGCGGATACGAGGACACAGAAAATCCCTTTTCGATTAGCCCTCATAAATTCCATGAAAATACCATGGAGAAAAATGTTGTGGAGCAGCAAATTTTGCCATCAGGGGATAAACTCTTTGCCCCGGGAGGATGGCTATCGCCAAAATGGGCTGATGGAAAGTTGTCCAGCGTGTCTTGCTCGGCTTCGCGTTCATATGTGCGCCATTCCAGGCGAGAAGGTGGAAATATATCATCGATCTCAAGTGCCACGCTTCCAAGTGGTGCGTCCACATCAGCCCTGGCCTGCTCTTCTTCCTCACCTTCCATTTCTACGTCCAACTCCAGCATGCTGGCCGCATCCGTCAGCTGCACTTCTTCTTCTTCCGGTACTACCCCGCAAAATGTCAGCGTTACTCCGTCGTCGGCGACATCCCTCGTCATAACCGGCGCACCGCTAGCACCCAATTGCTCAATTAAGGGAAGTGGCTCCCTCGCCAGCCCTCAAACTCCACGATGGGTTAAATCCGAACCCAACCGCTTCATTCAGAAGCCCGACATCCCCAGACGGTTCTCGATATGTTCTCGAGCTGCACGGCTTTTAACTCCCCCTGAAGCCTGGCCAAAACGCACTCTCCGTGCACCTCCATTTCTGGAGAATAAGAAAGCCGATGTTCTTTGTCCCCTTAAAGAACAGGCTCTCATCCCGAAACGGTCTTCGTTATTTTACCGAGCCTATAAATGGTGTGCTCTCCCTGAGCGTAAACTCACCATTTATAACAACGTCCTAGCCCTGACGCCGACGGACCGAGCAGCTGCAATTCTCTGGAAGGCTGAAGGGCGTGCGGGATGGCTCAACGCATCTCTTTCCGCTCGCCATGTTGACCCGAGCAACGACAACCGACAACCGACAACGCCTCGCCACAAGGACGAAGAACTCTCGGCACAAAGACGAAGAATTTTCGCCTATTGTCCGTCTGGCCCGGTTACTTTCCGCACGTGACTGTGACTACTCTAGCCGATGGATGGGAGGAGGCCATGACCATCACACACCGCTGTATTCATGGCGGAGGAAGGCGCTTCAACGTGAACTGGCACCCCTAGCCAGCAACGGGCCCGACGAACATCCCCGGTGGCGGCCGGCCCCGGTTGCACGTCCACGACGTATGGTGCCAATCGCGCAGCCTGCTGTGCGCATCCATCGTGGGATACCTCCCGATTAACCGCTCCTGAATTGAATCCTCCGGAATACTCCAGTCGCTGCATCACCACTCCAACCCAACGGGGTTATCTGTTGCAGTCCTGCAAGGCGGCCAGAATGGCTAAACGCCAATGAGTTGCAGCAGATTCCCTCAAAATTATTTCCTTTCTTTGCATTGTTCCCTTCCTACTTGATGTAAACCCCTTCTTTTTCACTTCCCATTCTTCTTCCATTCTCCTCGCAATTAACTTCCAGTTCGCTCCCTTCCAGCTGTCATGTTTCACATTTCTCCGCTCGCGCAATAACGCGCTCTCACTAATCAACAACCAACTTCAAAAATAGCAAGTGACCGCGATGAAGTGTTCTTCCCTTTTTTTAAACTTTGTTTAGAATTAAATTACATTTTAATTAAACGCGCTTTCTCGCGCAATATAAGTTAAAACCCCCGTATCCCTTTATTTAAAGAAGTCGTTCTCGACTCAAAAATATATAAGTCGAAAGTGACTTAAATCTGGAGGAGAAGCGTCGAACGGTTCGCACCCACCGATATTGTTCCAACTGCCTGTCTGCGGATCATGAGCTGGAGAGGTGCGATAATGAAATTCGATGCCGGTATTGCCAGCTCCGTCATCACAGCGTGCTGCATGGACCTACGCAGGAGCGAGCGAGACCTAGTCCGTCTCTGCCGCTCCCCGGTGACGAAGGCGGAGCGAGACCTAGTCCGTCTGGCCTGCCATCTAACGTCAGACGCGAAGTTGAGATTTCGCGATCCTTTCGCCCACTCGGTTCTGGAGCGAGACCCCGTCCGTCTCGCCTGGACGACTCTAGAGCGAGACCCCGTCCGTCTCGCCTAGAGCTACGACACGACCGATCCCGAAGTGACCGCCGAGCCCTCACCGATGCCCGCCACAGGATTACGGGCCACAACCCAGCGCCCACCGTGATGCAACCGATGCTCGCCGTATTCCCCACTGCGCGTGTAAAGCTGCTCGTCCGTAGCGGCGCCCCGACGATACGAGCCCTCCGCAATCCAGGCGCACCAATATCCACGATTGCCGAACGACTGGTGCGGCACTATCGCCTAGAGACGACCAGGATGGGAGCCGACGTTACCTGCTGCGTTACGCTCCGAGGCCGCTTGGACAGCAACACGGAGATCAGCGTATGTGCTCAGGTTAAGCAGAGCGTGGGTGAGAGGACGCCCGTTCGATCCCTTGACCCGCGGATCGTCGAGCCCTTCCGGCATATATCGTTGGCAGACCGGGAGTGTTATCGGTCGGCGTCGATCGATCTGGTGCTTGGAGTCGACGCGTATGCTCGGATACTACAGCAGGGCGCGGCCCCCATGTCGATAGGACAACTGACGGCTCAGTGCACCATATTTGGATGGGTCGTATCCGGCCTGTGTGCCATGTGAAGTATTTCGATTTTTTTGTTGTGATTAATTTCGTCTCCACCCTCTCTCTCTCCTTTATTTTAAATATCTTCACAGACGGCGAAGCGGCGTAAGCGGAGAATCCGTAGAATGACGGTTTGAACTCATACGAGATGGAGGAAGAATTTTTGAATTTTTATGTAGATATAAGTATGTATTAGAATTGAATTTTGAGCTATCTGAATACAATGTGAATATTGAATTTTGAATTTATCCGGGTTAGTTGCAGTAACGCTGCAAGGCGGGCGGCAATGTTTATGCCAAACGCAGTAGGGTTAAGTTTTAGTTCTAGTTCAATATTGAAATTTTCAAATGTAGGTGGCGCTGGCGTAGCTAAGAGGTCTCGCTGCTCGTAAATTTGAATACGGTTTGCGAGCTCCTTTCCTCTATGTAGAGGAAATATTCTAGCATACCATCCAGCCGACGCCACATCATATTTCATTTGGAGTGCTCGCATATCGAGCCTATTCTTGGTAAGGAACCTCAAAATCCCCAATAAAATATTACATATATGTGCGAACCGAAACTGCCGCCTTATTCTTTTTTCTTGCATTATTGGTTTTTGGTGCCTAAATTGAGTTTGCTGCTGCCGCTGCAGATTAATTTGGACTGCCCTTCCGGAAGAACCCCACTGCTCCCCGTTGCAAGCGAGGCCTATCGTGTGCCATCCCCCAGAACATCGTTGGATATTCATGTTTTTAAATTAAAGTAAACTCGTGCTCAAACAAAATATTTCTTATAAATTGTAATTTCGTGTGGTTAAAGAAAACGCTACAATTACACTGTGGCAAAATCTAGATTCATGCTGCGATTTAATTCAGAAACTCAAATGATTTGAATTATCCATCTGCTCCCTAGAGCTGTAGTAGTAGGAGTATGTAGTACTGTAATATCTGGGATAGATGTTTCATTCGACTCCTCAAGATGCATTTTGTTTCGAATACTGTTTTTTGATATTGGCTGCAATAATTATTGCGTTACGATTTATTGCTAACGGCCTGATTGTGTTAGATGCCACGCCTACATCAAGCAGCGTTGAGAAATTCGGTACTGTATAAAACGCATCCCCTCACTCAGTAAATGCGCCTGTTGAGTTAAACTCCATAACGCATAATACGTAACTCTGATGAATTACCGTTTTTACTCCCTTCTTCGCAATAAATTGACAGCTTAAATGGAATGGTAGGACAACGAACGCAATTACGTACCGTTTTAATAATTTCGATTTAGAACGCTGGCACTCGCGTTTCGATCACGGAATTTTACAAAAGATTGTGAATTGGGCTAATGTAAATCTTATACGTCTATATTGTCCTGTTCACGGACTTAGAGCATGGAACCAATTTTATGAGCCACACGCTGGTAAAGGCTGGCCAATTCAATCGTATATAATTTCGCATGTTATCTATATAATTGGCGCAAGAGCTTTTGTTACTAAGGCTTAGGCATAGTGGTCCCGCATTAACTTGTGTGTGCTCGGTTTATTTTATTTATATTTATTTTAGCACAAGCACAGGAACCAGGACTTTATTTTCTATCCGTATTTGAACGAGATTGAGAAGCTTAATTTGCATGGGAAAGATTTGCTTATTCGCTGATAGAAATGTATTTAAAAATCATCCGTTGTTAGTATAAATGTATTTATATTGATATTATATAAGTTAGTCTAGCATTATAAAGCGTATTAAAATAGTCAAGTATTATACAAAAGCTAGATCTCTGATTGACGAAACAAAAAATTAAATAGAAATTACATTTATTATCACATGATTTGCATATACAGGCAAGAGATTTTATAGCGTTCAAAAAGATTAACAATTTTTTATTAAAATACTATTATTCATATTTGAGTGGTATAAATATTGTAATTGTGAAACAAAAAAATACTGAAGTTTTGTTAAATTATATTGAATTTATTATTCTTATGTAAGTTATTTAGTGTTAAGTACCACTGCTCTTATTTGTTGATATTATAATATTCTTTGTTTTAACCATATCTTTTGTTTTGGTATTGTTTTCTATACTTATTTGCATACTTTTTTATTCCTATGCGTACTATCTCTTCTTCAAATAATCTTGTTTGATTTGTTAAATTTTTGAATTTTTAAAAATTCGCATTTACAAGATTCAGAAAATTCTGAAAATTCATAAACTTGATCTTTTCCGCCTTCATTCGATTCCGTATTGTTGTTTTTTCCTTGTAATAAGTCCTTCTTTAATTTTGGTACTCGTTTGTAGTGTAATTTCTTTTTTTTCTGAAATAGAAATAGAAGCATAAATATAAATTTAATACCAGATCATAATTTATTGACGATTTTGTACAAATAAGATTAAATCTTTTATATTACATCGAATCTATATACATTATTTTATTATGTTAGATATGTATGTATGGCTGTATTCCTAAACGTCAGTTGCGCTGCATAAGTACAAAGCCGTATGTTCCTAAACGCAAACATAAAAAGTTTGCACGTGCACCCTGTTCCTAAACGCAGGCATCAAGTTGTCGATAAGCATCGAATGCGCAAATTGCTCATCACAAATTTTGTTGATGCTTTGTGATTAGTTAGGTTATGTTTTTCGGCTGCACTGAAACTTTTAGGACGTGATTAAATTTCGCCTCCTTTTTCTCAATTTTATAATTAATTTCGATTTGCTGGGAGTTTATTCGCTACTCAAATGCAAAAATGCGTTAAATATGTAGTTTTTTACAATTTCCATTTTGCAAAAGCAATGTTGAGCATCAAGTGCGTTCCCAAACTAAAAAGTGTTGCCTACCTTATTTATACAATGTATCGCAGTAGCACTCAGAAAACAAATCAGTAGAGCATTGGGGGCGCAGCACTGCTTTGCATAAGTACGTTTATGTTTGAGTGCATAAATTTAGATGTTTATAAAATATTGCTCACATTTAGATTTAGTTTATTAATTAATTAATTACTAATAAAATTTTTAATTCTTTAAAAACTTAAATATTGCCAATTTAAAGCACCAGGTTTCCTTCCTGGTAAATTACCATGTTCAAACTTGGCATTGATCTCAAGCAGGGACCGTAATTGTTATCAGCAAAATATATAAATCAAAATTTAATAGTTATTTTCTGATTTTGATTTTTCTGATCAAGAATAAGAATTATTTTGTGAGTTTTATTTTTCTGCTCACAAATAAAAATTATTTTCTGGTTTTAATTTTTCTGCTCAATCGAAAAAATCAACTTTTGATTTTTATTTTTCTGCACAAGAATAAAAATTATTTTCTGATTTTTATTTTTCTGCTCAAGAATAACAGTTATTTTTTAATTTTTATTTTTCTGCTCAGGAATTAAAATCATTGTTTGAAATGAAAAATTCAAAATAAATTCGATTGAGCAGAGAAATAAAAATCAGAAAATAATTTTTATTCGTGAGCAGAAAAATAAAACTCAACACATAACGATTATTTTTGATTTTTATGAGTAACGCTTTAGAAATAAAAATCTTTAGTGGGTCCGATAAAGCATGCAACCAGTAACATATTGGTGTACTTCATTCAGCTCTGCGGCATTTAGAACATTTTTTTCATTGAATTTTGAAAAATTATCGTTATTTTCCGTCCTTGATTTCAAGAAACATTGCTGATGCACAAGAAAAAAAACAGCAACTCGATGTAATCAACACTGACTTTTTTAAAGCCTTTGATAAGGCGAATAATAACATTCTTCTTAGGAAATTAAATCCATTTGGCCTTCATTTAAGTTTGCTGGCATCACCCAGTGGAGGAGCCTGTTGTTTTTTGGGCTTCTACCGTAGACAAAATGCAAGGAACTACAGTAAATTATGCAGTAGTGTACTTGGGACCAAAGATTTTCACAGTTGGTCAAGCATATGTGTCACTCAGTCGAGTAAAATCCTTAGAAGGCTTGAGAATCGAAGATCTAGACTGTACTAAGCTAACAGGAAAGAAACTTTGCAACAATGAAGCGTTAGCAGAAATGAATAGAATGAGAGATATAAAGTAAATTAAAAATCTCTGATTACGATCTAGTACAACTCTCGAAGCACCGGTTGGATTAATCTTTTTGCGAAAAATTTCAGACCTCTAAAATGAGAGACTAAAAAGTAGAAAATAATATTATATGTAGTATATAAAAAAATTATTTTTAAAAATAAGCTTTTATTCTTTAATGTACTAAAGAGTAGAAAATAAATTGTTTTGAAGCCACCTGTATCTTACTATCTATAAAAGCTTCGGGCGCTCAACACATATATACATACACACTTATCTTTCATTACTAGGATCTATTTGTAAAAAATGTTTCCATAAAATAAATTAAATAAAATCTTATCACACATCTCTGCAATTGAACTTTGCATTGATTCAAAAATATCGTAATAAATAATTCCTGATTTCTTAAATGTTAATGAATATTATAAATAGTATAAGCCAGTGTTACTGAACTGTTTGATAACTGAACTCGCATATCTGGTACAGCATCAAGATTGTTACGGTATTTGGTGTTTGTCGCAACATACATATTTTGAAAACCCAGTTTCACACAAATA
Organism: Neria commutata; assembly: GCA_963457695.1. Classification (NCBI taxonomy): domain Eukaryota; kingdom Metazoa; phylum Arthropoda; class Insecta; order Diptera; family Micropezidae; genus Neria; species Neria commutata. The sequence continues at coordinate 33,958,658 of OY735246.1, forward strand.
AGTGGTTGGAAACGGAAATAGAATTCGAATAGCCGTTTTGATAAATTTGGATATTCATCGAATACATCTGACCAGAATATTGTTAATGAAACTGTTCTAAATTCTTCTAATTGAGTATACGAACTCAATTCAATCAAATTTTCATAATCCATGGAATGAAATTCATATCTAAATCCACTTCAGATTCTTCGAGAAAATCACTAAGCGTCTGGAAACATTCGAAGTTATTTTTCTCCTCAGCTGAAATCCAATATTGTATTTCTCTTGAAAGGCAGCCAATTTATCAATTTGATAATTCAAATTTACGGCCAATAAAATACGCCAACAGTTCCTTTCGCAATTCAAATAGAGGAAAACCTTTGCTTTGCGAGGTTAATTGGTTCCAAAAAAATTCGTCGCAAGCAAAACGTCGTAATTCGAATTGCATGGAAGTGTGCTTGAAGATGCATAGGGGAGAGGGGGGTACCTTCGTCTGTTTTTTTTGAAGGCCTATATTTCAGAAGGAAATCAATATATTTAAAAACCGATTAGACTGTTACAATACCTCATTATTTAGCAATAAAATGTTATACGAGTTTATTTTTATTCGGCAGCTTGAATGTTAGAAAGAATAGTTTTTTATTCGGACTGACTTGCCAAAGAGAAATGACAATACTTAGTTGTCTATTTCTGTTCTGAAACAAAGCAATTTTCAGAACAGAAATAGACAACTAAGTATTGTCATTTCTCTTTGGCAAGTCAGTCCGAATTAAAAAATAAAATGTTATACTAAAAGTTCTTAAAAAATTTCCGTTTGTACTATTTTTTTCATGATTAGTAAAAAAAGTCATTTCGCTGAATATGCCCCCATGCCAGGGTAGCTTCGGCATTTGGCGGGGCACTTTCGGCATTCATAATTTAAAGTACCATAAGGTGATACAAAATCTTGTTTAGACTAGATAAGACATGTTTTCGGTTACATAACGTTTTTATTTTATTTTGCATTACAAAAATTAAAAAAAATCATGTTTAAGAGCTTCAAAAAAAGGTAGTTATTGGAAAACTTTTTAAAAAATTATTTGTTATATATAATGTTTAAAGTGCTGAGATCGACCCTAATATTAATTTTGTGTGGTTACGGGAGGTTTAAGCCAGGTTCGAGGGTCTTGGAAGCTTCAACTCGATTTCGATTTTTAGTACCTGTGAAGTTATATTGACGAATGTGCCCCATGCAAAAAAGACGAGTCCACCCTGGTGTCACTTTTTTTTTCTTTTTATTTTTTTACTTCTAATTTCAGTGCTTTATTTTCACTTAATACACTTTTATTTACAAAATAATAAGTATTAAAGTAATACTAATACAATTTTGTTCGAAATAATGGTATAAATACTGCACAAACTTCTTACGTTACCGACCTGAATATTCGGGAACGAAGCGCGAAAACACAAAATCAAATGTAACTTTATCAGCTGTTCAGATAGAGATGGCAAACTTTGTGGGGGATATTTATGCTAGTTATGGGTTAGTTTTTACTAATAAACAGTTATGTCCGATGACTCCTTCATACCGAAATCGCCTTTGACGAATGTGCCCCAAGGACGAAGGTACCCCCCTCTCCCCTACATCCCAATGCTAAATCCAAAGGTATACTGCAGGAGCTGACGAGCTCGCAAGAGCAGGCACAGAATCAACATAACTAAAGAAGTTGGGATACCACTCTTCACATGCAAACTAATGCTAAAAACCAACCACATAAACAGAGCAAACACGAGATGGCTCCTCCAAACACGAGATGGCAAGACAGATCTGGCCTACGATCAACCAGAACAGATCCAGCGAATTGATCCTACCAAACAAACCCTCCATAGGGATTGTCGTAGGAATCATAACCGGACACTGCCTCATTGGTCAACATGCCAACAGACTGGGACTGCTGTACAACGACTTCTGCAGAAGCTGCAGAGACGAAGACTGCGAGGAATTTGTTGAACAAATCCTTTGCAAATGCCCAGCGCTAGCCAGAACGCGCTTCCGATTCCTGGGGCATTACTTACTGAGCTGTCCGGCAGACTTGGAAAAAACGCCACCAGGACATATCGATAAATATACCAGAGCCACAAGTGGCCGTTCGGATTCGGTACCTACTTCCCGTTAACAAGCACACACAAGTTAATGCGAGAAAGCTAGGCCTAAGCCCACACGGGCTGTTGCGGTTATCAATTATTAATTATTACAAAGTGGCTCCCATACATGTGAAGTGTATAGGTGAAAACCGCACGTGGTAACACAATGGGCCTTTTGGCCTAAGTGATGTCCTTGAGACGACCACTTAACCTACCTACCTACCTTAACTCAACAAAGATGGGCAATAGTGCGTGGAGAAGTGCCGTTATTTAGTTTTATCATGTTTGAACTAAGTATGACGTCTTCCATCGCTTTGCCCCTTGTGTTGGTGGTGTGGAAGCATTGGGTACTCCATGAATTAAGGCATGTATGGAGTGGAGAAAATATGTCTATTGAGTTGAAGTTCTGATTTGGTAGGATGTACCCCGAAATTATTATGGCAACTGTGGAAATGTTGGATCTTATTGGAAATATTCTATGTGGGAGTTCTTTCTTTATTAAAACGCAGATGCCCGGCTTGCTTGTTTTATTTTGTGGGAAATAGTTAAAATATCCCGAATGTGTTTCTTGTGACATTATAGATGGTTTATATATTTTTTAATCAGACTTCCGATTTCGTGGTAGTTATTTCAATAGGCGTTCCGTTGTAGTAAAGAAATCATAAGGGAGAGAAGATATGAAAAAGAAGAATATGCGAGGTAAGAGAGTTGGGTTATTTAAGAGTCATCATCGGGTATAATGTCGGTGTAGGGGGTGGAGAGTGCAGCAATAGTTATGCCGTTATTGTTATTTGGTGCTAGCGGTTTGGCGAGGGAGAGAGCATTGGAAGAATTGGTGAGGGATCTGGTTGTGTTATTTTGTCAGAGATAGTCGTTGGAAGTATTATTCTTGGTGTCGATTTCTATCTTGTTCTTTGATTTCAGTGTCAAATGATGTGTATAAGTATTTGGAGTAAAGGATGAGTTGGTGGTTTTGCTGTTTGCAATTTACATTGCTTGTTGTTCTGCTGGGTTTGTGTTTGACGCGAGAATTGTTGGTGAAGTTTTGTTGTTACTTGCTGCGAGTGAAAAGAAATACAAATTACACGCGATGGAAATGTGCGAAAAAACTAAATAAGCCAACCTTACAAGCTGCACCTATCAAAACATCCAACAATGCCTGGGCAAAACCCAGCATCCAAAAGGCACAAGTATTCGCGGACTACCTAGCGGATACATTTACGCCATACGACGCGTCAACCGCAGCAGATATGAAACAACGGCAACACGAAAATTATTGCAGAATTAAACCGGTAACCGAAGACGAGCTTAAAACCGAGATAATAAAACTGAAAAAAAACAAATCCCCTGGTTTTTATCTAATAACAGCAGAGATTCTTAAACAACTCCCAGCAAAAACAGTTACAAAATTAACAGCCATAATAAATGCAGCTTTTGCCCTAAAACATGTATCTGTATATTGGAAGTTTGCAGAAGTAATAATGTTTAACAAGCCAGGTAAACCAGCTCACGATGTAACGTCATATCGTCCAATCTCATTCTTGCCAGTGATATCAAAATTATTTGAAAAACTACTGACTAGTCGTCTTAATAGCATAGTTGAGCGACGGCAGTTAATACCTGAGCACCAATTTGGCTTCCGCGCGAATCACTCAACTATCGATCAAGTCCATCGGATAACACGAGTCATCGAAAACGCGTTTGAGGAAAGGAAGGTATGCTCGGCAATTTTCCTGGATGTATCGAAAGCATTTGATAAGGTATGCCACGCTGGCTTACTTAACAAAATAAAAGCCCTCTTGCCGATAGAGTTCTACCAGATACTCATATCATATCTATCCCACCGCTACTTCCGAGTGAAACAAGAAGAAGAATATTCCGAATTAAAAGAGATTTAAGCTGAAGATCCGCAGGGCAGTGTGCTGGGACTGCTCCTGTACCTGCTATTTACATGCGATCTACCAACTTCGCAAAACTGCACCTTTGCTGACGACACAGCGATTTTATCAGTAGGCAAGATAGAGTGCGAGTCAACCGCGCAGCTACAACAGGCTATAAGTATTATATATGAATGGACAGCGAAGTGGCGCATAAAACTCAACAACCCCAAATCAGTTCATATCGATTTCTCATACAATAAATTGCGACACTTACCACTATATATAAACGGCGTACCAATCCCGTACTCAAATACAGCCAAGTAGGTACCTAGGTATGACGCTAGATACCAAGCTTAAATGGAATGAGCATATAAAAAAGAAAATAGAACTGGAAATAAAATTAAAAAACATGAATTGGCTTATGGGAAGGCGATCTGCCTTATCGGGTCACAATAAAATTCTATTGTATAAACCAACATTTAAACCAATATGGACATACGGGGCTCAACTTTGGGGTTGCTCTAGTACAAACAGCTTAAAAAACATTCAACGGTTCCAGAACAAAGTGTTAAAATGTGCCGTCAATGCGTCCTGGTACATACGTAGCGCAGACGTAGAACGCAATCTCGCAATGGACTCCGTTGCAGCCGCAATACAAACAAGTAAGGAAGTATCAGTCGGGTTTCACCGACAGGGTAATACCCTACACCATGTTCCCAAGTAGGGTGATAATTCACTGAAATTATGGGTGCAATTGATTTACAACCTACATAGTGGGCGTGGTCCGCCTAATATATACCTAATAGGACTATATATGCCAAATATTGATGCTCTGACAGGTGTACAACAGATGTTATCGGCATATTTATTTTACTGCCCTCATGGTGGGCGGATCACGCCCATTTCTGAAGAATTGAAAGATATTCCTACCAGGAACGAAGTAACCAAATCTGGACGCTCTAGTCTATATATTATGGAAGTTAAGAGGATTTTTCGTTTATCGCCTATATAGTGGGCGGACCACGCCCATTTTCTTGTATGGCATCTAAAACCTATATATCAACTTGGGAACCGAATTTCATTAATTTATATTCGTAACTAGTAAATTGGGAGCCATTTTACCGGAAAAATTTTTCCGCCTATATAGTGGGCGAACCAAGCCCATTTTTCCGTATGACATAGATGACCGACCCTTTAACTCGAATACCAAGTATTATTCTTTTCAATGAGTAATTAGGCAAATTACAGCAATTTTATCACAAAAAACCCGAGGTAGTGGGACTTACAGGCCCATTGTAGGCGTGTCCTTCAACCGATTTGATTAATTTTAACACTTTACCTAACCCGAAGTTCACTGTGACTGTGTACCAAATTTGGTCGAAATCGGACAACTCGTTCTGTTGGCGCGTCAATTGTCTATTTTCATTTCTGTTCGAATTCCATTCATTCCATTTCCTATTTTGCCTATTCTCTCTTTTGCATCGATTGTAACATTACTACTCTGTCTAGATATAAGCTATCATATTATTAATAAAAGTTACACGCTAATCGAAAAAAATCAATTACATTTTCAATTCCATGGAAAAAGTCATTTACATTTTCAATTCCATGGAATGGAATTGATTTTTTTCAATTCCATTCCTACAAAGGAATTCATTTGAATTCCAAAAAATAAAATTCCTTGGAATTGGAATTGAAAAAAGCAAATTACTTTTGGAATTTTTCAAAGGAATTGAAAAAGTAATCAATTCCTTTGCTGTGAACAAAAGGAATTGATTACTAATTGCTATTCCTTGTAATTTGTAATTGAGAGTAATTGATTCCCTAAAGGAATCATTACGACTCAGCTCTGATTGTATCTAAATGTAATAAATAAAATAATTTCTCGAGCACCGCAACATGTGGCCAGCCACACCGCTTCACAAATATCTGTGAAAACTGCCAATTAAGTAATGTTAATTTAATCGGATGCAGCGAAATTATACGTAACTCATCTAATTGTCGATTCACGTTCGTGGTTCTTCAGGCTTTTCGAAAATCAGCAAAAGTGCAAACATTAAAATCGAGACTCCCATGGTTAACCTCAAACATAGTCAACTTCAACGTTTGTAACCTCAACCTTATGCAATAGTTTCCAAACTCCCCACACCTCGTGGTGTAAAGTTTTGACAGTTGACCACGCGCCGTATTTTGTATTTCTGCTTATTCGTTCCTTTAATAAAATTGACTCTCGCATTTAATTTCGTGTCAAAATGCCTCATTTAAAGATTCGCAATTCTGCACTAAAGGCAATAAAATGGTGCACGGAAGCAAGCAATAATAGCTCGCTCAAATTGGACATTGAAAGCATCGAGACCTACACGAAGCTTCTGGACGAGCAGTGGTTGCGGTTTTGCAATGCGCAAGAAGAAGTGGAGATTGCATGCAACGGAGACAACGCCGAGATTCAAGAGCAGTCACGCATCCAGGCTGAGGAGTGGTTCATCATTGCTAAGGCGAATTTCAACCGCAAGGCAAAATCATTTGCTCAACCAACAGCTGCCCCTCAAGCGGCAAACGTTTCGGCTGCTACCAAGTTGCCAAAAATGCAGTTGCCCACGTTCTCCGGTAACTCTGCAGATTGGATAAGCTTTCACGATTCATTTGTATCCCTAGTCCACGAAAGCAGTAATCTGTCGGCAGTACAAAAGCTGCATTCTTTGCGCAGTTGCCTGCAATGTGATGCATTGAAGGTGATTAGCTCCTTGAAAGTATCTGATGCGAACTACACTGAAGCTTGGGGGCTTCTGACAGCGCGCTATAAAGTACTACGAGTGATTGTAGATAGTTACATGCGAGCAATATTTGCTATTGAAAAGGTCAACGAAGACACGGCCGGCGCCATAAATCAAGTATTAGGTGATGTATCTCAAGAAATGCGAGTGCTCAAAGCATCGGGTCGACCTGTCGAGTTTTGGGACGATTGGCTCGTCTATACGACCATCTCGAAACTCTCACTCGAAACACGCAAACAGTGGGAGCTATCTTTGACAAATGACTCACTACCAACATTCGAACAGCTACAATCATTTTTCGAAATCCGTGCGCGATCACTAGAAATGCTGTCGAACGATTCCGAGGCACAATTTGCATCACAAACTGCGAAATACGTTAAGGCCGCAAGGGCTTCAAGAAATGTATTTTATGCTATCGAAGACCGAATTGATAATCAGCAATCATCAGCTGACTGCCGAGATTCCCCACAACAACCATCACCATCAAACACGATTTCTCATCGCTGCGTATTCTGCAATGGAGCGCACAAAATCTACGGATGTCAAGAATTCAAGCAACTTGACGTCGACAAAAGGGCTTGTATCATAAACCAAAAAGGCGCTTGCCTGAACTACCTTGGCAACGGGCATTTCAAGGACAAATGCAACAGTCTATCCACGTGCCGTTTTTGTCATAAACGCCATCACTCAATGCTGCACGTCTTCGCTGACACCGCTACAAACAGAGACAACGCCTTTTCCTCTACAAAGGGCGCGGTCGCTCCTCTCTCATCAAATGGAAATATCGAATCCACCGCAGATAATATCGCTAACCTCTTCAACGAAAAGGCTATTCTATTAGCTACAGCTACCATTAACGTTCCAGATTGCTCTGATCGCTGGCAGCGCGCCAGGGTCTTATTCGACAGAGGATCACACACCTCGTTTGCTACAGAGGCACTTATTCAACGCCTGCGTGTGCCTAGGAGGGCATGCGCTTTTGCCATAACTGGAATTGGATCGTTATCAGGAGGCAGATCAAGAGGGGAAACCACCCTCACCTCTTCACGTGTCATAGACCAAACGCTTGAAATTGACGTACTTATTCTACCCAAAATCACTAACGACCAACTAACATCTCCGTTACAGGTTACCAATTGGCCGCACATGCAGAATCTCAATCTCGCTGATCCTCAATTTGCCACACCGGGTCCAATCGACATACTAATTGGTATGGACGAAATGGATAAATTTCTAACCACCGAAGTTCGCAAAGGTCCACCAGGCACGCCTCTTGCGCAGAACACTGTCTTCGGTTGGGTATTATTCGGTCGAGCTAGCACGCTACAACCCGCACCTAGTGCCATTCAGACTCTGCATTGTGACCGGCCAGTCAGTAAATTATGGGAACTAGAAGAGCTGCCCCAACGAAAGCATTTAACAGCCGAAGAAAGGTCTGCTGTGCCGTTGGGTGAAACGCGTAGCATCGCTATCCGTAGTCTCTTGCGAATGGAAAGGCGATTTGCTGCCAATGAGGATTTACGTCTTCAGTACTCCGCCTTTATGGAAAACCTGATTGAATTGGGTCACATGGAACGAGTTGACGAAGTTTCATCTCGCTGCTACTATATGCCGCACCATGCTGCATTGAAGGAAACAAGCTCTACAACCAAATTACGAGTTGTATTCAACGCTTCTATGAAGTCGTCTTCTGGATATTCGCTAAACGACGCTCTGATTGTTGGACCTAGTGAAAGAGTGATTCTTCGTGACTTCTACATGGACGATTTGCTTACGGGCGCTTCTTCAGCTGATGAACTAATAAGGCCCCAACGAGATGTCTACAAGGTGCTAGCTTCTGGTGGCTTCGAGTTGAGAAAGTGGGCTACAAACTGCAATGACCTAGCTGTTAGCATACCGCAGGCCTCCAAAAAAGCAATTCATTTTTTAGCCGACGACCAGGAAGCGCGGGCATCGGGCCTCATCTGGAATACCGAAGAAGACTTTCTTTCATTCTCGGTGAGTCTGAGAGAGCCATCTCTACTTTTCACTAAAGGATCGTTCCCGTCGGATGCGAGCCTGCTTTTCGACCCGCTTGGCAACCTAGCGCCATGCACTATAAGATCCAAAATATGGTTCCAACAAATTTGTGCACACCGATGTCGACTGGGACGATCCCGTGCCATCTTATATTGCCCAACAATGGTTCGCTCACCGTACAGATTCACGGAACTTGGTTACACTCAAATTAAGTCGAGGGATTGGCATGGGCCAACCCGGATCTATAACCGAATTTCATGTTTTCACGGACGCATCCGAAAAAGCCTACGCTGTCGCTCTATACGCACATACACTTCACGCTGACGGGCACACGTCCGTTACATTAGTCGCTGCCCGCGCTAAAGTGGCTCCTCTTAAGCCTACCACGCTGCCACGGTGGGAATTGTGCGCTGCGCATCTCGGTGCCAAGCTTACGCGACATGTACTGGCGAGTCTGCAGGATGACGTCTGTAAGTTGCACGCATGGACGGACTCCACTCTCGCGTGGTTGCAAGGCCATCCAAGCCGATGGTCCACCTTCATTACTAACCGCATTGCTGATATCCATGACGTGCTTCCTCCAGAATGCTGGGCACATGTGTGGTCTGAGTGCAATCCTGCCGATTGCGCCTCCAGAGGCACCACCCCGTCAAGTCTTCTGCTTAATGACCTGTGGTGGCAAGGCCCACAATGGCTTAAGGATCCTGAATGTACATGGAGACGGATCCCCGCGATACAACACATAGTCCAACCAGTGGAGTGTTGGGAACTGCTGACAAGATATTCTTCGTACACCAAGCTCAACAGACAGACTGCGTACCTACTACGTTTTATATCTAATGTTCGTGCTAAGAAGCTAAGCAGTCCTGATGTCACCCAAACTGGTCCTATCACCCTCCAAGAACTCAATAATGCCGAGATCGCCTTGCTTAGGTACGCTCAAAATTATTCTTTTCCTAACGAAATCTTGTGTTGCAGAGCTAACAAGCCGCTACCTCGTCGAAGCACCCTTTTACGCTTGCAACCATTTCTAGGCCATGATGGCTTACTACGAGTCGGTGGCCGTATTAAGTATGCTATTGTCTCTGTGGACGTCAAGCATCCGATAATCCTGCCAAAAAAATCACCACTTTCAAGTCTAATCACCAGAGAAGATATATGCTTGAAAATGCATATTGCATATGCATTCTGCATATTTGGCACGTTCACGCATATTTTGCACGTTCTTGCATACAAAAGCATATATTTGGCTTTTTCCGAAAATAAAAGGAAAAATTGTCTAAATTTTCCACAAAAATTGTTATAGTATTAAAAAAAAATTTCTGGCAACGATTTTTAGCACCAATTTTTCATAAACATCTGGCAACATTGTAAACAAGTTTTGATTTGCGCGTCAGTTTCTGTATACGTGTTTTTTGTGACATAATGCCAAAATAAAAAGAGTCTGCGGGAGAGTTCAAGTCGCGTGTTATCCAACAGTTTCCTGGTGTTTTTCGTGCGGATCGTATGGTTCTTTTTTGCACTTACTGCAATTGTTCGGTCGCCGCGACCAAAATTTTCAATGTTAAGCAGCATTTGGAAACGGCAAAGCATAAAGAAGGTGCCGAAAACGAAATCCGAAGCAAACACAGACTTTGGTGACGGAATACCAAGCAAAAGAGCAAAACACTTTTGCTATGGACTTGTGCGAAGCGTTCGTAGAAGCAAATATTTCTTTAAAAAAAATTAGCCATCCAAGCCTAAAGAAGTTTTTGAGCAAGTACACCAATGAGCCGCTGCCTTGCGAATAAACGCTTCGCCAGAAATACGTGCCTTGTCTCTACGAAAAGATTCTAAAAGATCTAAAGGAAAAGGCCAAAAGCGAATATATATGGATTTCTGTGGACGAAACGACGGATTCAGAACAAAGGCTAGTGATAAATTCAATTTTTGGGGTATTAACGTGTGACCCTAATGAACGCGCGAACAGCTACTTGTTCAACGCAGCAACAGTAGAAGCTGCCAATGCCACCACTGTGGCCGCCTTCGTGAACGACAGTTTGTCTTTACTTTGGCCAAATGGTTAGTTGGAATTTAGCTGTTTAATATGTTCAAATATTAACTTTGACTGTAATTTTTAAGGTATCCAGTAGACTCCTGCACAAGCATGCGTTTTTGCTATTCGAAAACATTCACATGCTTTTGAATAGATTACTTCACTTCCTCTTGGAAAACCGGTCCGAATAAATACAAGCACTGCTCTCTTAGAGTACAAGAAGTTTCGAAGAGAAGGGAGTAGACGTACACTGTTTATTCATATTCGGTCGAAGCGGGAAAACGGGAGCAAAAGGTTTCGAATACCAGCACACTGTTTGAATATTCCGAATATATTCATTTCATTGAACAGAAAGAAATAAGTTGCTATTGCGCATCATTAAACAAGTGGAATTGTTGAACGTTGTTGTAAAATTAACAATGGAAACAATATATAGACAACTTCATAATTTATTTATTTAAAACTAGCTGGACCCGGCATAACTCCGTTTTGCCCGCAACTGCTGACTATCACGCGGCTATTATTTCGTGGACGTTGACGTTTTCTTGTTTACAGTTTTCTTTTCACACGATGGTCAAATTTTGTTTTTGTAAAAAAAGCCACTCAATATATTAAAATTTTATTCAACTAATTCATTATTGCTTTATGATAAGCATGCGAAAAACATGGATTCTCCAAATTCTGGCCTCAAACATTAAAGGATTGTCCCTGAGATTTGTTTATTGTCATTGCGAATGCCAATCGGACTGGAAATTGCAGTCTTTTAAAATCAAAAGAAATATCGGTCGTAATCAATGGAATGCGAGGAATAAACACATTTTCCCCCGAATATATTCCTATTAGAATTGTTGCTTCTATCAGATTCGGCATCAAATTGTTAACAGCAAGTCTAGTACCATTGCACAGACGTGGTTGATTCAAATTTCGTAGCATTATGATGACCGAACCGTTTTTTAGTTGCAAGTTATGGGGTGGAAATTCAGGTAATTCCAAGGAATTCAAAAACTCCGTCGGATAATTCACTACATCATCTTGATTAGTGATTGTATCAACTGATATGTATGAAACTAAATCTCCGGCAGTTTGCGATTGAATGGAGTGAAATTCAATGCGTTGACATCGATATTCTTAGCAGCGAGGATTGCGCGTTCACTTAGCCAAGCGTGAACAGTTTTCCTGTTGACTGTTGCGGGTGATGTTGTACGTTGGGGTTTCCGTTGTGTTCAAATTCAATGGCAAATTGAGTGCGGAATGTGCAGTACGTTCTCCGTCTAGTAGTGTCGCTGCTATTCCGGATGGTGCGAGAGCTAGTGCAACGTCCCCTCGCGATCGAATCATGGCCAGAATCAGCGAATGACTTTCTTGTTCCACCTGGCGCATCATTAAATTGAACCGCTTCTTGCAGCGCATCACGGTCGTATTGATGCTCACGGTTCAGTTCTTGATCGAACGAATCGTGCATGGGTCGATTCGATGCAATCATGCCAATCTGAATTAATTGTTTATTTACTATCGTCATAAATCCTCAATCGCGATCAGTTCTTCGTTGTATATTTCGTCACACATTGCCATTTCCGCATTTCGCGATGTATTTCGTATGCGATGCAATATGTCTTCACACATGTCGTCCTTGTATTTGTTCCACAACTCTACTATAGGTTTAGACGGATAGCATGTTGTCAAAATAATGGCGAATGTCGTTCTTATTTGAAGCGAATTCGAAGTGGCCACGGAATCAGCGAGAGTTTGGTCCCATTGGGAATCGTTCTCCAATAAGCTCAAACGCTGACACGCCTCTCGATATGTTTGACAAAGATGAGATAAATGTGTGAACGATTTTGGGCCATGTAAGTTAATTAACAGCAAGCGTAAGTAGAAACATTCGACATTCGTTGGATGAACAGTGTAAATGCGTCCAAGCGCAATAGTTGAGAACACACCTGACCAATTGTCAACTTTAACTCCATATTTGCGACGCTGAAATTTTGTTGTTGGCTTATTCCAAGTGTAATATTTGGGCATATCAGCATACATTAATGTAGCTGCAAATGGGTCAGTTGCACACGTCTCAAAGAAACTTGTCAACGTCTTATGCGATGTCCCAATCTGTCGACTTCTCTACGTGCTTCGCGTTATTCTTCAGTTTCACTTCGTAGATACATATATGTATTTGTGTATTTGTTGTTGTCTTCTTCCCCTTGTTCGTCGGCCAATGTTTGAGCGCATTGGTCTCTGCATTTTCAAAAAATAACTGAAATTCACTTTTCAATAACTATTTTGTCAATGTTTTAACTTCTTATGCATATTTAATTTTTACCTTAAATCAACTGTATAAAAACGATGAAACTTTTGAACCGATGCACAAAATCAAAAACCAGCACTGATAATAAACGTAATATATTAACCTGAAATTGTCGATTCACTTTTGTAAAATAAAATTTTGTATACAAATCAACTGTCAGATTTTGACAAATAAGTCCTGTTTTCGTTCTGGCGGGCCACAGGTTGAGTATCGTTACTTCAGACAAACATTGTCAGTGATTCCCCGTGGGACTGCTGCAGATGAGCTCAATATTGCGGGCAAAACGTTGCGGCCTTCGTTACATATTTGCACAAATATTTAATAACGAACTTGTTTCTGATCTCAATCTCTCGACTCGTGACGATGAAATGTCACTTTAAGTACGATTGTCCGGCCATTATTGTCCTTTGAACGTCGTCGGTAAACTGAATATCCATCTGACCCCGTTACTGTTTCAGCTACTAATGACCATAGGACCATGGGTATTTTTGTGCATTTTCCATCAACCATGCAAGGTGATTTTGGATTCAATGCCCCACACGGTCCATGCACCATCTGCGTTCTGACAATCTCTCATATGATCTATGCGTTTCGGATATTCTTTGCAACGGCCCAACGGTTCTTCGCTGAAGGACAATGTTTCGACTGTGTGCTTGATCTCCAACAACCAATGCACAAATGTCTGCAGAAGTTGAAGCATTGTATCGTCGTGAGTGTTCTCCGGCTGAAGCGCCATCAGGTTTGAAGACAAATCTGTGATCGCCTGACTTCATTTTCTCCATCCCCGTTTTAAACATCTTAATCGGAGCGTTGTTTGCAATCAAGAATTGTTGCAATTTTCGAAAGATGTTTTTTGTCACTCCTGTTTGACCTCTGTACCGCCTACCGACTTGATCATCTCCCGACGACATGTAGTACACATGCAGATATTGGTTTGTGTCTTTGTTTACTGGCAATAATGCACCCATCCGATAGTAAATTTGACCTTGAATATGTATACCCGAATCGTGCAGAGTAGAATCCCGTGCCATTTTTAGAACAGTTGTGTTTGCATGATGTGTTAATGCTTTTTTCTTTTACTTTGCAAGGCGGCATGAAACCAGTTTCTTGAATGGAACTTTTGTACTGTCGAATGTTCTTGAGAAAATCATCCGATTCAAACAACGGTTTCAATTGCTCCGGAGGTGCATCTTAAGCGCTGATCAGTCACCGCGTATCGTATTTAATCGGAGCGCAGACAAAACCTACCCTACCCGAGCTCATACATGCGTTCGCTCATTGCGTATTTAATCGGCGCGTAACGCAGAAATTATAATCCAAATTGGTTTTTCTCACACGTTTACATCTGCTCTGATGCTCAGAGAGGATGAGAGAATGACATTGCTTTGTACTAAAAACAGTGCTGCCACTTCTCTTCGATTTTAATTTAGTACAAAAACCGGATTATTATTGTTAACATTAATTCATAAAAGTAGACCACAATAAATATATCTAAAAATTTATATAATTCTGTGTCATAGATTTTATAAAGAATGTAAAATTTAACCTCAAAAGCAAAATGAACAGCGTGCTTACTTTGTGCACGAAACTATATGGCAGCACGGCAGCAATAACCAAAACAGAAACGTGCAAAAGAGCCACAGCTGCGATACGATTTTCACTGAACGGCCCAAATTTTGCCGTTACGATTAATTCCGCTCACAAAAATTACGCGGTGACTGATCAGCGCTTTAGGGAACCAATTTCATTTTGCCACTCGAACAGCAAAGGACGTGAGTTTCGCCTTTGAATTTAAGCGCGTTGCAATGTTGGCACACAATTGTCATCGCTCCAATACCGCCACCTATCGTAAAATTTTAATAAATCGATTTATCAGATTTCCTGACTTTCCCGTCAGATTTTCCGGAATTTTTTTTCTTCATAAACCTAAAATACAGAAATTCGAACAAAACAAAAAAAGAATCTTGAAAATCGGCCTAGCGGTTATCGAGTGAGACGGCTAAAGAGCTTCACCACTTGTTTTTTATATATTAGAAGATGTTTATTATAAATAATTTAAAATAAAATAAATATTCCGAATAACAGCTGAAATATTCGAGTAAACAGTTAGTCTTCGAATACTTTGCAAAGTCTCGATTACTGAATAGAAACCAAGCAGTGTTCTCTGCTCACCGAATACGAATGTGCAGAGTAACCGTGAGAAATGAATACGAGTAAAACCGAGAACCTACGCTCGCTGGTTCTCGTTTCTATTCGTTTCGTTGTTTACATTCTTCGAATACTGAGTACCCGTACAGCAAGTGCAGTATTGATGTTGCCAAAACGAATATATTCATGCAGGGCTCTAGTATCCAGTACAATAAGGTACTTCTCATTGTCACGGACGCTGCTGCATATATGATGGCTGCTGTTGGTGCTCTGCAGGTGTTGTACCCAAAAATGATGCACTTGACGTGCTTTTCCCATGGACTCCACAGGTTAGCAGAGTTTGTTCGCGCTCAATTTCCGCTGGTGAACAACTTAATTTCAAGTACAAAATCTGTATTCCTAAGGATAAAGTTTTATTTTATTATATTGAAGAACTTTTTACTAACTACTAAATTTTTAAGGCCCCATCGCGACGCAATGAATTCCAACGAATGCTGCCAGGTATACCTCTGCCCCCAAGACCGTGTATAACGCGATGGTGTACGTGGCTGAATGCTGCTTTTTATTATTGCGATC
Source organism: Neria commutata (assembly GCA_963457695.1). Lineage (NCBI taxonomy): Eukaryota > Metazoa > Arthropoda > Insecta > Diptera > Micropezidae > Neria > Neria commutata. Next base: position 33,974,495 of record OY735246.1, read on the forward strand.
ACTTCAATGAGGTTAAAAGTGTTGTAGATTCGTTAAACAGCGACGATGCTGAAGCCATTCGTGTTTCTCAAGAGTTGTTCAGTTCAGGCTGTTTGGTTTCTGATCTCGCTTATATAAAGCTAAATTTTTCGAGCCTGACGGGCGCGATTGTAAAATTTGAAACTCGAGGATTAGACCTTAAAGAATCTATTCGCATTGTAGAAGAAATTCGATCTTCTGTATCTTCTTTAGAAAACAAAGATTACTCTTTAAAACTCGATGCCATTCTCCGAAGAAATAAGGGGTACGAACCTCTTAAAGAAATTAATCAAATTTTACGTTTTGGTATAGATGCCAAAGATCCATATGTCAAAAAACTTTCGCCAACAGAGCTGACAATCTTTTCATACTGCCCCGTGTCGTCTGCAGATGTTGAAAGAAGTTTTTCAGCATATGGGAGTATATTGACAGAAAAAAGAAAAAAATTTCTTTTGAGAACTTGAAGCACCATCTGATAATTTATTGTAACAGTAAAAACGATGAGAATTTGAATTAAATAAAAAAAACTCTTTATTACACGTATTTGAAAAACTTTTATGTTGCATATTTTATATGCATATTTTTCAGTTTCAAGGGGCATATTTCAAGCGCTTATTTTGGCTTTTTTCGTGCTTGAAAATATCTTCTTTGCTAATCACACTCGACATTCATAACTACACGCGGCATGCTGGACCGCAAATTATGCTGACGGTGCTACACGCAGATTCTTGGTCATCGGATCGCGCAATTTAGTGCGAAAGCTATATCGTTGCTGTGTGAAATGCAAACGACATAATCCCAAGCCTCTACAGCAAATGATGGGAGATCTTCCACCAAACCGCATCAATTTAACTTTGTCAATGAGCATCTTGTTAATTAATATTTTTAGAGTTATTTGAACTTAGTTTCCTAGTTCAAGGCTGGCGGCATGTTGGCGCGTCAATTGCATATTTTCATTTCTGATCGAATTCCATTCATTCCATTTCCTATTTTGTCTATTCTCTCTTTTGCATCGATTGTAACATTACTACTCTGTCTAGATATAAGCTATCATATTATTAATAAAAGTTACACGCTATCGAACGCACGCGTTTTCGGGCCACCGTTTTTAACAGCGGAAAATAACTCAACACCTTCTTTCTTTTTTTCCGGACACGCAGACAGACAGACGGACAACCGGAAATCAAAAGAGAAAGTGTTTCTGATCATTTCTATATACGTATGTCTATACCTAGGAAGGCTCCTTTAATGTGTTACAATTTTGGCACAAAGTTATTATTCCCTATTACCATAGGTGTTAGGTATAAAAATTGCCAAGTCTCACAAAATGATGCTAGGCAAGCATATCAATGAAGAAGCTTCTGTTATCGCCGACTCAGCTGGGTGGAAACGAAGGCTCAAACGGAACTAATCACAAGATCTTGCCAGCTGAAGTAAACTCACACACTTTTGTTAATAATTTGAATTTATTGTATCAACTGAAAATTGATCGTTAGTTATTTTAATGTCAAAATTAGTTGTAATGTAAATAATAATAAAAAAAAACTTGCTGCGAGTATTGATGAGTAAGAGGCGGAAGAGTCAGAGTGGAGATTGGTGCTGTGTACTTTTCTGTTGCTTCACTCATTGAGCATCTGTTATTGATTTTTATTTTTAGAATCTCTCATGCTTGTTGGAATTTTTAACAATCTCTAGATGAAGAGAAGTGTTCATCGTGACAGTTAGCACAGTATGTGCGGGAACATCCGACAGGGTGTGAGGTGGCAAGTTGCACTGTTCGTATGAGGGAGGCCGTTTGCAATTTTTTGCTGAGTGCCCTAAAAGCTGGCAGTTTTTGTTGCGCATTGGATTAGGAAAATTAGGTACGTTCGTAAATGCAGTAAATTCGTGCAGTGACAGTAGCAGTGCAGCCAACTTTAGTTTCCACTGCCCGATCAGCTGATTTCGTTTGCAGGTTGGCTGCAGAAACTTTTGTTGCGTTACGGACGCGATTCAGGATGTAAATTTTGGTAAACGCATTAATTGATAAGGTACGTTCGTAAATGCAACCCAGCGGTTGCACTGCAAAGCAACGCGTTCGTAAAAGCAAAATGGCGCAATACCACTACGTGCAACGCGTTCGTTAATGCAACGGCTTGGCACCGCAGTGACAAATTTCTGCAGTTTTCGCAGTCATTATCCTACTGTTGCCGTTTGCAAAACACGAAATGGAAACGTAGAAAATTTATTATAAATGGATCAAAATTTGTTTGTCATCTTATATAAAGATGGTATACATCATCTGGATAGGTTTTTATTGTTTTAAAGTAATTATTTACTTTCGGGATCGATCTTTTTTTCTTTTTCAGCACGACACATCTCTCTTTCACTTGTTTTACCCTTTCTTTATTGAAATTCATTAAAAGACTCTCACTTCGAGTTTCGCAATTATCAATTATTGCCTTAACCAAAATTTCCATCCTGATTCGCGTTCGTTAATGCAACAAAAGTTTCTGCAACCAACCTGCAAACGAAATCAGCTGATCGGGCAGTGACGACTGAAGTTGGCTGCACTGCTACTGTCACTGCACGAATTTACTGCATTTACGAACGTACCTATAGTTTCGAAACTCGATGTGAGTCTTTTAATGAATTTCAATAAAGAAAGAGTAAAACGAGTGAAAAAAGAGATATGTCGTGGTAAAAAACCTTTTTGAAAGAGAGAAATAAAAAGAGATCGATCTCGAAAGTAAATAATTATGTACTTTGAAACAATAAAAACGTATCCAGATGATGTATTCCATCTTTATATATGATAACAAACAAATTTTGCTCCATTTAGTATAATAAATTTTCTACGTTTCCTTTTCGTGTTCTGCAACCGGCAACAGTAGGATAATTACTGCCAAGGTTGCAGAAATCTCCCACTGCGGTGCCAAGCCGTTGCATTAACGAACGCGATGCACGCGGCAGTGTTGCGCCATTTTGCTTTTACGAACGCGACGGTTTGCAGAGCAGCCGCTGGGTTGCATTTACGAACGTACCTTATGTTGCAAAGTCTACTTGCAGGAGTTTTCCGCATTTAGGGGGGCTATCGGCTAGCAGGGTAAACCAATTGGCTCCAATATTGGTAGGTCCTGGGGCCATTTTACTTCACAAAACTTACCAAAAGTCTGAAAGTTGTATGAGCGTGAAACAAAAAAGATCCAATGAGCGAATCTCGAAGAAAAGTACAGTGAGAGTTAGCAAAAGACTATTTTTATGCGATTTCGAAGTAATGCGGTTTTTCCATACGAGTTTTTTGCGGATTTTTTCGTTATTTCAAAGTTTTTTTCTTTTGAATTTTGTATGGCAGAGGTACCTGAGCTCGCAGATCTCTGGTGCACATTCACATTTGCTGGCCGAAGATCCAAATCCAACAGAATATCATAGAACGATTAAGATACACCTAGACTTAAGTTGATTTTCTTAAGAGAATCCAAAATCGTATCTTAATTCACTAGTTTGTAGCATACGAGAAAGTTTTTGTCGATTCCAGAGTTTTTGCTTTTTCGATTGTTTCTGGATACTCAGATTTTTTTTTGTCCGGATGATGTAGAAAGGCGGAGGAAGCACCTTTAGGAACCGCAGGGTGAATCCGAGCAGTAGGTGAAGAAGAACGTAACGCAGCAAGACGAATTATTTGCGGGATGTATAGAAATCGGCGAAGCATCGGCCATAGTTTGAGCCCAAGAGAGATTGGCATTGTTAGATTCAACAAGGCTCTCGAATAAAGCAGGCGCAGAAGAAGCACAATTTCCATTCCACTGCATTCACGGCACAAGTATACAAAGTGCCGGGTATTTTAAAGCAATTTAATGCCATACTCTGTGACAGTACCCTCACAGCAAGCGCGGTGGATAGACTTTTTGCAAAGACCAGCGCATAGGACTATTAGGGTCACATTTCTAGCAAAACGTTTATAACATTTTCCACAGGAGTCGTCCTTTGTGATTGTCAGCACCCATATTAAAACGGTAAAAAACTTCACTATCCATTAGGAAAGGATGCATCTATCTTTCAGCGGAAGTCTTTGCAATCCTTAAGGCCATGGACTTCGTCAGGGAGAGTAGGTGGTCTGGTAAGACCATCCGGCTGCACTTATGGCCTTGCTCAACCGAATCACTACCTCAAAGACAGTCAAAGAGCGTAAAACTAAGCTAAACAACGTAAGCTTTCACAACTCACTCGCCCATATTTAAGTACCGGTCCACTTCGGCTTGTCTGGAAATGAAGTGTCCGATGATCTTTGAAGACCACTTTCTAGGCCCTGAGTCAGACCATCTTTCACGGTCAAAGCGTCCATCAATGACAGATTCTTTAACAAATTTTTGAAGTAAATACATATGTAAGTTTCGCCTAAATCCGTTGACCAACCACTGATGATCGCTTTAGCTCAACTCTCAAAATCTTCTTTAGCTCTACGCTTAATTCAGTTCCATGTTTTCCGGTATTTTTATCCAATTTCCAACCAATTTTTTCTTTTAAACCCAGAGTAGATAGATACATCTGCCCGAAGACTTGCAATGGATCAAAATTATATTTTAAGTTGAACAATTATGATTAGCACTTTTAAAGCAAATTTTAATGCATGCAGATCGGGCTTTTTTTTATTAGCTATTAAATCGTCTGTTTTGGTTTCAAGACAAATTTTTTGTGGGGAGGTATATTTTAATATAGGCTATCAGAAACTGTGAAAAGCGTGTTTTGAAAAAATGTTGGTTTGGGCCTTTGTGCATTTTGCCAGCGATATATGTCCTACTATGGGTTTTAAGTGGTGCATTCTTGCAAAAGTAAAGCAAGTGTATCTTTGTTTATTTGTTAGTGTATAGAAAATATATAATATTCAACCATTTCGCAAACGCAACGATGCAAGACCATTTGGACAATATTATGAATAGCGCCATTGTTAAACAATTAGGGAATTCACAAGGTCTCATAACGTCATATGTCATATCCTCAATTTTACAAATATTTATGACGGCTGTGAGCACACCATAATATTTGTCTGTAGTATTTCAACCTTAAATCAGCTAAAAGGAAAGTATTTCAGAAAATTATAACATACAAGGTAGTTGTACGTTGGTTTATTACATAAATAAATATAAATTTGTTTATATTTACCTGAATTGTTTCCATTTTTATAAGCTTTTTATTATGTTCACTTCAGGTATCATTGTAGTGGAATCTAGTAAATACCCTACCGGCAACTCAACTAACTTTTAGTGCACTATAAGCTAACTACTTCGCAACCATAGCTGACTATTCTTCGACTACTTTCAGTGGAAATGACTGACTTTTTTAACATTGCGATGTCCTAGGCAGTAGTCAGTCCCGATTACCCTTCGATGACTTTTCAACTAACTTAAAGTCGGTTACTTTGAAGTTAGCTAAAAGTTAGTTATTAAGAAGTTAGCTAATTTTTTAGCTATAGCTAACTAATTTCATATGAAGCTATTCAACTAAACTATTAGTTGATAAGCTAATAATACGCTTTATTAAAATATGGTGTAAAATCGTTGCCTGATTAACATAATATATCATCATATTTCCATATATATTTCACGATAAATCTTTTCATTTCTTTCTGAGCCGATTTTTGACAATTATATAAAACAAAAAAGAAAGAAAACAAAAACGGCCTGCTTTGATTTTTCAATTTCAATTTCACAATGCACATAAATAAATTCAAAAAATTCAAAAAAAGCAAATAGCAAAAAAGAAGAAAGCAACAGCTCGCTTTGATTTTGGGGCAGCTCTGCACTACATTGTAGTTAACTTATAGTTAGGTCATAAAAGTTAGCTATAAGTGTGCTATTTTCGTAGTCGACTACTGAAAAGTCAACTATAAGTGCGTTATTTTCGTAGTCGACTACTGAATTGCTTATAGGGTAATTTCACCCACTTTCTGACTACTAAGAGATCTGAAACTTTGCATACATGCGTAAGCAAGCGCACGATACATGATTAATTCAAAAAAATATTAAAATTATTGTTTTAAACTATGATTTGATGAATTTTACTATATATAGGGAGATTGCTTAACTGACACTTCAGCCAACAGCAACCAGTTCATTGTGTAGCTCAGTTGGTAGAGCCCCGCGCTTGCATTCGGTGGGTTCGAACCCCCGCAGTGTTTCAACTTTTTGTTTTATTTTTTACACTCATTTAAGTTAGCAAATATATTGGAAAAATTTAAAATTTTACAAAAAGAAGCTGATAAACTCGCGAATATCAGCAAAATTTAAAGTTGATTGAGTCCTTCAGTCCTTCTAAATGTCTAACTTTAATTTAAAATTGCAGAATGGGTATTAAAATACATGAATATTGCTCTTCAACAAAAGCATGCATATCAATCAAAAAGTAAAATACTGAAAAAGTTTTAGAAATAGCAAAAAATATACATGTACATATGTATGCAAAGAACGAATTGGCACATTTAGGGCCAGTTTCTCAGTGGATGTTTAAATCTAATTTGCGAATTGAGTTTAAATCTAGTTTAACTTTTCTTGAGTTTCACAGTGCATTTATTTAAATACGGAATAATGAATGGCAACTTCGAATATTTGACAATTGAACACAGCACAACTTGCCAAAAACATATGTTCAATTGTTCAATTATGGAGGCAGCGCGAGCTAAAAATTTTTCGTCGGCCGAAAGAAGTGAATTATTGGATATTCTTCAAAGAATCCACAGTTTATATTATTTATAATACTACGGGATCATTTATATGTGCTACACCATGCAGTTGTATGTTTAATTTGGCCGCTTATAAATTGCAATATTGTCGACGCAGCTTGCCTGCACATCCGAAATCAGCTGTTTATTTGTTTTCGATTGCAACTCTGTGCCGTACTTAAATGCCCACAACCGGGCATTTAAATTGTATTTAACTTCCCACTGTGAAACTGAAATTCCCTATTTAAACTGCAATCAGAGTTTAAACATCCACTGTGAAACTAGCCCTTATTGTGTATACAAAACACACATGCATACATAATAGAATTTCTATGCAGCCGCCAAAAAGCGCCGTCACGTTCTTTGCCGTGCCTGTAGTATATTAGCGTATAGCAAACATCAACGGCAGAGATTTGTAGCCCAGTGGTTAGAGCCTCGCGCTTGCATTCGGTGGGTCGTGGGTTCGAACCCCCGCAGTGCTTCAACTTTTAGTTTTGTGTTTTAATTTTTACACTCATTTAAATTAGCAACTATGTTCATATATTTGAAAAATTTAAATTTTTACAAAAAGAAGCTCATAAACACGCGATGGTTTGATTTAAAGTAGAGCAAAAAATCTTACCAACATCTACATAAATACAATTCTCAATGATTTCTCTGAACAATCAACTTGAATTTATGGGAGACTAAATAGTAGAAAATAATATTATATAAAAAAAGCCCCGAGCTTTTATAGATAGTAAGATACAGGTGACTTGGAAACAATTTATTTTCTACTTTTTAGTACATTAAATGAATAAAAGCTTATTTTTGAAAAGTTTTTTTAATATAATATTATTTGTTTTTCTTTACATTTTTCGTTGTTTTTGCACAAACAAAGCGAACAAAAACAGCTGATTGAATATGACACTTGAAAAACATAGGATGCAGTATTGTATTTTTTGTATGGGAAATGCAACCTTATTTTTATGACTGTTGTATATTTTTATGACATCACGAAATATATGATTAATATGAGCACTGTGAACACCCTAATTGCTAAATAGTTGCTGCTGTTACCTTTACCACAAAAAAGAAAACGTTACAAAAGCAAGGAAATTAAACCTTTCCTAGTTCAGGGAATCTTTTTTTTTACTAAGCATTTATCTCGTGTATCCCTTCGTTCAGAGATGTCAATCTTCCCTGAATTATATATATGTATAATATATGTATATGTATAAAAAATACACAGTTTACGCAACAGCCTACGAACCAAGGAATAGCATTCTTCCGTTAACTTGTGTGTGTCGTTCTATTTCAGCACAATATAATGGGAAATTCTAATTTATTCGAGATAGTGTCGTGCAAAGAGATATTTTTTTTTTTTTTTTTTGTTGTATCCATTTATTTATTGAATTTTCTTACGAACTAAGAAGTAACAATAAGTTTGAAAATCTTAAAATCTAGTACAATTTTCAAATTCGCACCATTGTGTGAATTAACGAATTAATTTAAGCTTTTTTTTAAATTGAATTAAATGGAATGTGAGTCTCGCCGTTTCAGGCGAGTGTAGTTTGCAGTGCTGAGCAGGTTTTTTGCCAATTCGTTTGGGTGACGTGATAAACGGTCGTTATATTTTAGGTTTAGTGCTGCTAGTTCATTTTTTACTAGTGGGATGCTGAGATCTTTATGGATGTAGGATTTCGATGTTCGATGAGTTCGCTTTGCCCCATAGTTGGGCTCCGTATGTCCAAATTGGCTTTATAGTCGCTTTGTATAAGAGTATTTTGTGGACGAGGTGTAGTCGTGATTTTTTGTTGAGCAACCAGTTTATCTTCTGAGCTTTTAGCTTAATTTGAGTCCTTTTTGCCTCAATGTGTTTTCGCCAAGTCAGTCTCCGGTCAAGATGGATACCCAAGTAGGTTACCTCCTTTTTTTGTGGTATTGTAGTATTGTTTAGTGTAATCGGTGGGCAGGTTTCTTTCCTTAAAGTAAACGTAACGTGTACGCACTTCTTTCCATTTACCCTTACTCTCCAGTTAGCCAGCCAAGTTTCCACATTTTCTAGGTGCTCTTTTAATACGCGTGATGCAGTTCTTGGATTAGGATTTGAGCAGAGAATTGCGGTGTCATCAGCAAATTTGGACGTTGTTAATTTGTTCGATGTTGGTAAATCCGCTGTAAAAATAAGGTATAAGAGCGGGCCAAGTACGCTACCTTGGGGAACACCAGCAAGGATTCCGAAGTCATTAGTTGTGAATTCTTTGACTTTTACTCTGCATTTGCGGTCCTTGAGGTACGATTCCAGAAGTATGTGAGTGTTGGCAGGAAGCGATTGCTTTATTTTATATATTAAACCTGGGTGCCAAACCTTATCGAACGCTTGGGCTATGTTTAGAAATATAGCCGAGCAGTATTTCTTCTCTTCGAATGCTTTTCTTACTTCATTAGTTATTCGATGCACTTGCTCTATGGTTCCGTGATTTTTGCGGAAGCCGAATTGGTGGTCTGGAATGATACCCGCTTTTTGTATATGTGGCCGCATTTTTCCAAGCAGACACTTTTCAAACAGCTTTGACACCGTTGGAAGCAGGCTAATTGGTCTATATGAGGAAGGACTGGTTGGGTCTTTGCCAGGTTTCGGTAGCATTATAATTTGCGATATTTTCCAGCATTGAGGGAAATATCCTATTCGAATTATTGCAATGAATAAATACAATATTATTTTAACGGCGATTAGGGGCAACTCTTGTAGCATTTTTGTGGTGATAAGATCATAGCCTGGCGCCTTTTTTGGATTAAGATCTTTGATGGCAAGCGATATATCTTTTTCTTTAAATGCCGATATATTTTCAGAGCTTATGTTTTGTTTGGTAGGAACATCATAATTGTTAGTTGGCTCGTTTGGTTTGAAAACAGTTTGTAAGTGCCTTGCAAAAGTCATAGCTTTTTCTTCTTCGCTCCTTGCCCACCTGCCATTTTCTATGCGCAGGGGTACGTCACATTCTTTGGGAGTTTTGATGTTTTTGTTCGTCCTCCAAAGGGAGTAATTTGTTGCCGCTGTTGGGGTTAGTATCTGCGTGTAGATTTCTATGCTTTTTTCTAGCTCTAGATTCAGTGCTTCCTTAAGGCGCGTTGTGGCCAGTGAAAGCTTTTGCTTTGCGGTCGACGATCGGTGTTTTTGCCATTCTCTCCTTAACCGCCTTTTTTCATTTACTAAAGCTTCAATACCTCTAGCTGTTTTCTTTAGCACTCGTTTCGGAAACGATGTGGGAGCTGGAGTTGCATTTTTGCTGCAGAAACAAGTACATCATTGAAAGCTTGCAGCACTTGGTCTATGTCGCTATTATGCTTTAGGGAGGGCGCAGTAGCTATGTGGCTGCCTATATACTTTCGGTACCTAAGCCAGTCAGTCCTTTTTGTGGTTAGAACATTTGCGTTTTTTGTGAATAAAGGCTGTTCATGCAAAGTAATTATGACTGGGGAGTGATCAGACGACCAGTCGTAGCATGACTCTGCAGATGCTGCGAGACGGTCAATGCTTTTGGAAATGGCAAAGTCTATGAGGTCTGGTGTTTTTCTTGGATCAGTGGGCCAGTAGGTCGGCTGCCCTGATGAAATGAAGTCAAGATTTAGGCACCGACTGATTAGCGTCGAGAACAGTTGCCTTCCTTTAGGATTTGTCAGTCGAGATCCCCAGTGCATATGCTTTGCATTATAATCACCTGCGGCAATAAACTTTTTCCCAAGTGTATCGAAGAATTCTATGAACTGGCTATCTAGAAATAATTTGAGAAACAATTTTTGTTTCTTTTTCAAATAGTATAAGTCTGCTGGATTTCGAACCAGCAACCTCTCAAATCAGAGACTGAGAACTTATCCACGGAGCCATAGCGGTGCCAATTATGTATACATACTGTTACGTAATTCCGTTTAAGTATTTAGCTACTTCGGTTAAAATCACTGGATTGTGTAATAGTCAAGAAACATGCACAACAAGCTCAATGGCTGTAACGGTGTTATTTATCAAATAGATTTACTATTCAAATCATTTTGTTACAATTATTTGCGCTATTTAGCAGATTGCAGTTGGATTACCCTCCGCCTCGGTTTCGATGTTTTACGTTCACTTGATATTCGGTAACTAATCCGTAGATCCGTGATCGCGTATATGTTCCGCTTCCGGCACAACGCGTCAGCCAAACATCGCGCGGGTGCGACCCCGCACTTCCTGATACTCTCTCATTATGAGAAGCGGTTCGTCAAAACCCAACTAATAACCCTTGCTCAGCCTAGCTACTTTGCCCACGAATGCTGCACACTCGCCGCGGAAAAGAGGAGTTCGCTCCTTGTTCTCAACCCCTTCTTGGACAAAGAAAAGGTCATAAGGGTCAATGGGCGGCTAGCTTACGCCGCATTGACCTACAATGAACGTCATCCTATAATTATACCGGAGCAATCGCGGTATTGTAGCCTCTATCTCAGCTTCCTCCACACTCTTCTACTCCATGCAGAACAAAAGGCTAATGCTGCAAATGGTGCGGCAGGAATATTATGTCCCCCGTCTGAAGTCGCACATAAAAAAGTGCATATTGCAATGCAAAACATGCACTCTTTATAAGTAGCGTATGGCAGCCCTGCTACCCGCACGGTGCACCCTTTTGCTCCTATTCTAGACGACGGGAGTCGACTTTGCGGGTCCCTTTCAGATCAAAGCCTCCATCTTGCGCAGCTCCACCTTCCTTAAAGGGTATGTCGCCGTGTTTGTGTGCTTCTCCACCAAGGACTGTGCTCCGACCTCACCACTGCGGCCTTCCGGGCCGCGTTCGCCCGCTTTGTTGGACGACGAGGGCTGCATCGAAAAATGTTGTCAGACAAAGGGACGACCTTCGTGGGCGCTCAGCGGGCCCTCTCCCGAGAAGTTCAGGCATTTCTGGAGGAAGTCTCTGACGACATCGGAACCAAATATTCCCCGCAGGGGATTAAATGGAATTTGATCCCTCCTGGCGCCTCGCATATGGAACGGCTGTGGGAGTCCGCGGTCAAGAGTTTTAAAACGCACCTCAAGAAGACTGCCGGGCTGCACAAGTTCACGTTCGAGGAATTCGCCACACTCCTGGCGCGCATTGAAGCAGTTTTCAACGTTATAAGTGGACGCACCCCCATTAGGAACTCGGAGAAGGAATGCTGGTGGCTATTAAGGATGACCAACTCTAGTTAGGAAGCTGATTTTTAGGTAAGCCCAATAATTTTTATTTGGATTTAGATCCGGATTATCGGCAGACCAATCAGAACCTGAAATTGTTGGGAATCCAGCCAATCCCTAACAATTTTGGCTGTGTGTAGGGACACGAAAATAGTATCGATATTACTCAGTATCGATATTATTGGTTTCGATATGAGTATTTTTTCAAGTACTTTTGAAGTACTCGATAGGTATCGATCCCTCTCATCCAATATCGAAACCAAGTTTTCATCATTAAATTACGCCAAATGGCGCAGAAGAACGCGCGAAATTTATTAAAGCAATATTTGCTAGAAGGTGAATTTTAAATGTTTTAAAACAATTTTTACTTGAAAATTAATAAGTTGGGAAAAGTTGAAAAACATGTATCCATTTTTGTATAAAGTATCGCGGGAATACTTACACATACCCTCAACATCGGTTACATCCGAAAAACTTTTTCCAAACCGGAGCTACTATAAGTAATACATATGCGTAATCGCCTCGCCGACAAAAAATTCAATAAAATTCTATTCTTAAGCGGTTTAGAGGATGCAGAATGGAATACTTAAAAGTTCTCTTTGCTTTAAATTAATTGATCTCAATAAGTAGATAATTTATTAAAATAGTTTTTTCTTTTAAGGCTGATTGAAATAATATAAAGGACTGTTGTGCAACATTTCTTTTTTCTTTGTTAATGTTTTTTGACAAAATTCTGAAATAACTAATTTTATTTACTATGAGTAGTAAATTTCGATATTTTGAATATCGATACTTTTCCACCGATATTTTGAGTACATCGATACTTTTCAGTCGATGCCGAAATGAGTAGGAATCGATACTTTATTTTTCGATATTCGTGTCCCTAGCTGTGTGTTTCGGATTATTGTCATACTGAAATGCTGTTTCCTGGTGATTCGTCCCAATTTTTTGTACTGTGTGCGGGATGTCAGTCATCAAAATGTTTGAATAATCCTCCTTAGCATGGCTCCATAGATTTTGACTATATATCCGACCCCGCAAGGTGTTATACACCCCCACACCATTACCGATTCGTACAATTCGGTCGAAGGAAGAGCATTTAAGAAACTTAACATTGGCGATCCGAATGTGCAAGCAAAGTATCGACAGATATATGAAAAATACTTTCGCAGCACATTAATGCCGGCAACGTATCAACGAGAAAGAAAAAGGAAAAAGCTGACGATCAGTTTTACTAACGATATATGGACAAATCCTTCGCAGTCCTGCTCTATTTTGCGCTTTACAGCTCACTTCATAGAAGTATCGTGCCGACGTAAAGTTATTTTACTCAATTCGAATCATTCCTCTCTGAGCCCCTTATACTAAGGGACTCAATAATTTTTGAATATTGGAATCAAAGTAGCTAGGAAATACTTGTCTGCTCCCCCATCAAGCGTTGTGAGCGAGCAACATTTTAGCGCTGCTGGTCAGCTTTATGCTGACAGAAGGAATAGCTTACACGGGAAAAATTCAAATAAGTTGTTATTTTTACACTACAAAACAAAACTATTCAACTTTGAATACTTATTAAATTAAATACATACATGTATAAAGATACATTCATCAAAAAAAAGAGAATCAACTTCTAAATTGTATTCTAAGCAGGTGATTAAGTAGGCTGAACTGAAATGTTACACCAAATGTGAGTCGTTTCTAAACGAAAAATGAATGTGTCACACTAAAAAATCTACCACAATATTAGCATGTATGTATGTAACGGGATTGCAATTTCTCTTTACTTAATAAGTATATGGTAAACAATCGACGAATTGATCTATTTTTATTTTTGTAATTTCGTTATCTCTACTACTTTAACTATGTATATACATATGTGCTTTAACTTTAGTTTTTTTTCAAATAAATACATATACATATATGTATATCATTTAAAAAAAACGAAAAAAAAATTATTTCCTTTGGTATCGGCTTCGGCATCGGCTTTTTTAGGGTTCGGCCGAACCTGATGAAACCGATCCATCGGTATCGTTATCGGCTTCGGTCGGGCACTAAATCTTACTACTCAAAGATATACGGCCGATCGGAATATGTTGCTGCTGATCATTTTCGGTGCTGCGCCTGCGCGGCCCGGACTGGCTGATCGGAATACGAAACGAAACGCGAACGGTTGCATGTCTCTCGCGCTCCGGCCTTAACTTGAAAATTCAAAGTATTAAATAAGTCTGTGACATATTTTTGCCTCAGTTGTGATTGGCCTTGCTGCTCACTATAGACCAAAAGTGTTTTTATAGCCTGTCATACAAGATTAGGTGTGATAAATCAATAAATCTAAATCGAGTATTTGTCAGCAGTGCAAAAATTCCAACAACAAACTAAGCAAAAACAAGAGTGGTGAAGAACGATTTTCGCGCCGAATAAATGTCCGCTCCCCCGCACTGCGTCGGTGACGTTGCAGCGATACCTCGTCAACTACCGCTAACTGGCCTCTCTGCTCTGTGCTACCTCCTCGAATTCTTGCTTACGCTTATTCTTCTCGTCTGTTCTGAGCACGGAATCGTCGCCGCTTTACAACACAAATGAAGCCCTCTCCTATGATAACGCGACAACAACGAGATCTGCTCGCTCTTCGTAATTTGAATAAGAGTGAAGGCACACCGAAGCTGGGACACAGTGATACAACCTCTTCTGTCCAAGTCACGGCCGTGGAAGAGCGTTTCTACGCAAAGTTAAAAGAGGAAATAAAAAGCTCAGAGAACCGTCTTCAGAAACACGCTGAAAATCTATTTGGAAGACTCTCTACCGAAATTTCAAATAAATTCGGCGAATTGGAGAGCGAAGTGGCCTCGATCAAACAACAACTCCAATACCAATTTACGGAGTACGACAGAAAAATACAAATCTTGGAAAACGAAGTAAACGCTCTCTCGACTCTTTGCGAAGATCTTGCTAAAAAAATCCTCAATAACAACAATAACAGCGTCAAAAATAACAACAACATAAACATCGATTACACGGCGGATGCAGTTCTTTTTGGGCTAACTTATTTAAGTGGAGAAAATCTTATGGCGTCATTTAATCTCATCTGTAGATACTTGGATTTTCAATCTCCCCAAATAAGAGATATTTTCCGCGTTAAGCCGAAAGCGAACAACACCACCCCTCTGGTTATTGTAAAATTTTACACTCCATTCGATCGGAACCGAGTACTGAAGGCGTTTGGCGACTTTAGAAGGCGAGCAAGAAAGGCAGTTCAGATTGTAACGTCTACATACATGAGAGCCTTACTGTTGAGTCTCGAAAACTATTGCAAGCAGCTATTTCTTATAAACGCAGAAACAAGATCTTTAATGCGTTCACTATCAGAGGATCTGTTCTTATCAGAACGTGCAAAGGCAGTGATGCAGTTAGGATCAAAAGCGAAGATGAGCTCAATAGTATTGTTCGCTATGCTTCAGCTGATGGAGGTGCTGAATAATAGGATTTCAAAATTTAATGCATCCATTATATTTACCCATATCAAATTACCATATCATATTATTATTATATTATATTTTTTTAAATCTTGTATTTTTATTTGGACTTTTCTCTTAATTCTAACTTACTCATCTCTATCTAAATTCTTTTACCTCCTCACTCTTTATTTTTCTTATCTTTTCTCTTCATATATCTTAGCTCTATATGCTTATGGGTTGTCAGGCTCTCTAAAAGGCAATATTTTGCGTCGAAACTAAGTCCTGCTTTGTCATCGAAACAACTTTGGCAAAACCTAAAAGACATTGGAGTGTGCAAGAAGAAGACTGACGCCTGCTTGATCGATGCAAATTCCCTCAACGAATACTTCATTTCTAGCTCTGCAGCTGACGTACCTACTCTAAGCAATTTTGATGGAAACCACTCGGCTTTCTTAAATGAATTCTATTTTAAAGCAGTTAGCGAATTGGATGTAGCACGTTGCATAAAAAAAATTAAGTCTAATGCCATTGGCGAAGACGGTATATCTATACGATTTCTATGACTTATTTTGCCCTATGTGCTCAGCCCACTTTCGCACATAATAAACCATTGTTTCACGACTGCTAATTATCCAAGTATGTGGAAAGTAGCTACTATCATTCCGATAGCAAAAACAAAGCATGCCAGCGAACCTTGTGATTTCCGGCCAATAAGCTTGTTGTCCTCTGTCTCAAAGGTGTGTGAGTGTCTTATAGCTGAGCAGATCAATGACCATATAAGATCATTCAACCTTATGTCCGATCATCAGTCTGGATTTCGACGTGGACACAGTTGTTCCACTGAAGTGGTCAAAATCTTGGATGATATAAGAGTACACTATGATATGGGTCATTTGACTCTGCTGTGTCTGTTAGACTTCTCTAAGGCATTCGACACTGTGAATCACTTATTGCTATGCAATAAACTCAAGCTCTACTTTGGATTCTCAGACACTGCTGTTCGGTTTGTTCTCTCTTACTTAGTTGGAAGGTCACAAAGGGTTAAGGTGGGAAACTGCTTTTCTTCATTCAGCAAAACTACCAGTGGAGTACCTCAAGGCTCTGTGCTCGGCCCACTCCTGTTCACTATGTTCGTTAATGACTTTTTCAGTAGGTGCAAACATGTCACCATGCATGCTTATGCTGATGACCTTCAATTGTATCTTTCCAGGCCTGCTGGCCTTATTGATGATTTGTTTTCGAAAATCAATGAGGACCTTGAAACAGTCGCATAGTGGGCCAATAGAAATATGTTGAAGCTGAATCCGCTTAAATCGTACGTACTGCCAATTTCGAAAGCTCCCTTTCAGAATATCAATTTTCCGCCCGTCCTTTTGAACGCAGTTCAGCTGAAAGCCGTCAACAAGGTAGCGAACCTCGGATTTATAGTAAATTCATCATTATCCTGTGAGGATCACGTTAACTCTTGTGTGAGTAAAGTTTACTATCTATTACGAAATCTCCGCATGACAGCCTCCTTCGTTCCCACGGGCACTAGGAGAAAATTGGTAGTACAACTGCTGCTACCAACTATCACGTATTCAGAAGTTGTGTATAGCAAACTTGATTCGAGGTCTTCCCACAAGCTGCTAGTTGCATTTAACAATGCTGCTCGCTATGTTTATGATTTAAAGAGATCCGACCACATCTCGTCATATTGCAACCAAATTCTTGGTACTGGTTTGCTTAAATATCTTCAAGCAAGAAACTGCATCTTTTTGCATAAAGTTATATACTCGCGTTCTCCACGGTATTTATTCGAAAAGCTCCAGTTCTGTAGGTCTAGTAGAAGTAGGAACCTCACGATTCGTCAATTCAACTATATGAACTCAAGTAGACTGTTTTTCGTAAGCGCGATCAGACTGTGGAACTCGCTACCGTCTACTATTAAAAATGTATCAAACTATAGAACCTTTAAGCATCTAATTTTCAAATACTTTTCCTAACCACAATCTCATCTCTCATCTATCTCTCCTCCTCTGTTATTACTCTTATTATAGTCTAATAAATTGAATTGAATTAAATTGAATTATCTCTATAATTTTAGCAAAATTGGTTGATTATTTATTGTATTAAAAAATATAAAATTATTATTTTAAGTATTTAAGATCAGTTGATTTATTTATTAGTTGATTATCTATTGTATTTATGCGACATACAAAAGACGAATGTCTTAAATGTTAACACCTTAGAATAAATAAATTTAAATTGAAATTGAAATATGTTGCTGTCCCACCCCACGCACAGCCCCACTTTTAAATATTTTTCCTTCAATAATCTCGTCATTCCCATGACGTTCCTAGTTTGACTCCGTATCCTTCCGCTGCTGATAT
Source organism: Neria commutata (assembly GCA_963457695.1). NCBI lineage: Eukaryota > Metazoa > Arthropoda > Insecta > Diptera > Micropezidae > Neria > Neria commutata. Next base: position 33,992,219 of record OY735246.1, read on the forward strand.
CGTCTGTATTGTACACTTACAGGTCCCCACTGGATCAGCCCGAGATGCCCCAATGCCAGCTGTGCAAAATGTTCAAACCCCGCGGCAGCCGGAAAGGGAAGTCGCACCAGGCGCTGTACGCTGCGGCCATCCCGGACTACGCGTGCAGAGGTCAAACCGGGAAGTCGCCGCAAGAGCTACATTCTGCGGCCCTCCCCTACAACGCGCACGGATTGAGGCCTCCCACCTCCTTGATGTTGCATCGTTGTAAGGCGGGCGGGATGTGTAATCGATGTCCGCCCATCTCTAGCCTGACGACATCACACACTCGTCTGAAAGCGCTTGGCCGAGACACTCCCGTCTCGCACCCTAACCATTTTTGTAATTTGAATTTTAACAAAGCTTTGAAGTGTATATCAAACCCCAGTTTCATTTAATTAAACCCCCATATGCATTATAACTAGAGCCCGACCGAACCCGAAATTTCGGCCGAGACCGAGAGTTCGGCCGAAACATTTTTAGGAAAAAATACATTTTATTATAAAAACCAATTCTTTTGAGGTATAAATACCTACATTAAGCATCTGATGTATGAAAAATCAATAAAAAGAATTATTAAAAAATTTAAATTTTGTTTAAAACTATACAATTTGTTCCTCAACTGTTCGGCTAAATACTCGGCCTTTTGTAGCCGAGACCGAACCCGAACCTTTTGGCCGAACTGTTCGGTAACCGAGACCGAGCGTTCGGTCGGGCTCTAATTATAACATGCACCCCGAAAACACCCGTTTTTCATTTCATTTTTCTATAACTTCTGCCCATCCCGCGGCATGAAGTTTCCCATGGTCCTTCGAGCCGGACGGGAAAGTTTTGTTGCTCCTACTCCTCGCCATCAGCTGCCGAACTTCTAGCTCGCACTCCTCTCGATGATGATAATAAATTCTAATAAGAGTGTTGAAACAAGTTTCTCGATGATGCTAGTAGAATCCATTAGTTAACATGTTTTGAACAAATGGTGTTGATATTGGCACTTCGGGTGTTGTCTTAGCAAAAACGATACCTCATGCGGAGAGGAACACATTAACGGCCTTATTTTGTGAAAGGCAATACTTCACTTCACCTCGCTTTGGAAAAATTCGCATTTCATAAAACATAACGCTTCACCACGTGAATGCTCGCGTTAAGTTACGTCGTTGTGTTCAGGTTTTTTTTTATGGAAAACGGTATTTCGATTTCGTTAATTTCATCTGTAAAATCATTCTTTCTAGTTTTGTCTGCGTACGATTTTAGAAACGCATACTTTTTGCAAATTGCGAGTAAAAATTAATTTGCGGTAGTCTGTAAAAGCATGTCATAAGTACAAGGTAAGTTTTATGTTTCAGTAGTAGTGTGTTTTTAGTGTTTGTACTACAGTGTTTTATTTTCCATGTAATTACATTACAATTATTATTGATTTACATATTGCAATGGCTTAAGCCGTCAGCCAGTAGCAGTATGTATCTATGAATGTAATAAGATGTCGGATAAGTAGCCGCCTCTAGCCGTGGCTCAAAGGTGAGCTCTTTTAAGCACATTTTGGTATTTCACAATTCTTGTGCGCAGCGGCGATGTCAGGAACCCGGACATTCAGCAACACTCTGCCTCACTGCATCAATTCTTTCTGGTGTACGTTGGCTTGATTATCACCCAATCTTTGTTTAGCCTCCCAGTGTATGCATATTTTCAAAATTATTCATTACAATATGGTTTATGGCATATGATTAACACCAAAAAATGTACAACTGAACAATTATTTAAATATAATAATAATTGCGAGACTTTACTGGGGCATCTAATAAATTGTTAACGGCCTCTCAACGAACTGTCAGATGTCAACTCATAAATGTCATCGAAACCAAACGCATCCTGTATTACAATATTCGCGTGCTAGTGAAACACCAGAGAACGGCAATGGGTGATTGCAAAAACGTTCATACGCAATCAACACCCTAAAAAACATGCCTTTGCGTTCAAGCGATCAAACTTGCACGAGCACACATGTTCGCTGTTGATTAACGGCCTTACCGTATAAATCCCCGTGATTGAAAGCAACGCAAACACGAAGCCAACGCCAGGATCAAAAAACGGTAATTTATAAATCACTGCGTAATTGCGTTCGTCGTCTCACGGCATCACATGAGCTTTCAAGTTCTTATGAAACAGAGTTGTATTTTTCTAAATTTACCAGCCAAATACAAAACACACACAATTTGCAGCTTCCATTGCATACATCTCATAGCTTACGGCCCTATTCTTGCATTCCGTCACAATTGATTGTGACAGAATTGTGATCCGCTTTCTTGTGACGAGCTTTCTGCAACCCTATTCCTTGCCAACCATATCACGAAAAAAGCTTTGCGAAGTTCTTTGCTGTGAAAACAGCTGTTTGTGCTTCCTCTTCTTCGCAAAAAAACGAAAAATGGAAACAAAAACAGCGCAAAGTGAGTATTTTTTGGAAGTTTTCAATAATTTGGTGTTTTATCTTATATCTTTTAATTTCCAGACATTGTAAATTTGACAGGAGGACGTAGGAGCAGCTGCAGCATTTCATTCAAAATTGCAAACAGCACCCAGAGCTGCAAGCCGGGAAAAACAGCCCGATAGCGATGATAACAGTGCAAAATTTTTGGGAGCAGTGGCAGAGGACCTCGAACTCCCGATATAGCGGAGTTTGAGCAGCAGGCCATACATGTGTTGTGTTTTTAATATTGTGCAACTTCATTTAAATTACTGCAATAAAAAATTTTTCACTTTTTGCTTCAAAATTTACGTTTTGCAACAGCTATTTTCGCTTGTGACCTCCTAATGCGACCGTCACAAGGTTTGTTACAATTGATACGTTTCGAGGTTTTGATTTCTGTTCCGAATAGGGAAAAGTAGGGGAGAGGGGGGTACCTTCGTCTACTTTTTTTTGAAGGCCTATATTTCAGAAGGTAATGAAAATATTTAAAAACCGATTAGACTGTTACAATACCTCATTATTTAGCAATAAAATGTTATACTAAAAGTTCTTTAAAAAGTTCCGTTTGTATTATTTTTTTCAAGATTAGTAAAAAAAGTCATTTCGCTGAATCTGCCCCCATGCCAGGGTAGCTTCGGCATTTGGCGGGGCACTTTCAGCATTCACACTTTAAAGTACCATAAGGTGATACAAAATCTTGTTTAGACTAGATAAGACATGCTTTTGGTTACATAACACGTTTTTATTACTTTTGCATTAAAAAATGTAAAAAAAATCATGTTTAAGAGCTTAAAAAAAATTTACTTATTGTCAAATATCGCATTAAATATTTTTAATTTATTAAAACACGTAAGAATATGTCATAGTAAACAAAATAATAAAAATAACTCCAAAAAATATCTGTGGTATATATAAATCTGGTATGGGGAGTTTTAGATGCGGCCCGCGGAGCTATGATGTATTTCCAAAGTGGCCCGCAGGGTCATTTGGGTTGGCCGCCCCTGCTCTAAGTATACTCTGTCGAAACTCTGTTTTTTACCCTTACTCATACTTGCCCTATTCTTGCGTTCCCGTCACAATTGATTGTGACACAATTGTGATCCGCTTTCTTGTGACGAGCTTTCTGCAACCCTATTCCTTGGCAACCGTATCACGGAAAAAGCTTTGCGAAGTTCTTTGCTGTGAAAACAGCTGTTTGTGCTTCCTCTTCTTCGCAAAAAAACGAAAAATGGATTTACAAACGGTAGAGAAGTGAGTATTTTTTGTAAATCTTTAATTATTTGTCAATTTATCTCTTTTCATTTCATTTCTAGACATTGAAAATTCGAGGGAACTACGAAGGAGCAACTCCACAAGCAAGAACAGTTCCATAGCGCTGCGAGCAGTCAAAATTGCGCTGCCGGGCACGCAAGGCAAAGGCGCAGAATGTGGTCTCTGGCGGAGGCCCTCGAACTGCCGACATGATGGACTTCGAGCAGCAGGCCATACATGTGTTGTGTTTTTAATATTGTGTAATTTCTTTTAAATTACTGAAATAAAAAATCTCACTTTTTGCTTCAAAATTCACGGTTTGCAACAGTTGTTTTCGCTTGAGACCTCCTAATTCGACCGTCACAATTTTTGTAACAATTGATACGTTTCGAGCTTTTGATTCCTGTTCCGAATAAGGAAAAGTAAAAATTGTGACGAAATGCTCTATTGTGACGAAATGAGTATTGTGACGGTCGCAGGAATAGAGCTGTAAATCTAGTTTAACTTGCCTTGGGTTTCACAGTGCATTTATTTAAATACGGAATAATGAATGGCAACTTCGAATATTTGACAATTGTAGGTTGGCACAACTTGCTAAAAACATATGCTTAATTGCTCAATTGTGGAGGCAGCAAATTTTCGTTGACTAAAATAAGTGAATTGTTGGATATTGTGCAAAGTATGCACAGTTTATATTATTTATGTACTACTGTGTTATTTATATGTGCTATTCCATGCAGCTTTATGCTTAACATCAGAGAACTGCAATGAGTACTCATTGCTCTAAGTATACTCGGTCGAAACTCTGTTTTCTACCCTTACTCATACTTACTCAAACTTAGTGGAAAAAACTGAGTAAAGCGACCTGCTCTCTGCTTGAAATCCCAAATAATAAGTTTTTATGCCTACTTATAGTATGACGTCAGCAAACTCATTGATACTCATTCCTGCATTCCTTCCGATTCTAGGCCAGGGTTGCACTGATTCATAAAATTGTACTTATTGCAATGCACATCCAAAATCAGCTGTTAATAAATTCAACTCGGTGCCGTACTTAAATATCCACAATCGGCCATTTAAATTGTATTTAACTTCCAACTGTGAAACTGAAATTCCCTATTTAAACTGAAATCAGAGTTTAAATATCTACTGTGAAACTGGCCCTAGGTTAACTATAATGTAGTGCAGAACTGCCATAAAATTAAAGCGAACTGTTTGCTTTCTTCTTTTTTGCTATTTGCTTTTTTTTTGAATATTTTTCATTTATTTATGTTCATTGTGAAATTGAAAATCAAAGCGAGCTGTTTGGTTTCTTTCCTTTTTGTTTTATATATTTGTCAAAAAACTTTTGCATTGTAAAATTTAAATCAGTTGCTCAGAAGGAAATGAAAAGATTTATCAAAAACCAGATATTTTTTCCAAATTATGGAAAAATGATGATATATTATGTTAAACAGACAACGATTTTACAGCATATTTTAATAAAGTGTATTATTAGCTTATCAACTAATAGTTTAGTTGAATAACTTCATATGAAATTAGTTAGCTATAACTAAAAAATTAGCTAACTTATAGCTAACTTCTAAACAACTAACTTTTAGCTAACTTCAAAGTAACCGACTTTAAGTTAGTTGAAAAGTCATCCAGGGGTCATCGGGACTGACTACTGCCTAGGACATCGCAATGTTAAATAAAATTATATAAAAAAAACTTTTTAAAAATAAGCTTTAATTTATTTAATGTACTAAAAAGTAGAAAATAAATTGTTTTTAAGTCACCTGTATCTTACTATCCATAAAAGCTTGGGGCGCTCATGTGCTCAATATTTGTCAACCAGTGACACCAATATTTTATTTAAATAATTTTTTGCAAATAGATTCTAGTAATGAAAGATATTTTGAATATGGATATTGAGCGCACAGGCTTTTATTAATAGTAAGATACAGGTGACTTGGAAACAATTTATTTTCTACTTTTTAGTACATTAAATAAATTAAAGGTTATTTAAAAAAATTTTTTTTTATATAAAATTATTTTCTCCTTTTTAGTGTTCCATAAATTCAATTTTAGAGCTCTGAAATTTTTCGCAAAAAGAATTTAAAACTTGCAGAGCAGTAGGTACACAATATTTAGGGTATTCACAGTGTTTCCTATTGTCATATGTCATATCCTCAATTTAACAAATAATACGGCCGTGATCGACCCTAATATTCGTGGCATATTTGTGGCGCGATGAGTTGTTGTTGTTTTGCTTGCAAGGCGCGGCGATTAAGTTCCTATCGTTTTTCATTGATGTGTGGTGTACCTATGATTATAAACTGAAGCCCAAGTGTGTAGTTGCTTGAAAAGTGCCACGCTCCCTGTCCTACGCCCATAAAATTTTACCAGTGGGACGAAGCATCCAAGAGGGGCCTGTACACGGAATTTCAATGCTGCACGACCTTTAGTTCCAAAGCTATTCTATATAAACGATTTTGTTTGTATGGGCGGTGCCACGCCCACTTGACCACCGCCCGTCTTATTTTCCCAGTAGAAGGATATGGATATGTAGTAAGTTCCTACCGAGTTTCATTGATGTGTGATGTGTAGTTCTAAAATTATACACAAATCTGGAGTGCCACGCCCCTTATCCTACGCCCATAAAATTTTACCAGTGGGACGACACATCCAAGAGGCGACTGCATACGAAATTTCAATGCTGCACGACCTTTAGTTCCAAAGCGAATCGAGATCAAAAATTTTGTTTGTATGGGCGGTGCCACGCCCCCTTATCCAGTTTCCGCCTTATTTTCTCAGTAGAAGGATATGGATATGTAGTAAGTTCCTACCGAGTTTCATTGATGTGTGATGTGTAGTTCTAAAGTTATACACAAATCTGGAGTTGATAAAAAAAGTGCCACGCCCCTTATCATACGCCCATAAAATTTTACCAGTGGGACGACACATCCAAGAGGCGACTGCATACGAAATTTCAATGCTGCACGACCTTTAGTTCCAAAGCTAATAGAGATAAAAAAATTTGTTTGTATGGGCGGTGCCACGCCCCCTTATTCAGTGTCCGCCTTATTTTCTCAGTAGAAGGATATGGATATGTAGTAAGTTCCTACCGAGTTTCATTGATGTGTGATGTGTAGTTCTAAAGTTATACACAAATCTGGAGTTGATAAAAAAGTGCCACGCCCCTTATCCTACGCCCATAAAATTTTACCAGTGGGACGACACATCCAAGAGGCGACTGCATACGAAATTTCAATGCTGCACGACCTTTAGTTCCAAAGCTAATCGAGATTAAAAATTTTGTTTGTATGGGCGGTGCCACGCCCCCTTATCCAGTGCCCGCCTTATTTTCTCAGTAGAAGGATATGGATATGTAGTAAGTTCCTACCGAGTTTCATTGATGTGTGATGTGTAGTTCTAAAGTTATACACAAATCTGGAGTTGATAATAAAGTGCCACGCCCCTTATCCTACGCCCAAAAAATTTTACCAGTGGGACGACACATCCAAGAGGCGACTGCATACGAAATTTCAATGCTGCATGACCTTTAGTTCCAAAGCTAATCGATATCAAAAATTTTGTTTGTATTGGCGGTGCCACGCCCCCATATCCAGTGCCCGCCTTATTTTCTCAGTAGAAGGATATGGATATGTAGTAAGTTCCTACCGAGTTTCATTGATGTGTGATGTGTAGTTCTAAAGTTATACACAAATCTGGAGTTGATAAAAAAGTGCCACGCCCCTTATCCTACGCCCATAAAATTTATTGATTCATATATTGGGCTCGTGTTTAGGCATGTATGCAAAGTTTCAGATCTCTAAGGGCCAGTTTCACAGTGGATGTTTAAATCTAATTTGCGAATTGAGTTTAAATCTAGTTTAACTTTTCTTGAGTTTCACAGTGCATTTATTTAAATACGGAATAATGAATGGCAACTTCGAATATTTGACAATTGAAGGTTGACACAACTTGCCAAAAACATATGTTCAATTGTTCAATTATGGAGGCAGCGCGAGTTAAAAATTTTTCGTCGGCCGAAAGAAGTGAATTATTGGATATTGTGCAAAGAATCCACAGTTTATATTATTTATAATACTACGGGATCATTTATATGTGCTATACCATGCAGTTTTATGTTTAATTTGATCTCTTATAAATTGCAATATTGTCGACGCAGCTTGCTTGCACATCCGAAATCAGCTGTTTATTTGTTTTCGATTGCAACTCTGTGCCGTACTTAAATATCCACAATCGGCTATTTAAATCGTGTTTAACTTCTAACTGTGAAACTGAAATTCCCTATTTAAACTGCAATCAGAGTTTAAATATCCACTGTGAAACTGGCCCTAAGTAGTCGGGAAGTGGGTGAAAAATTGATTACTAGATTTGACGACATACCGCGGACATACCGCGGACAGAAAGTGAAGTTAATATAAAGCTTATAATAAAAAGTCAGTCGTCTCCATTGAAAATAGTCGAAGAATAGTCAACTATGGTTGCGAAGTAGTTAGCTTATAGTGCACTAAAAGTTAGTTGAGTTGCCGGTAGGGTTGCTTGTGCGCCATATAATACACGATATGCTGGTTGTGGCTGCCATAGTTACATATTGGTCAAAAAGAGATAAAATGGTTATTTCTTGAAGAATATTAGGGGTATTCATTTAAACGCGCAAATGCCTGATAACGTGAAAAATTTATCACCTGATAAACGAACTGTCAAATTTTGTATGAATGTGATAAATTTGTCCAATGATTTCGCTGTGCAAACGATGTTTATAAACTTAGACGGCAACGATTGCAACCCTGCTTAGCTATGATCTTTAACATTATGATAAAAGTTTAGTATTGAATAATATTATATAAAAAAAAGCTTTTTAAAAATAAGCTTTAATTTATTTAATGTACTAAAAAGTAGAAAATAAATTGTTTCGTAGTCACCAGTATCTTACTATCAATAATAGCTTGGGGCGCTCATGTGTTCAATATTTGTCAACCAGTTACCACAATATTTTATTTAAATTATTTTTTGCAAATAGATTCTAGTAATGAAAGATAGTTGTGAATATGGATATTGAGCGCACAAACTTTTATTGATAGTAAGATACTGGTGACTTCGAAACAATTTATTTTCTACTTTTTAGTACATTAAATAGATTAAAGCTTATTTTTAAAAAGCTTTTTTTTATATAATATTATTTTCTACTTTTTAGTCTCCCATAAATTTAAATTTAGAGCTCTGAAATCTTAAATCAAATCAAAATTCTCAAAGGAAAAAGAAGGCACCATTTCCATAAGCAATTGCATTCACTTTTTTCTGTTGGGGGTTCAGCAGTGGTACATTCGTTAAAACTAACTGGTTCAATGCATCTCGATCGTATTCACGTTCACGTTTCAATTCTCGATTGAAACCGCCGTTCATTCCACGACATGGCGTTGGCATTCCTAACTTGATTACTGGTGCACATGAGGTAACACATATCTTCGAGCAAAAACAAAGCCTGATTATCTATCTCCTCATTCACCTCGAAATCGGGATTCCTTAACTGACCTATGTTCGATTTGTCAGTCTTGTACCACACTTCACATTGATTCGATGGGAAGCATGCATATTTGCATAATGACAGCATATCCCAATGAGTATCAGATGTTTGAAAAGCGCCACGCCCCTTATCCTACGCCCATAAAATTGATTGACTCATGTATTGTCATCGTGTTTACGCATGTATGCAAAGTTTCAGATCTCTAAGTAGTCGGGAAGAGGGTGAAAAATTGATTACTAGATTCCACTACATACATACCTGATGTGAACCTAATATAAAGCTTATAACAATCAAAATAAACGCAAAAGGGTTACAGTAATTTTTTTTAAACAGCTCCAACAATAATCTTTACTTTTTCACTGATTCGCGGCATTTTAGTTTTTTCTGACAGCCAAACACCATTTGCACAAACACTTTGCCAAGTGCGTTCATTTAACACACTTGATAAATTGATAAATTTTAGCAATGTGCAGATTTATCTGCTTAAATGAATACCCTTAATCATTTTTACTGCGTAACTGGCAACCCTTCTTCGTAAGACATTGGCAGTTCAACTGAGTTCAACGGAAAACAACGAACGTAATGAACGAACTGAAAGTGATCAAACTGGAACGACTGCCCCCCTATAATGCTAATGATGCAGTCCCTTTTCGAACTAGTTTAAGTTGAGGGCAGTGTGACGAAAGTTTTGAAGCGATATATCGCTCCATTGCAGTTTTCCGTATTACAATATTACCATTTATGTATATAGAATAAACCCGGAATACGAAATACGAACTATGAGGTTGGCTAATGGCAAACACAAGGTAATCTAGAAAGATGCGCAAAAACTATATCGCTGGCGATAGAAGCGAACAGATTAAAGACGTCAAGTGAACTTGAATCTCCTGAAATGATAACGGAGAGCAACAGCTCGCAAATAAATCGTACCGGAATTGTAGCGAAATTACAGAACGTAGCAAAGTTACAGAAAGTATTAGTTTAGAGAATTTACTTGTTGAGTGCAAATAGGTATATTTTTGTTGACAAATACACAATCGAGTGATTCGAACTTAAGTAATAGCGATACCTAAGCCCGAATAACATAGCAATACAAACAATTTTATTATATTATGCTAATATAATCTGAAAATCGTTAACGTAAATTCGTAAAAATAAAAAGTAAAAGGTGCAATTATAAATCTCCAGCCGGAAAAATATAAAAAACTGCAAATTATATTACTCTCTTATTTTTTTAAACATTTTTTCATAGATACTGTACTTCTACTTTCCGCTTTTTCGCACTCCTTTGGACGCCTGCGTCGAGTGTGTATAGTATCCCTTCTCATAGAATGAGGTCTATTTACGCCATGTAGTTTAAAGTACAAGCCACAAGCATTGCAAACCATTTCACCTCGAACACTTCTTCTCCAAATTGTAGTGGTAAGCGTTCCACAATTAGAACAGGACAAGTCCTTTTGAGTATTACTCATAAAATTAGAGCATTTAGAATTCTGAAATGAATCAATACACATTAAAATGTCTTAGGATATCACATTTAATTATTAATAAGAATATAATATTGTCAATAATTAATTTTGTTTATTCATAGAGGGTTTGCTACTTAAATTGTGTGGCTAGTCTCCAGGATGAAGCAGGCATTAAGCATATATGTATACAATACATATGTATGTGCGGTTGATTATGAAAGTGGCCTTAGTGAAGAATCTATAAAATATATTTATGGAGTATTTCGAGATGTACCTACCTATTATTTTTGCAAAATTAAAAAAATTGTACCGGTGGAACGAATAAGGCCTTATCGATCGGTTTAAAATTCAGAGAAGTAGTGATTTGGGAACAAACTGGACTATGGGCCAGTTTCACAGTGGATGTTTAAACTCTGATTGCAGTTTAAATAGGGAATTTCAGTTTCACAGTGGGAAGTTAAATACAATTTAAATGCCCGGTTGTGGGCATTTAAGTACGGCACAGAGTTGCAATCGAAAACAAATAAACAGCTGATTTCGGATGAGCAAGCAAGCTGCGTCGACAATATTGCAATTTATAAGCGGCCAAATTAAACATACAACTGCATGGTGTAGCACATATAAATGATCCCGTAGTATTATAAATAATATAAACTGTGGATTCTTTGAAGAATATCCAATAATTCACTTCTTTCGGCCGACGAAAAATTTTTAGCTCGCGCTGCCTCCATAATTGAACAATTGAACATATGTTTTTGGCAAGTTGTGCTGTGTTCAATTGTCAAATATTCGAAGTTGCCATTCATTATTCCGTATTTAAATAAATGCACTGTGAAACTCAAGAAAAGTTAAACTAGATTTAAACTCAATTCGCAAATTAGATTTAAACATCCACTGAGAAACTGGCCCTATGAGATTGTTTCGCACGCCCCATATTTATCGGAACTTCCGCCAACCGATTTGCACTTATGCAAACACCGCAACAACTTTTGCACGAACAATTCTTAAACTCTTAAGACTCTGATCATTCCGAAAATTTATCGTCCATTGAAAAAAAAATTGTATTGCGGTGACAATAGCAATTTGATTGCAACGGATGTTATTTTGACCAATGTAGATAAACGGCTATCTAATTCTTCGTCGATTATCAGGCTGCCTTCGATAGCCCGATACGGGTTTTTATATATGTATGTATGTATGTATGCCGCATTGTCTTAGCTGGATATCTCTGATATGCTTGTAAGGCTTTGCAAGATGACGTTAAGCAATACAGAAATCTCAGTCAAGATAAAAAAGTAGCTATCCGATCATTTCGATACCGTGATAGATTTAGAGAAGACTATCCTCTATCTTGTGGCTTCTAATTTTCCTATGAAAAGCGCGCTGCGGCGTGCATAACTATGACACTATTCTCACTATTCAAAGGTCTGTAGCTCCTGTCGTTCGCTGATGATATTGCTATTGGAGGAAAAAACGGAATTAATTCTAATTTGAAATGGTTCTAGAAACTTTTTTGTTGTTGTTTCCCAATCTCTAATATGCCATTAATTAGATTCAAACCGGTTTTAGACGTCATTTACATCTCTCTTCCCCTGAACCGTTCTCAAAGAGAAACAAATTTTCCCCACAAAAACTTTAGATTGCGTTTTCGCAATCAGAGCAAATATTTTGAAATTCAAAATAAAAAAAAGAGGAAAACTATTTTTCTAATAATGGAGCCATCAACATCTGTTAATTATAAAAACGATCACATAGCGTGTTTTCGTATTTTGATCATTAGTGATTTTCTAAAATTTTTATATGTAGTGAAAAGATCAGATCATTACGGGAAAATTTTTTGTTTGTTTCAAAGTTGAAAACGTTAAAGAGTTCCGCTAGGTGCTGTTATTTGATCATTTTATCTTAATTAGAGACCATTCCACATATAATATCCAAAAAAATAGTCTGAGGATTTTTTGCGTTTTGGAGCATTCCCGATTTTCATGCCTCACATGTGAAAGCTTATGGTTATAAGCTGCAGTTTAATTGAGAAAAACGGGACTTTTTTTATGTTTGTTTTGATTACAATTATGGAAAAGGTCAACTTGTAAAGGCTCAACTATAATAGGAATAAGCTAGCTTACGCTTATGTCAAAATTTGTTACGCACGGGTGCGACTTCAGGCAAATCATACGGGCTAGCCATAATGTGCACATGCAATACTTTCGTCGTTTCGTTCAATTTTCTTTGCTTAAGCAAGCTGTAAGCAGTGCGACCACTAGTCGCACATTCCGGACTGAAACGGCTGATGGCCTACAAAAATTGTCTGTGCAAAGAAAATGACAGTAGCAAAAATAGCAAAATAAATCGAACCCATTTTTTTTTAGCAAGCATGGGCTGCAGTGGCCAAAGATTGTGATGATTCAAGTGTGCACATTAATTTTATAAAATTGTTTAAATAATGTTATGCAAAAGCATACATGCTAAAACGATTTTTTCTGCATTTGTTGGGAATATGTAACGCAAGATACGCAAACGCGCCACTAATGTTTATGTTTCTTGTTTCTGTTTAAGGTTTCTTCAATTACATTTTGCTATGAAAACAGCTGTTTCAGAAACGATCACTCAAGTCTATTATCTTCGCTTTTCGTTAGATTTTGACATAAGCGTAAGCTAGCTCATTCCTATTATAGTTGAGCCTTAAAACAATGTTGGAAAATTAACGAAAAGTATTAACCGTTTGATGACCAAAGCGACATAAATGCATATAAGGACTTAATATTTTTAATAAAAACAAGAGGAATAACTAAATACTATTTGGAGTGGGAAAAATTCTGCATTGGTAATATGGGAGTTAAACAAAATTAAGGATTAAGACTTATTGTTGTTGATACATTGCTAAAACTTATGTGTGAGAAGAGAGCCTAATCACTATTTCTATTACACGAAAGGAACTAGTGGATATTATTATACTTTGAAATGGATACTAAGTTAGATTATTAACTGAGAAGTCGCCCATAATTTCGTGACGTACATATCTGATCTTGAATTTAATAATATATGATATTCAAGCGTTATAAATTTTTATTCAAAAAACGATGGATCGAGTTCCACCGAAAGATCAATTCTTTTATGGAAAGAAAATCTGTCTTGAGTGTTCAATCGTTTTAATGAAATGTTCTTTAAAAAAAATGTGTTCGCTCAGAAAGGTCTTTTAAATACTGGGAGCGATGGAAACGCTAATTTCAATCCTTTCCACCAGAAGTAATGGAGTTAATAAAGCCATAAAATGTTTCTGTTGAGGACAGTGAAGACGATGCAAGTCATATTGAAATAAGTGAAATCGATTTGAATGAAGACAGCTACATATATTGACAGCGATGTTAACTAACAACAATATTTAAAATTTTTGTATTTAATATCTTTGTATATGGTTTTGTCAGTATGGTCAAACTAAAAGAACTTTCTTAAAATCGCTATATGTATATTTTAATCCACGATAGATATTATTCTGAAGTTTCGCACATTTAGTGCTTGTATCACTGCAAATGAGTGTACAAAAGAAGAGCTTGTAGGCACAACTGACCTAATTTAGAACATTTATTTTTATTGAGTAAACAGTTTTGGCATTTTTTCTAAATCGATATAAATTTCGATCCAAAAAAGATATTCTTCTGAAATTTCACGTGCTTATTATTGGTCAGAACGAGTGTACCAAAGAACAGCTTGTGGGTGCGACTTACTTAGCGTAGAATCAATTTTTAATTGAATGGAGCCAGTTTTGGCAAACTGAAAGTACTTTCATAAAATCGCTATATCTCTCGATCCATAATAGATATTGTTATGAAATTTCGCACATATATTGCTAGTAGGAATGAGTGTACCAAAGAAGCACACCCAAATTCTGACAGATCACTACTTTGACATCTCCTAAACCGAACTCTAATGGTGCCGCTAAGGACCCAACTGGGTCTATGCGTGGCCCTTTTAGGCAGCCAGATTAACCTAACCCTATTGAAAAAACCTTTAGAAAACACAAATAATGTATTTTATCCTTGAACTTTACCATTTTATTCACTTCATTGACTTTTATCCAGAATAATTTAAAACATTGGTTTTTGGGAGATGATAGTCATAAAGTCAGTAGGTAAGTAAGTCAGTAGGTAGGTAATATTTTTTGTCCTGAAAGGGTTAATGTGCATAAATAAAATATAACTTACTTTTAATAGTGGAATTGGTTGTTCAGGTACATTGTTTGCAGAAATTGTAACAGTAGAAGCCATAGGCAGAACGAACGACTGGTGTATCATATGTCGAAGCAGCTGCGTTGTTTGATTATCTTCAGAGTTGTTTGCTGAAGAAAACAAATAATAATTACTCGCTTGTAAACGTCCAGCCTTTCTAAGTATGTAGTATAATTATAAGAAAGGGTAAGCAAGCAGGTTGGTTAGGTTTGCAATTTGATGTATACCAAATGTGCACCAAGCATAGGCTTGATTCTTAATACTTTTCTCTTGTTCCGGTATATCTAATTGCTATCTTGATTTAACCAAAGTATAAGAACCTCGACGGCGCAGCGGTGGCTCCGTGGGCAAGTGCTTGGTCACTGGTGTGGGAGGCCTGCGTTCAAATCTCAGCCGTGCAATATATTTGTTTTTCAAATTGTTTCTTTGCGCGGACCCACTTCTTGCGATTAATCGGTAATTCTCCGGAAGTATTCTTTGCCATGAAAAGCCTCTCAATCAGTGCGGATACGGTTACTCTTAGGTCCCGTTTATTGGTGCAAAATATAACAAGCACACAAAAGTAAATGCGTGAAAGCAAGGTCTAAGCCCACATGGGCTTCTTGAAATTTCACCCTTCGGATGCGCCTAATATTGTATGCCACAAGTTGTATTCCCCACATTTTCTAAAAATGTATCCGACGTTTTTAGGCATGTCAGTGGATGATCACTTTTCTGATGGAAGCTGACTTCATTTATGTTCCAATTGTCTGTTACATACGCATGAGCTCGGGAGTTGCAACAGTCCCTTAAGTTTTTCAAAATCAAAGGAACGTCATAACCCGCTCTTACATTTTCCGCCCAATAACAAATTCACAAATTAATCAGACCCATTGAAATAACATAATGTCCAGGAAAGCGCAGTAGTTTGAAAAGTATAACTTCCGAATAAAAATATGTTATTTTTTATGAATTTGAACTTGAATTTAGGTTTTCTTTAAGTAAATTTATACTTTCTGAATTTAAATTCATATGTACATATATATTTTTTTTATTAGACTTGCATTGCGACTAGTTACAATAATATTAAAACTAATGAGTGATTTGCATATGATTTTGCATTACATATAAATACAAATGAGTGGGAGAATGCTCTAAACATATTTATAAATATATTTGTAAGTATTTATTTACTGAATTAGATCCAATGGTTTTTTAAAACGTTTTTTTAAAACGTTTTTATTAGGTCGCTTTCTTGTCTGTTTGTATGTCCCGTACAAATCTAGTAATAAATTTTTCAACCACTTCCCGACTACTTAGAGATCTGAAACTTTGCATACATGTCTAAATACAAGCCCAATACATGAATCAATAAATTTTATGGGCGTAGGATAAGGGGCGTGGCACTTTTTTACCAACTCCAGATTTGTGTATAACTTTAGAACTACACATAACACATCAATGAAACTCGGTAGGAACTTACTACATATCCATATCCTTCTACTGAGAAAATAAGGGGGGCACTGGATAAGGGGACGTGGCACCCCCCATACAACCAAAATTGTTGATCTCGATTAGCTTTGGAACTAAAGATCGTGCAGCATTGAAATTTCGTATGCAGTCGCCTCTTGGATGTGTCGTCCCACTGGTAAAATTTTATGGGCGTAGGATAAGGGGGCGTCGCACCCCCCATACAAACAAAATTTTTGATCTCGATTAGCTTTGGAACTAAAGGTCGTGCAGCATTGAAATTTCGAATTTCGGCGCGTCGCGTCTTTAAGTATTTTGTTGTGAGTTGATAGCGATGATTGCTTACCCATAAGCCAATGCATATACATATATATTTCTATATATTTTCTTTACATATGCGCTCCACCTGAGCTAAGTGTCCAGCGTCATACCAAAATACTTTGCAGTATTTGAAGATGGAATTTGAACACCATTTATGTATATAGGGTGGTATTTTATTTTATTGTTAGTAAAGTCAATGTGCACAGATTTCGCTTCATTTAGTTTTATATGGAACTTAGAGGTCCAGTCATATATTTCGTCTATCGCAACTTGCACGGTAGAGGTTGCTTCAAGTTCCGTTTTACCAACCGACAAAATAGCTGTGTCATCGGCGAACGTTGCAGTGACGTAATTTTGGTGCACGGTAGGTCGCATGTGAAAAGCAGGTATAGAAGAGGGACTACCACATTCCCCTTTTATCCCTTGGATACATGAATGCGCATCATCTTGCTTGATATGAAAATAGCGATCTGATAAGTTCGAACTCAAGATTTTATAGTTCGGCTTTGCCAGCAGCACATTTAATTTTTTCAGACGGTCTGGAAAAAAACACCGCCGTACAAGTGCTTTTTTCTTTGAATGTGTTTTCAATAACGCGAGTTATTCTGCGTACTTGGTCAATAGTAAAATGTTTAGTGCGGAACCCAAATTGGTGCGTGGGTATTATCCCTTCGTCTTCGACAACTTTATTCATTCCTTTAATCACTAATTTTTCCGCCAGTTTTGATAGTATAGGAAAAAACAAGATTGGTCGATATGACGTTACATCGTTAGCTGATTTTTTTTGGTTTGCTGAATATTATTACTTCTGCCGTTTTCCAGTATATTGAAAAGTACTTAAGTTTAGAGGTAGCGTTTATTATACTTGTAAGCCCATTAATGGTCTTCTTTGGAAGTTGTTATTAAATCATCTTCTTTGGAAGTTGTTATTAAATCATAGCCTGGTAATTTTCTTGGCTTTAATGTTCACTGTGACATATTACTCGTTAGTCGGAAGGACTTGGTTTTAAACTTAAATTTTAATATTTCAGCCTTACTTAATTAATTGAATTCTGAGATCAAATTTTTACGATAGTTTAAAGCAGAGATGCCCAAAAGTTCCTTATGGAAGAGCGAACACCAATACATACAAACTTTGTTGTAATAAAAAAGAAAACAAAAATTTGCTCAACATGTACACTAAAAAAAATTAATTGCATATTCTGCTTAGCTATATGTAATGCAATTAAACAAACTGAATAACCTAAAATTCCTTTAAATCTCCCATAATCCTTCCAATTAATGATCCTAATTTATGTCAACGTCAAAAAAATCAATTTCCCACTTCTCTTTTGAAGAGATATGTGCTTCATTTTCCGAAGTTGGAAGAATTTAAATTTCAAACTTAATATGAGCAAAAATTTTTTTAAGTGCTTCCCATTCCACACCTGCACACTTTTTTGCTCGAAATCATGCGCAAGACAACAACAAAGTCTGCGTAGAAGATAACTGTCGCAAAAGTGTACCAACAAAGCATATGCGCGCGAGCTGGCAGACGAAACGAAAATAACAAAGTTGTTTGTGTTTTTCGTACTGCTTAGTGCGAAGAGTTGTGTCTGTGTGAAGAAATCTCGGCCTATAGCAAGAGTTTTTACAAAAACAAATGAGCAGCGAGAGTATAGGGCATGGGCACCAGTGGTTTAAAGCATTGAGAATATTATATGCTAGATTTTCCACCCACATAAATCTCCATTTAGCGTTTTTATTATTTCGATTTCTGTTAAGGTTGTTCTGTGCAGCTATTTTTGCCGAGAGTCTCTGAGCGCTGGACACCTTCCAATAAAGTGTTGTATATTTTCTTCTTCGTTTAAGTGCCAAATTTGGTCCTTGTTGAATTGAAAGAGGTTGCATTTAGTTCAATTAAATCCGCACGCGCCTTGAACGTCCACATAAGTACTGCTTGGCTGTGACTCTCAGTGAAATATAGCTGTCCTTTAAAGTGATCTAGCCGCCTATAATATCATTTCGTCTTTAAAGCCCGTTGCACAGATGCTTGGTTTTGCGTCGCTCTTAAACTGTCAACCAGCCCATTCTGCTGCCTCTCCCACATTGCTGCCTCGTCATATGGACACTGCTCCATGTAAGATCTAAGGATTTTCCTTGTTCGTTTTATATAGTTTAGGTGTAGTTGTAGCGTATAAAAGTAGTTATCCTCCATCCCTGTCTCAATCATTAGCACATAGTTCGGAGTGAAACTCGGTAGTTTCAATATTCTCTTTACAAAAAACCGCTGCAGCTTATCTACATCTTCAAAATGCGAATAGCCCTAGACTTGACCGCCATACGATTGAACCGCCCAGCAAACTGCTTGGAACAAACGCCATTTCGATTTGAGAGAGATGTCGGTTTTTCAAAGAAAACTGCTTCATGTCATATTTATACTGACTTTTGCTACTTGATTCCTCTCGTCGACGAGTTGTGAGAATACCATATTTGGTGTCAGCAGCATGCCCAAATACGTATAGCTTTAAGCTATTTCCACTTCCAACCCTGTAAAATACCATCGTTCGTTGTTCGACATTCAGCCACCATTCCGGAATATCATGATTTTGAACTTGCTTAGGTTTACCTCCAGGTTCCAATAGTCGCAATACTTTTCCAGATTACTTATCATCTTTTGCAAAACACAGTTGTCATATGCCAGAATGACTTTGTCATCAGCATATAATAGTAGTCACATATTAAGCTCATCCACATACGTACCACTTCCCAAATTATCGTGCAAATCGTTTATGTACAGTTAAAATAATAAAGGGTATAAGAGGCAGCCTTGCTTAACTCCAGACACCGTTGCAAATCTTTTCGATAATTCCTCTCCCAGACCATCGAGCGTGTGTTCTCGTATATATTTGCGATTAGATTAACTATCTTAGTTGAAATCCCCATTGCATGCAACTTAAATATCAATGATGAACGTGCCACTTTATCGAATGCTGCTTTGAAATCTAGGAAAAACGCATACACCTTGTTTCGTTCTGCCAGCTTCAAATGTACTATGGATGCCCAGAGCAAAAACCACTTTTATACCTGCACAGCGCATGTGCGCAATGAGGCGAAAATTGACACTCGAAGCGTTTTTGCTCTGTGCGCGTCATATATTATCCACTGTTGAATACTTTTTGAATACTTCTCCTCTACCTACATAAGCGTTCCACCTGTCGTTAATTAAACCCATAATGACTTTTACAATACAATCCATGAATGAGATTCCCCGGTAATTGCAAGGCATGCTGTCATCTCCTTTTGTATAGATTGGGAAGATTACACTTGTTCTCAATGTTTCATCGCCTTTGCCTCTGTCAAAAAATTTAGTTGTACGCATTTGTTAATTCTTGCATAAATTCCGTTGGTACATTTTTAAAGAACCCGTACGGTATCTGATCATCACCTGGAGCCTTATTCGTTTTCGCTTTTGCTAAGACTCGCTGCACTTCTTCAATTGTTACGGCAGCATCTAAATGCGAATCTTCAAAATACATATACACTCAGGGAAAAATCGCATTATAAAATTTAGCACGATCGTAGTTAATATTAAAATTTTCCACTTCAAAAAGAACATTCTTATTTTAACATTGAAATACCTTGAAATAAAATTGAAATACGTAGAATTAAAACTGAAAATTTTAAAATAAAAATGCATTTTTAATTCAAAGCTGGAACAATTTTAAATTGAGATCGTAGCAACTTTAATTTAAAATTGAACAAACTTATTTTAAAAATGTTTCAATCTTAATGTCCAAAATTAAGATTGAAAAATTTTAAATCAAGGTGAAGCATTTTTATTTTAAGTTGGAACATTTCTGAAATTACAGCACTCTGAATAACGGGAAATTTCGCAGCATTTTCATTTCACAACACGCTGTGAAGTCGTTCTGTGCTCATTTCATGTATTTTTTTTACAATAAAATTCGCAATTTGTGTGAATATGGCGAATATTGAAATAATTAATAGCGTATTATATGCAAGTGAAGAAGTAGAATTTGCCGAAACGGCAGATGTTAAAAATTTGGTTTCAGCTGAGAATACCAGCTCTTCTGGGAAATACGTAAATTGCAGAGCCAAAAATATGAAAAGCGAAGGTTCTGCTGGAAGCAGTATGTCAACTATTTTGCGAGCTCCGGCACCCACCAATCAAAATGACAAATCTTCAGAAATTGATTTATCTATTGCTATAGCTTTAAAAGCATCGCTGAGACAGTGCGAACTGGGACAAAGTTTGCGACAAGTGGCGAGAAAGGATGCGACAAAATGATTTAAGGAAATGAGTAATGTTGATTTATAACATGCATGGCCAAAGTACGCAGATGCACGAGCTCCTGACTTGGTACGTATAAACATATATACATCTGGTCAATACCGCGTATATGCCATATTCAATACCGTTTATAATTCGCGAATTCAGGTACAAAATATATAGGCACCTCGCGATAGGGAAATTTCGTGTTCGCGATATTGCTCGCCGGGCGAAGATGTATTTATTTCATATTGTGTTTCAAAATTCATACTAATATTTTAAACCTATTTCAGATACAAATTGACTTTAATATTATGTACCCGGAAAGAGAGCATTTGATGTACTCTAAATGAGAGTTTTTTAAGGAAAAAATTTAAAATTTCTATGAAGCGAACATTCGTAATGCATATTGTAAGCAGCGGTTTTCTCTTGCCAAATCTACAATTAACCCTTTGCGACCCACCGAAACTTTTTGCTGCTGTTTCTACAAAATGCAAATTTATAACGAAAGTTGCTTTTATTCGTAGAAAATATGCTTTTTTGAATTTTTCGAGAATTTTTTTTTTCGATAAAGGACCTAACACAATTGTGTAACTTGGGTCATTAGCTAAAAAAAAAACTGTTTGGAATTTTTATTTCTATAATGTTTAATTGAGAAATAATATTGGGCCTGATGAATAAAAAGTAAGCAATTGCTATATCTTAAAATTTCCAGGCAATTGCTTAAATTTATATGAATAAAAACACCAGCAATTGCTTTATCTACAAGCTTCTGCTATTTTCCCCAGCAATTGCTATTTGGCTAAGCTTTTGCTGAATTTTTTAAGATATTGCTAAGTAGCGAATGAATAAACGAAGCAATTGCTGTGTTAGTTCAGCTATTGCTTAAGAAATTTTAAGGCTGCTGTACCCCATGCTAGATTTTGGTAAAATTAGTCTTTATTTGGCATTGGCTGCATTCAAAAGTAGAAATGGCAATTTTTAGGGTTCCGTTTCCTTAAAGGGAAAAACGGGAACTCTTACTCTTATAAAGTCACTTTTGATTCCAGAGGTGTGTATATAAACAGAAATTTTGTCAATGAAGAAACCTGCAATTTGGTATGATGTTAGGTCTTCATATCGTAAACATATTTTCAGTAATAAATGTTAAGACAAATTTGTATTTTTAAGAGTTTGATCGCCCAAACAAAAATATTTTTATATCGTATCGTGTGAGGTATCGTTAGAAAGGGCTATGACGATATTTTAAATCTTCGAAGATCTATGATGAGCGAAAGGATTCTGCAATCCTCAATCAAGATTTTGCGTCTGAAATTAAATCATATTTGAAACGTATGTACATATGTATGTATATTTTATACTCTATTAAATATTATAAATATTGATGCTTTGTGTTATTTACTGGTAGAAGTTCGCATAAACAAACCTGAATGTTTTGTGCACCCGCAATGAAGAATGCACATATGTGCATGTATGTATGTACATATATGCGCACAGGAATACATATCTTTATAGTCGAATCTAGCTTTTGCTTCAGCAGCCTAGCACAAGCAGCAATCGCCAACCATTTTTATTCATATGAAAGTCAGCAATTGCTATTTAGCCTAAGCTTTTGCTATTTAAGCAATTGCTGGTGCCAGTAAGCCATTGCTAGCTAGCAATTGTTGACTTTTTATTCATCAGGCCCAATGAGATACATAATATATGGCTAAATAGAATGCAATGAATTCATTTTGTTTACAAAATTAAGATAGTGAGGTCGAATTAACAATAAAAATTCATTTTTACATTACATAATATGCTCTAAAACAGTCTTAATCCTTTGTTGGGCACAACTGAATTTTACACTTTTGTCATCATGCCTTTGAACGGCTTTGGCATCCTGAATTGCAGCATCTCTAAGCAGTAACTTCGACGAATTCAGGCCACTGATCGTATCTATCGTACCTTATATCGTCTTCTTCCACTTCCGTGATACCCCACAGACAGCTCTTAATTCTCGACTTTATCGGTAATTCTCTAACATCTGGTCTGCTATGTCCAGGAAATGTACCAGGTCTCTGAAATCTCGACTATCAGTCCCTCCGGAGTTGGACAAACAAGATTTTTCAATCCAACAGGACGAGGTTTTAGTCTGATAACTGATACCGCCTCGAAGCTATCATAGTTGAACAAACGGTACACTGCCTTGTATAAGCGCATGCACATAGGATGGGTATAACGAACGATGAAAGCTGCAGGAAATGCAAAGTAGCGGGCAGCAGGGAGACCTTGGAACACATACTGTGATCCCGTCATCGCTAGAACTCGTCTGACTTGCTTAGGAGCGCCTGTCTCTTCAGGGCTTGAACAGATCTCGAAACTAGGTATCAGGCCTCCCTGGAAATTTGTGAAACACACCCAAGTTCTGACAGATCATTACTTTGACCATACCTAAACGGAACTCTAACTGGCATCGCTAAGGACCCAACAGATTCCATTCATGGCCTTTTTAGGCAGCCAGCTTAACCTAACCTAACCTTACGCCTCGAATATTCTTCTTCGGCATGGTCATCGGAGAAAAATTGAACATCTGAATTTTCGAGGAACTTCAAGAACATATTTAGGATCATCAGATCGGGAAAAATCGAGTTTCTTGCCTAGATGTTTATTAGATGTCACAATTGTGAGCTTGCATACATTTTGCTACTTATGCCCAGACAACACAATTGTGTTATCTGATTTTTAAGAAGAATTAACTAACGTCACATAATCTTTAGGGACTTAAAATTATCATGAGCTTTTAAAATGTCCTTTAATCTATTAGTAAGCAAAAGCCGATTTGAAAACTTCACTATTAATAGAAATTAGTTGTACTTATAGCTTGCCATGCTTTTGTCATCCACGAGATTAACCACGTTTAACTGTGTTAAATTTTTGAAGACTCAAAGGATTACATCTTGCCCGTGCTGCTGAATGCGGTGTTTCCTCCGGCGTCGAGATTTAAAAACGCGAGCGGAAAATCTAACAAAAAAGCAACGATATCTGATGCACAAGAAAGTTTTGTTTGGCGTCTATCAATGACTACAGAAGGAAAATTGACGAGCTGATTACTAAGTATTACTCAATCGGTTTAACCATTCAGCCTTTCCTCATCGTCGAAGGTTTGTCGATGCAGAAGTATGCGGTTTTTATATATATGTATGTATTTCGATAAGATTTTATATAAATTTGACTCTGTTCTGGAAAGCTAAGAAACATATATGCTTTAAAATGTTCCAAAACCTTTGTTTAAAATATCCCCAAGCATGTGCATCATCCTGGATTTTCATACTGCAATTTTTCTTTGATATTAATACGTCTTTTAATTGTAAATCAGCCAAATTAACTGCTCTTTTGAATTTCATGAAAAACAACTAATTACGTTAAAAATGTTTCTTTGCTTTAAGTGCCTTAAACAATTTCCTGTTGCCACAATTCGAATACGCCGTTTTAAAATAGATCACTTAATTTCAAGCAAATTTCTCAAGCTTCAGTGTAAGTAGGGCAATTGTGAACAAATATTTACGGATTTGACTAGATTTCGAAACCATTTATAATGGAAAAACTTATGGTAAACTAAAATCTTTCTAATTAGATGTAAGACCATTTCTAAATAAACATACTTTTTAAATAAACTATACTGACTATTTCTTTTTGGTGTGTATAATGCTGAATTAATTGCATGTGGTGAATAAGAACATTATAATATTTCAACAGAGATATTTAATAATAGAGATACGCCAGACATGCTTGGAGCTTTCTCACCACGCAGAAATTGGCAATTGTGGTCCCATAATACGTCACGTATTATACGTGTGAGCCTGCATGTATGCGTAAGCAAGAGCTTTAGAACGGCAAGCCGAAAATCAACGAGCGAAATGCTAACATTCGGTCAGAGAATGCCGCAGTGTAAGGTTGTGCGAATGCTATTGCTCGCCTTTATGCGTTGTTGTTGTTGTTATGAGACAGCAAAGAATTCGTTTTCATATTTCAGTCTGCCTGTCTGGCTTGGATTTCATTTGAATATGTACATTTGTATTCTTTTTTATAAGCTTTATATTAACTTCACATCCGGTATGTTTGTATGTATGTAGTGGAATCTAGTAATCAATTTTTCACCCACTTCCCGACTACTTAGAGATCTGAAACTTTGCATACATGCGTAACCACCATGACAATGCATGAATCATCAAAGATCTATGATGAGCGAAAGGATTCTGCAATCCTCAATCAAGATTTTGCGTCTGAAATTAAATCATATTTGAAACGTATGTACATATGTATGTATATTTTATACTCTATTAAATATTATAAATATTGATGCTTTGTGTTATTTACTGGTAGAAGTTCGCATAAACAAACCTGAATGTTTTGTGCACCCGCAATGAAGAATGCACATATGTGCATGTATGTATGTACATATATGCGCACAGGAATACATATCTTTATAGTCGAATCTAGCTTTTGCTTCAGCAGCCTAGCACAAGCAGCAATCGCCAACCATTTTTATTCATATGAAAGTCAGCAATTGCTATTTAGCCTAAGCTTTTGCTATTTAAGCAATTGCTGGTGCCAGTAAGCCATTGCTAGCTAGCAATTGTTGACTTTTTATTCATCAGGCCCAATGAGATACATAATATATGGCTAAATAGAATGCAATGAATTCATTTTGTTTACAAAATTAAGATAGTGAGGTCGAATTAACAATAAAAATTCATTTTTACATTACATAATATGCTCTAAAACAGTCTTAATCCTTTGTTGGGCACAACTGAATTTTACACTTTTGTCATCATGCCTTTGAACGGCTTTGGCATCCTGAATTGCAGCATCTCTAAGCAGTAACTTCGACGAATTCAGGCCACTGATCGTATCTATCGTACCTTATATCGTCTTCTTCCACTTCCGTGATACCCCACAGACAGCTCTTAATTCTCGACTTTATCGGTAATACTCTAACATCTGGTCTGCTATGTCCAGGAAATGTACCAGGTCTCTGAAATCTCGACTATCAGTCCCTCCGGAGTTGGACAAACAAGATTTTTCAATCCAACAGGACGAGGTTTTAGTCTGATAACTGATACCGCCTCGAAGCTATCATAGTTGAACAAACGGTACACTGCCTTGTATAAGCGCATGCACATAGGATGGGTATAACGAACGATGAAAGCTGCAGGAAATGCAAAGTAGCGGGCAGCAGGGAGACCTTGGAACACATACTGTGATCCCGTCATCGCTAGAACTCGTCTGACTTGCTTAGGAGCGCCTGTCTCTTCAGGGCTTGAACAGATCTCGAAACTAGGTATCAGGCCTCCCTGGAAATTTGTGAAACACACCCAAGTTCTGACAGATCATTACTTTGACCATACCTAAACGGAACTCTAACTGGCATCGCTAAGGACCCAACAGATTCCATTCATGGCCTTTTTAGGCAGCCAGCTTAACCTAACCTAACCTTACGCCTCGAATATTCTTCTTCGGCATGGTCATCGGAGAAAAATTGAACATCTGAATTTTCGAGGAACTTCAAGAACATATTTAGGATCATCAGATCGGGAAAAATCGAGTTTCTTGCCTAGATGTTTATTAGATGTCACAATTGTGAGCTTGCATACATTTTGCTACTTATGCCCAGACAACACAATTGTGTTATCTGATTTTTAAGAAGAATTAACTAACGTCACATAATTTTTAGGGACTTAAAATTATCATGAGCTTTTAAAATGTCCTTTAATCTATTAGTAAGCAAAAGCTGATTTGAAAACTTCACTATTAATAGAAATTAGTTGTACTTATAGCTTGCCATGCTTTTGTCATCCACGAGATTAACCACGTTTAACTGTGTTAAATTTTTGAAGACTCAAAGGATTACATCTTGCCCGTGCTGCTGAATGCGGTGTTTCCTCCGGCGTCGAGATTTAAAAACGCGAGCGGAAAATCTAACAAAAAAGCAACGATATCTGATGCACAAGAAAGTTTTGTTTGGCGTCTATCAATGACTACAGAAGGAAAATTGACGAGCTGATTACTAAGTATTACTCAATCGGTTTAACCATTCAGCCTTTCCTCATCGTCGAAGGTTTGTCGATGCAGAAGTATGCGGTTTTTATATATATGTATGTATTTCGATAAGATTTTATATAAATTTGACTCTGTTCTGGAAAGCTAAGAAACATATATGCTTTAAAATGTTCCAAAACCTTTGTTTAAAATATCCCCAAGCATGTGCATCATCCTGGATTTTCATACTGCAATTTTTCTTTGATATTAATACGTCTTTTAATTGTAAATCAGCCAAATTAACTGCTCTTTTGAATTTCATGAAAAACAACTAATTACGTTAAAAATGTTTCTTTGCTTTAAGTGCCTTAAACAATTTCCTGTTGCCACAATTCGAATACGCCGTTTTAAAATAGATCACTTAATTTCAAGCAAATTTCTCAAGCTTCAGTGTAAGTAGGGCAATTGTGAACAAATATTTACGGATTTGACTAGATTTCGAAACCATTTATAATGGAAAAACTTATGGTAAACTAAAATCTTTCTAATTAGATGTAAGACCATTTCTAAATAAACATACTTTTTAAATAAACTATACTGACTATTTCTTTTTGGTGTGTATAATGCTGAATTAATTGCATGTGGTGAATAAGAACATTATAATATTTCAACAGAGATATTTAATAATAGAGATACGCCAGACATGCTTGGAGCTTTCTCACCACGCAGAAATTGGCAATTGTGGTCCCATAATACGTCACGTATTATACGTGTGAGCCTGCATGTATGCGTAAGCAAGAGCTTTAGAACGGCAAGCCGAAAATCAACGAGCGAAATGCTAACATTCGGTCAGAGAATGCCGCAGTGTAAGGTTGTGCGAATGCTATTGCTCGCCTTTATGCGTTGTTGTTGTTGTTATGAGACAGCAAAGAATTCGTTTTCATATTTCAGTCTGCCTGTCTGGCTTGGATTTCATTTGAATATGTACATTTGTATTCTTTTTTATAAGCTTTATATTAACTTCACATCCGGTATGTTTGTATGTATGTAGTGGAATCTAGTAATCAATTTTTCATCCACTTCCCGACTACTTAGAGATCTGAAACTTTGCATACATGCGTAACCACCATGACAATGCATGAATCAATAAATTTTATGGGCGTAGGATAAGGGGCGTGGCACTTTTTTATCAACTCTAGATTCGTGTATAACTTTAGAACTACACATCACACATCAATGAAACTCGGTAGGAACTGACTACATATCCATATCCTTCTACTGAGAAAATAAGGCGGGCACTGGATAAGGGGGCGTGGCACCCCCATACAAACAAAATTTTTGATCTCGATTAGCTTTGGAACTAAAGGTCGTGCAGCATTGAAATTTCGTATGCAGTCGCCTCTTGGATGTGTCGTCCCATTGGTAAAATTTTATGGGCGTAGGATAAGGGGGCGTGGCACCCCCATACAAACAATATTTTGATCTCGATTAGCTTTGGAACTTAAGGTCGTGCAGCATTGAAATTTCGTATGCAGTCGCCTCTTGGATGTGTCGTCCCACTGGTAAAATTTTATGGGCGTAGGATAAGGGGCGTGGCACTTTTTTATCAACTCCAGATTCGTGTATAACTTTAGAACTACACATCACACATCAATGAAACTCGGTAGGAACTTACTACATATCCATATCCTTCTACTGAGAAAGTAAGGCGGGCACTGGATAAGGGGGCGTGGCACCCCCCATACAAACAAAATTTTTGATCTCGAATAGCTTTGGAACTAAAAGTCGTGTAGCATTGAAATTCCGTATCCAGTAGCCTCTTGGATGTGTCGTCCCACTGGTAAAATTTTATGGGCGTAGGATAAGGGGCGTGGCACTTTTTTATCAACTCCAGATTTCTGTATAACTTTAGAACTACACATCACACATTAATGAAACTCGGTAGGAACTTACTACATATCCATATCCTTCTACTGAGAAAATAAGGGGGGCACTGGATAAGGGGGCGTGGCACCCCCATACAAACCAAATTTTTGATCTCGATTAGCTTTGGAACTAAAGGTCCTGCAGCATTAAAATTTCGTATGCAGTCGCCTCTTGGATGTGTCGTCCCACTGGTAAAATTTTATGGGCGTAAGACAGGGGGGTGGCACTTCAATCAAATCCTATACGGGTATAACTTTAGAAATATACTTCATACATCAATGAGACTCGGTAGAAACATATTACATATCCGTATCATTGAACTGGGAAAATGGGATGGCCATTGGACAAGGGGCGTGGCACCGCTCATACAAACGAAATCATTGATGTCGAATAGTGTTTAAGCCAACGTAGGGTACACCGTTTCGGTTGTAGCGAGGTGGCAAGTTGATGCCAAGTTTCGCTTGCACCCGAGTGCTGTGAGCCGGTGGCGGCAAACTGCGCTTGGGCACTTGCGATTCAACCTCCTACCCGAAAGGTAAGCCAGCTCTCCTCCATATGAGGATTTATCCATATAACATATAGCTAAACATATACAGTCCACTAACTCTCACACACATTTTATTCTTGAATAAATTATATCTTTGATAATACGTTTTATAACGTCAGCAGAAATTTAGTTGACTTTCATTTCTGATATTTTCCCTTTTTTCTACATTTTTCCCCGTGCACGACAAACCGCTGCTGCGACGCCGGGCCACGGACTTGCCCCATTTTGCTTGTTTGCGGATTTATCCTGCAAACCCCCGGCGCGTCGCGTCTACATTGGTCCTTCGAGCCGGATCCTGGCATCTGGAAAGCGGCCGCCGTGCACCAGATAGACATAACTCCACAACAATCACAAATAACACGGCAGATACTGCGTCTACAAAAGCACACTGCAGCACAACAACAACATCAAATTGCAAATCACCGGCAACAACAAAATTCGACACAAATCATCTTTAAATTGCAACAATTTGCGCAACTATCGCCAACAACGACAACGACATCACAAAGGAAACACAGGTGCGTAAAGTTATTGGTGATAGTGATAGACGTGCGTTTTTGATTTGTTTCTTTTACAAATAAAATTTAAAGAATATTTTGAAAAATTATTTGAAATTCCTCCTTCGTGCTCATATGAGAAACGAGTTGCAAAAATCTCATTGCAATTCGATTCCATATATTCCGGTCGTTAACCTTTGAGTCAAGGTACATAGGAACCATATGTTCCAATGTTTTCTGCCTACTACAGCATATCTGTTTAGGCGTTTCGATTTTCACACTTCGAACGATCGCCCTCTGCTCGTCACTTCTCATTGCAATTCGCAACTGAGAGCGATTCCCCACACCCTTTCCGATCAATGCTGAGCAACGCAAGTGCTGCGCTTACATGCTGATCGATCGGAACAGTGCAAGAGCAATTCATACGTACCTACCTACTTTCATGCTCACTGCTCTCGTGCATTCCATTCCAAGTTGTATTGCATGAGCAAGAGGCTCACGCACTCATCGCGTTAAACGCTCACCCGTCTCACTACTTATCGCAATTCGCAACTAGCATTGCAAGTTCACATTCCCTCATACCGCCACCCACACACTCTGAGCTTCGCACGTATTACGGTAAGCGCTCTCACTTTGTTCTCCATTGCTGCGCTCGCTTGCTTATTGAAACTATTGCAAAGAGCGGGAGAACCCAAAAATATATAAAGGTGGTTCCCAACTGGTGGGCAGTGTGTGCGAATATCATTTTTTATATACCAATTTCGTAAGTCTTTAACTAACAATCAAACGAGGCTGCTTTGGCTATATAAAGGTTATATAGACCATATAGAGGGATTTTGAAATTTTGGTAGTTGTGGAATTTTGGGAATTTTTAAATTCTGAAATGTTTGTTGACGGTTCTTCGATGGAATTTACGCGCGTTTAGTTTGACTAACGGTTTCGATTTTCTGTTAGGATTTTCTGCAAATTAGCAAATTCTAGTTTTATTGCATTTTTATTTTTCAATTTTCTCAATTTCCATTTAAATTTTGGTGCAAACTTAAATATTTCCCAACATTTTTGCCTCAACTCTGCATATTTCTGCAAAAATTTAAATTTTATTTTTAGCTCGATTTTTCGATTTTAAATTTGTTTTCGGTGCGCCTTTCAAATCTTAGATATTTTTTATTTATATTCTTTTGAGCACCATGGTTTTATTGGTGTAGTCTCAATAGTTGTCTATGCGACTTTTCTTTGATAGTCGAATTAATTGTCCGCGATTTATAAATAAAAATTTATGAAGGTGGAAATTATTGAATTTCCCTTTATTTGCTATACATAATTTCCGCACTGTATGGAATTTAGTTTACACCGATCCGAGAACGGTGTAAGAGCGTGATATTGAACGAATTGTATACCCTTTTTCAGTAGGGGCTAATTTAAGTTCTGTGGAAGCTTAATTATCGCTTCATAAGGTGGGCGGTTTTTTTCACTGGGTTTGTTCGTCCGACATTTATTCACGCTAATCCAAAAATATGGCTCAAATGAAACAGTTCATGCGGGTAGCCGATGAGTTACTTGAATTCGGGAATGAATTCAATGACTCGATAGAAGAACATTCCGTGTTTTCTATCGAGGTTCAACGTGAGGAGTTGAATGCCATATGGCAGTCCGTCAAGACTGCTTATGCAGCCTGCTTTCCAGCGGCGCAAGCATCTGTGAATAGCACAGAAATGGGGTTGGACGTAATTAAGTCCATTTATAAAAATTGTTACGCTGCATATGTAACTTGCGCAGCTTTGATGGGCGAATTTGCCCATAATCTTTCGTCTGTCCGATCGACTAGCGCTACTATGCTGACAGAGGAAGGGCCTGCTGAGGCAGCTGCCAACTCCCACATCAATCTTCCGCCGTGTGATACCCAGCTATTTTACGGGGATTACACGTCATGGCCATCCTTTAGGGATTTGTTCACGGCCATTTATATAAATAATTCTCGGTTGAGCCCGGTGGAGAAGCTATTCTACCTCAACCAGAAGACTCGTGGGGAAGCTAACGAAATCGTTAGGAAATCTCCCCTTACCCATGAAGGTTTTACGACCGCATGGAAGAATCTTGTTGACCGGTATGAGAATCGTCGGATTCTCGTAAATACCCAACTGAAGATTTTGTTTAATCTTGCGACAGTTCCCTCTGAGTCCGGGGCGGGACTTAAAAAATTGCAGAGAGAAATCAATAACTGCATTTCAGCTTTGGAGCTGCATGGCGTAGATATGCGCAATTGGGATGCGATATTTACGTATCTATGTTCGACCAGGTTGCCAGAAACAACCTTGACACTCTGGGAACAAACCATAGTCCGCAAGACAGAGATCCCAAAGTGGGAAGACCTGGATCGGTTTTTGACCAGCAGGTTTCAAACTCTGGAAACGGTGGCAGATATCCGTAGCGGCGCGCCATCGAGCGGCCTTCCGTCGAGCAATTATCGATCCCATCTATGCCCAGCAGAGGGAGCGCCAAATAATTTTCGGGCTCACCAGGCGAACATAGCAGTGGCCCTCAACAAGTTCAGGTGCCCACTATGTTCGTCGGAGCAGCATGTGGTGCGTAACTGTCCGCGGTTCAGAGAACTGAACCCAAAGCAGAGATTAGATGCCGTGAGGAAGCATCATCTCTGCATCAACTGCCTGGCCATTTCCCACGAAATACGGGAGTGCAGGAGCAATTTTTCGTGCAGCACCTGCAAGAAAAGGCACCACACTCTGTTGCATCGAACAGAGTCGAATGAAGCGGGCTCTAGTACCTCAGAAACTAGCCCAGATAATCCCCCCGTATCCAGCCCCAGTAGCGAGCCCTCGACGAGTAGAGTCCACTCTGGGTTCGCAGCTGTTAGATTAGAACCACAGACATATTCTGTGAATTATAATCGCGTCACTTTAGACCAGTCTTGCGATGAGGAACGGAAGAAGTTTCCAAAACGAAGTTTTTTGTCGGGGGAGGGGCAGTTCTGCCAGGATTTAAGCCAAGGACCTACTAGCCGTCAGAAGAACGACAGGAACGCCATCCACGAAGGAGCTCGTCGATTCCAGCTCCCACTACGGCAAGAAACGTCGCGCAGATCGCGACAGGCGATAGGCGGCACGCAAAATATGCGTAATTGCAAAGTCGACCTGCCTCACGCTGGAGCTCGTCCTCGTCCGTCGGGCCCACGTGCTGAGCAGCGTCGCAGAATGGAGCCCGTTACCGCCGGAGCTCGTTCTCGTCCGTCGTGGCCAAGGAGCCAAGACGGTGGTGCAGTGGCGATACAGCAAGCGACTTGTCCGATGAGGACAGAGATGGACCTCGACCTCGTCCGTCGGGGCTATCGATCGCGCTCATGGACAGCGACGACACAGCCGAAGCTCGACCTCGTCCGTCGGGCACGGCTTCCAACCGCGCTCGCCCACTCCTGCGCCACGAGAGAACCCAGGAAGCCACCAGCCAACTGAAACAGATGGAGATAGCGATGGACCTCGACCTCGTCCGTCGGGGCCATCGCTCCAGCCAATTAAAAACGATGATGCGGCCGAAGCTCGACCTCGTCCGTTGGGCACGGCTCCGAACCATGCTCATCGTCTCCTACACTACAGAGGAGCATACGCACCGCTTTTAATGAAGCGGCATTACCCCATTTCCCGGATATTTCGCGCCGGCCTTACTACCGGAAATGCGCGACAGCTCACCCAAAACACTATTTAGCTGGTCGATATATGGCAACTGCCCCCTCTAAACTCCCCGTTTTTTTAATTCTATTTACCTATCACCAGTAATTTTCGCACTTTTGAATTTTTTATGAATTATAACTAGTTTTAAGATGAATTTTTAATTATTTTATCGAATTTGTTCCTCTCATATTTTGAAGTATTTTGCAGTGGCGCTGCAAGGCGGGCGGCATGTTTAAGCCAACGTAGGGTACACCGTTTCGGTTGTAGCGAGGTGGCAAGTTGATGCCAAGTTTCGCTTGCACCCGAGTGCTGTGAGCCGGTGGCGGCAAACTGCGCTTGGGCACTTGCGATTCAACCTCCTACCCGAAAGGTAAGCCAGCTCTCCTCCATATGAGGATTTATCCATATAACATATAGCTAAACATATACAGTCCACTAACTCTCACACACATTTTATTCTTGAATAAATTATATCTTTGATAATACGTTTTATAACGTCAGCAGAAATTTAGTTGACTTTCATTTCTGATATTTTCCCTTTTTTCTACATTTTTCCCCGTGCACGACAAACCGCTGCTGCGACGCCGGGCCACGGACTTGCCCCATTTTGCTTGTTTGCGGATTTATCCTGCAAACCCCCGGCGCGTCGCGTCTACAAATAGCTTTGGAACTAAAAGTCGCGCAGTATTGAAATTCCGTATGCAGGCACCTCTTGGATGAGTCGTCCCACTGATACAATTTTATGGGCGTAGGACAGGGGCGTGGCACTTTTCAATCAACTTCACATTTGGGTATTACTTCAGAACTATACATCATACATCAACGAAACTCGGCAAGAACTGACACCATATCCGTATCCTTGAACTGGGAAAATGGGACGGGCATTGGATAAGAGGCGTGGCACCACCCGTACAAACCAAATCATTGATATCGAATAGCTTTGGAACTAAAAGTCGCGCAGTATTGAAATTCCGTATGCAGGCACCTCTTGGATGAGTCGTCCCACTGATACAATTTTATGGGCGTATGACAGGGGCGTGGCACTTTTCAATCAACTTCACATTTGGGTATTACTTTAGAACTATACATCATACATAAACGAAACTCGGCAAGAACTGACACCATATCCGTATCCTTGAACTGGGAAAATGGGACGGGCATTGGATAAGAGGCGTGGAACCACCCGTACAAACCAAATCATTGATATCGAATAGCTTTGGAACTAAAAGTCGCGCAGTATTGAAATTCCGTATGCAGGCACCTCTTGGATGAGTCGTCCCACTGATTCAATTTTATGGGCGTAGGACAAGGGGCGTGGCAACTCCACATTTGGGTATTACTTTAGAACTATATATCATACATAAATGAAACTTCGTATTCTTCAACTGGGAAAATGGAATGGGCATTGGACACGAGGCGTGACACCCCTCATACAACTTAAATCTTTTATTTGGTATATATTTAAAACTACAAGTCATTCAACATTGAAATTCTGTTTTGTTATTATTTAGTCATACATATGTACATGTAAACATTTTTACATAATTTTGAGTTTTATATATATAGATTTAGGGTCATGGGATAAGGTGGCGTGGCACACCTTCAATGTATGTACCGTAAAAAAGTGGTGGTCCATGAGGAGTCACTTTAATTTTGGCCTTACACCAAAGGAGTAATCTACATACACAGATAGTTTTGTAAGGACCTACATTTATGACTTCCCCTACTTATAGACATGACAAGCATCAGCAAGGAGGAGCGCTGTTGTTCAACAGAAAACAACCAAAAACCAAGAAAAAGACAGACTGGCAACCACTTCTATTAAATTAAATACAATTAAATACAGCAACATCCAATCAGAGCATCATTCACAATACGTATTTTTATAAAAGCGCGGGGTGGAACCCGCGGGTAACAGCTAGTTCACATTAAAAGTCACTGATGAGGTTTTCTGGCAAAAACCGAAATAGCTATATGACCTGCCCATGTGAGCAATAATTCTAATTCTTTGTTGTTGTACACTTAAAATTGCTTTGTTTCAGAACAGAAATAGACAACTAAGTATTGTCATTTCTCTTTGGCAAGTCAGTCCGAATAAAAACTATTCTTTCATTAATTTTATTTATCACCTCGCCATCATATAAATGCTCGAGCACGTCCGTTGCTTTCTGGCTGCCACATACCAATTCATTGTTGTTATTCCAACGGAACCACTTATCCGATATCTTCAGTTTATCATCGCGCACTGTAACCCGATGTTTATTGCTCACGGCGAGTATTTCGCTTTTTACCGACAGCATAGCTTTTTTGTACTGTTATCGCTGTGGGTAAAGGTCGGCCTCTACAGAAATCGTGCTTCCAGCTAAATTTTTAGTATATTTAAGAAATTCTTGAACCATGTCATCCGTCTTCATTCTCGCCACTATAGTCATTTTCAATACCTTTGAAAATTAAATTATTCATTCTGATGGTTGTCTAAACGCCCCATTTGTGCCCGCATTTTTTCCTTATCTTCTTCTAAATCCATTAATTTTTTCTTCAGAGCCTGGTTTTCTTCTGTTAGCTTATAAATTTTTATGGATAATGCGTCTACGTGCCTGTTTACACTTTCGAAGACTTCTTTAGTAGAAGTCTGCATTTGAAAGAGCGATCAAAACATTCATTCGGGTTTGAATCATTCAATCGCATGTGCACTTATTTCCAAACACGTGTTGAATAGGCACATATGCCTTAAGAGTGAATGAGAGCAAAACAATTGGGTAAATTGTAAGCGCAAGCACATTACAAAAAAGCAGACTACACACTATTCAAATGTTTTGGTAAACAGAGTGCAATGCAGTGAGTGCACCGAGTATTTAAGGGGCTATACGCAATTAAGAGGCTGAGCTTATTGTTAAAGAATTTCTGATGGCAAGACGTTTTAGTGTATTAATTATAATTTCTATGCATATTGTGGTCATTTTAAACATTATTTGCCGAAGAAGACTCTTTCGGGCGAGGCACTACTAGCCGGCGTCGCCAAAATTCTCCAGCTTACCATTCACTGCACCCACTTTACCCACTTCACTCACTATACTATACCGTTACTTTGTTACATTCGTTTTGCTTGTTTTGATTGTAGCAAATAGAGCAAGATAACAAATGCTACTCATACTCTCTTTGAAAATAACGGCACGAGTGGCTATTTGTTTTGCTAATGAGAGGTTTTGTGAGTGTTTCACCCATTCAAATGGTTCACTCGTGCGCCGAGTGCAATGAAATGAGTAACCGTAGTTCACAGGCAAACCAAAAGCATTCATGCAGACCTCTATTCTTTAGTTGGTAGATTTTTAAATTTTTCATCCAATATTGCTTCCATGGCTCTTTGCATTAAGGATATCAGCTCAGAGATCAATAATTTGCCAACGGAACCGCTCATTTCCGCCGCCTCCGGTGAAGTTTCCGCCAATTCTTTGACACTTGTACTGTTGCCGTGGGATTTTGTGAATCGAATCGTTTGACAGTCTGTGCTTTTGCTACTGTGGTTTGTGCCCAGGATAGCCTATTTGCTATTATCTAGATAAAATCTTTCTTCGCGACCTGTCAAAGGGTAATCAGCTGCTGGCCGGCTGCTCGCAGAAACTACCTGCTGGGGCTCCAACTGCACACTCGCTTGCTCACGCAGTATCCAGTGACACTCCAACTCTTCTCGATGCGCCAGATTGCGCGGAATCGAACGCTATATTACTTGCTGTTTTTCTTTCGCCTTTTCTTTCTATCTAGATAAAAGCTTCCTTCGTGATCTGTCAAACCTATGATCCTTTCAAAACCAACAAGTGCTTTGCATGTATAGGGGGCATCCCCTGAGTGTTGGTTTAAGCGGAAAAATAAAATTATATAAAAAAAAACTTTTTAAAAATAAGCTTTAATTTATTTAATGTACTAAAAAGTAGAAAATAAATTGTTTCCAAGTCACCTGTATCTTACTATCCATAAAAGCTTGGGGCGCTCATGTGTTCAATATTTGTCAAACAGTTACCACAATATTTTATTTAAATAATTTTTTGCAAATAGATTCTAGTAATGAAAGATATTTTGAATATGGATATTGAGCGCACAAGCTTTTATTGATTGTAAGATACAGGTGACTTGGAAACAATTTATTTTCTACTTTTTAGTACATTAAATAAATTAAAGCTAATTTTTAAAAAGTTTTTTTTATATGATTTTATTTTCTACTTTTTAGTCTTCCATAAATTAAATTTTGGAGCTCTGAAATTTTTCGCAAAAAGAATTTAAAACTTGCAGAGCAGTACATAATATTTAGGGTATTCACAGTGTTTCCTATCGTCATATGTCATATCCTTAATTTAACAAATAATACGGCTGTGATCGACCCTAATATTCGTGGCATATTTGTGGTGCGATGAGTTGTTGTTGTTTTGCTTGCAAGGCGGGGCGGGTAAGTTCCTATCGTTTTTCATTGATGTGTGGTGTACCTATAATTATAAACTGAAGCCCAAGAGTTTAGTTGCTTGAAAAGTGCCACGCCCCCTGTCCTACGCCAATAAAATTTTACCAGTGGGACGACACATCCAAGAGGCGACTGCATACGAAATTTCAATGCTGCACGTCCTTTAGCTCCAAAGCTAATCGATATCAAAAATTTTGTTTGTATGGGCGGTGCCAAGCCCCCTTATCCTACGCCCATAAAATTTAACCAGTGGGACGACACATCCAAGAGGCGACTGCATACGAAATTTCAATGCTGCACAACTTTAGCTCCAAAGCTAATCGAGATCAAAAATTTTGTTTGTATGGGGGGTGCCACGCCCCCTTATCCAGTGCCCCCCTTATTTCTCAGTAGAAGGATATGGATATGTAGTAAGTTCCTACCGAGTTTCATTGATGTGTGATGTGTAGTTCTAAAGTTATACACAAATCTGGAGTTGTTAAAAAAGTGCCAAGCCCCCTTATCCTACGCCCATAAAATTTAACCAGTGGGACGACACATCCAAGAGGCGACTGCATACGAAATTTCAATGCTGCACGACCTTAAGTTCCAAAGCTAATCGAGATCAAAATTTTATTTGTATGGGGGTGCCACGCCCCCTTATCCTACGCCCATAAAATTTTACCAGTGGGACGACACATCCAAGAGGCGACTGCATACGAAATTTCAATGCTGCACGACCTTTAGTTCCAAAGCTAATCGAGATCAAAATTTTGGTTTGTATGGGGGGTGCCACGTCCCTTATCCTACGCCCATAAAATTTTACCAGTGGGACGACACATCCAAGAGGCGACTGCATACGAAATTTCAATGCTGCACGACCTTTAGTTCCAAAGCTAATCGAGGTCAAAAATTTTGTTTGTATGGGGGGTGCCACGTCCCTTATCCTACGCCCATAAAATTTTACCAGTGGGACGACACATCCAAGAGGCGACTGCATACGAAATTTCAATGCTGCACGACCTTTAGCTCCAAAGCTAATCGAGATCAAAAATTTTGTTTGTATGGGGGGTGCCCCCCTTATTTCTCAGTAGAAGGATATGGATATGTAGTAAGTTCCTACCGAGTTTCATTGATGTGTGATGTGTAGTTCTAAAGTTATACACAAATCTGGAGTTGTTAAAAAAGTGCCAAGCCCCCTTATCCTACGCCCATAAAATTTAACCAGTGGGACGACACATCCAAGAGGCGACTGCATACGAAATTTCAATGCTGCACGACCTTAAGTTCCAAAGCTAATCGAGATCAAAATTTTATTTGTATGGGGGTGCCACGCCCCCTTATCCTACGCCCATAAAATTTTACCAGTGGGACGACACATCCAAGAGGCGACTGCATACGAAATTTCAATGCTGCACGACCTTTAGTTCCAAAGCTAATCGAGATCAAAAATTTTGTTTGTATGGGGGGTGCCACGTCCCTTATCCTACGCCCATAAAATTTTACCAGTGGGACGACACATCCAAGAGGCGACTGCATACGAAATTTCAACGCTGCACGACCTTAAGTTCCAAAGTTAATCGAGATCAAAAATTTTGTTTGTATGGGCGGTGCCAAGCCCCCTTATCCTACGCCCATAAAATTTAACCAGTGGGACGACACATCCAAGAGGCGACTGCATACGAATTTTCAATGCTGCACGACCTTTAGCTCCAAAGCTAATCGAGATCAAAAATTTTGTTTGTATGGGGGGTGCCACGCCCCCTTATCCAGTGCCCCCCTTATTCCTCAGTAGAAGGATATGGATATGTAGTATGTTCCTACCGAGTTTCATTGATGTGTGATGTGTAGTTTTAAAGTTATACACAAATCTGGAGTTGTTAAAAATGTGCCACGCCCCCTTATCCTACGCCCATAAAATTTTACCAGTGGGACGACACATCCAAGAGGCGACTGCATACGAAATTTCAATGCTGCACGACCTTTAGTTCCAAAGCTAATCGAGATCAAAAATTTTGTTTGTATGGGGGGTGCCACGTCCCTTATCCTACGCCCATAAAATTTTACCAGTGGGACGACACATCCAAGAGGCGACTGCATACGAAATTTCAATGCTGCACGACCTTTAGTTCCAAAGCTAATCGAGATCAAAAATTTTGTTTGTATGGGGGGTGCCACGTCCCTTATCCTACGCCCATAAAATTTTACCAGTGGGACGACACATCCAAGAGGCGACTGCATACGAAATTTCAATGCTGCACGACCTTTAGTTCCAAAGCTAATCGAGGTCAAAAATTTTGTTTGTATGGGGGGTGCCACGTCCCTTATCCTACGCCCATAAAATTTTACCAGTGGGACGACACATCCAAGAGGCGACTGCATACGAAATTTCAATGCTGCACGACCTTTAGCTCCAAAGCTAATCGAGATCAAAAATTTTGTTTGTATGGGGGGTGCCCCCCTTATTTCTCAGTAGAAGGATATGGATATGTAGTAAGTTCCTACCGAGTTTCATTGATGTGTGATGTGTAGTTCTAAAGTTATACACAAATCTGGAGTTGTTAAAAAAGTGCCAAGCCCCCTTATCCTACGCCCATAAAATTTAACCAGTGGGACGACACATCCAAGAGGCGACTGCATACGAAATTTCAATGCTGCACGACCTTAAGTTCCAAAGCTAATCGAGATCAAAATTTTATTTGTATGGGGGTGCCACGCCCCCTTATCCTACGCCCATAAAATTTTACCAGTGGGACGACACATCCAAGAGGCGACTGCATACGAAATTTCAATGCTGCACGACCTTTAGTTCCAAAGCTAATCGAGATCAAAAATTTTGTTTGTATGGGGGGTGCCACGTCCCTTATCCTACGCCCATAAAATTTTACCAGTGGGACGACACATCCAAGAGGCGACTGCATACGAAATTTCAACGCTGCACGACCTTAAGTTCCAAAGTTAATCGAGATCAAAATTTTATTTGTATGGGGGTGCCACGCCCCCTTATCCTACGCCCATAAAATTTTACCAGTGGGACGACACATCCAAGAGGCGACTGCATACGAAATTTCAATGCTGCACGACCTTTAGCTCCAAAGCTAATCGAGATCAAAAATTTTGTTTGTATGGGCGGTGCCAAGCCCCCTTATCCTACGCCCATAAAATTTAACCAGTGGGACGACACATCCAAGAGGCGACTGCATACGAATTTTCAATGCTGCACGACCTTTAGCTCCAAAGCTAATCGAGATCAAAAATTTTGTTTGTATGGGGGGTGCCACGCCCCCTTATCCAGTGCCCCCCTTATTCCTCAGTAGAAGGATATGGATATGTAGTATGTTCCTACCGAGTTTCATTGATGTGTGATGTGTAGTTTTAAAGTTATACACAAATCTGGAGTTGTTAAAAATGTGCCACGCCCCCTTATCCTACGCCCATAAAATTTTACCAGTGGGACGACACATCCAAGAGGCGACTGCATACGAAATTTCAATGCTGCACGACCTTTAGTTCCAAAGCTAATCGAGATCAAAAATTTTGTTTGTATGGGGGGTGCCACGTCCCTTATCCTACGCCCATAAAATTTTACCAGTGGGACGACACATCCAAGAGGCGACTGCATACGAAATTTCAATGCTGCACGACCTTTAGTTCCAAAGCTAATCGAGATCAAAAATTTTGTTTGTATGGGGGGTGCCACGTCCCTTATCCTACGCCCATAAAATTTTACCAGTGGGACGACACATCCAAGAGGCGACTGCATACGAAATTTCAATGCTGCACGACCTTAAGTTCCAAAGTTAATCGAGATCAAAATTTTATTTGTATGGGGTGCCACGCCCCCTTATCCTACGCCCATAAAATTTTACCAGTGGGACGACACATCCAAGAGGCGACTGCATACGAAATTTCAATGCTGCACGACCTTTAGCTCCAAAGCTAATCGAGATCAAAAATTTAGTTTGTATGGGCGGTGCCAAGCCCCCTTATCCTACGCCCATAAAATTTAACCAGTGGGACGACACATCCAAGAGGCGACTGCATACGAAATTTCAATGCTGCACGACCTTTAGCTCCAAAGCTAATCGAGATCAAAAATTTTGTTCGTATGGGGGGTGCCACGCCCCCTTATCCAGTGCCCCCCCTATTTCTCAGTAGAAGGATATGGATATGTAGTAAGTTCCTACCGAGTTTCATTGATGTGTGATGTGTAGTTCTAAAGTTATACACAAATCTGGAGTTGTTAAAAAAGTGCCACGCCCCTTATCCTACGCCCATAAAATTTTACCAGTGGGACGACACATCCAAGAGGCGACTGCATACGAAATTTCAATGCTGCACGACCTGAAGTTCCAAAGCTAATCGAGATCAAAATTTTATTTGTATGGGGGTACCACGCCCCCTTATCCTACGCCCATAAAATTTTACCAGTGGGACGACACATCCAATAGGCGACTGCATACGAAATTTCAATGCTGCACGACCTTTAGTTCCAAAGCTAATCGAGATCAAAAATTTTGTTTGTATGGGGGGTGCCACGCCCCCTTCTCCTACGCCCATAAAGTTTTACCAGTGGGACGACACATCCAAGAGGCGACTGCTTACGAAATTTCAATGCTGCACGACCTTTAGTTCCAAAGCTAATCGAGATCAAAAATTTTGTTTGTATGGGGGGTGCCACGCCCCCTTATTTTCTCAGTAGAAGGATATGGATATGTAGTAAGTTCCTACCGAGTTTCATTGATGTGTGATGTGTAGTTCTAAAGTTATACACAAATCTGGAGTTGTTAAAAAAGTGCCACGCCCCCTTATCCTACGCCCATAAAATTTTACCAGTGGGACGACACATCCAAGAGGCGACTGCATACGAAATTTCAATACTGCACGACCTTTAGTTCCAAAGCTAATCGAGATCAAAAATTTTGTTTGTATGGGGGGTGCCACGCCCCCTTATCCTACGCCCATAAAATTTTACCAGTGGGACGACACATCCAAGAGGCGACTGCATACGAAATTTCAATGCTGCACGACCTTAAGTTCCAAAGCTAATCGAGATCAAAATTTTATTTGTATGGGGGTGCCACGCCCCCTTATCCTACGCCCATAAAATTTTACCAGTGGGACGACACATCCAAGAGGCGACTGCATACGAAATTTCAATGCTGCACGACCTGAAGTTCCAAAGCTAATCGAGATCAAAATTTTATTTGTATGGGGGTACCACGCCCCCTTATCCTACGCCCATAAAATTTTACCAGTGGGACGACACATCCAATAGGCGACTGCATACGAAATTTCAATGCTGCACGACCTTTAGTTCCAAAGCTAATCGAGATCAAAAATTTTGTTTGTATGGGGATGCCACACCCCCTTATCCTACGCCCATAAAGTTTTACCAGTGGGACGACACATCCAAGAGGCGACTGCATACGAAATTTCAATGCTGCACGACCTTTAGTTCCAAAGCTAATCGAGATCAAAAATTTTGTTTGTATGGGGGTGCCACGTCCCTTATCCCACGCCTATAAAATTTTACCAGTGGGACGACACATCCAAGAGGCGACTGCATACGAAATTTCAATGCTGCACGACCTTTAGTTCCAAAGCTAATCGAGATCAAAAATTTTGTTTGTATGGGGGGTGCCACGCCCCCTTATTTTCTCAGTAGTAGGATATGGATATGTAGTTAGTTCCTACCGAGTTTCATTGATGTGTGATGTGTAGTTCTAAAGTTATACACAAATCTGGAGTTTATAAAAAAGTGCCACACCCCTTATCCTACGCCCATAAAATTTATTGATTCATGTATTGGGCTCTAGTTTAGGCATGTATGCAAAGTTTCAGATCTCTAAGTAGTCGGGAAGTGGGTGAAAAATTGATTACTAGATTTGACGACATACATACATACCTACATACAAACATACCTGATTTGAACCTAATATAAAGCTTATAAAAAAAAGGGTAACCAGCTGCTGACCGGCTGTTCGCAGAATCTACCTGTTGAGGCTCAACTGCCCACTCGCTTGCTCACGCAGTATCCAGTGACACTCCAACTCTCCTCGATGCGCCAAGTTGTGCTGAATCGAACGATGTATGACTTGCTGCTTTTCTTTCGCTTTTTTTTTTATCAAATTTCAACTTTAATTTACGAGTCCGAAAAATTTTGCTTGTTTAGATAACAGAGTTACCAAGTCAATCGGTCATTAGTATTGCAAGTATTTGGTTGTCACTCTAATTTTATATTCTTTAATTTTCATGCTAAGATTTTTTTATGTATTGTTAAAGAGTGTTTTGTCGGATGGTGACCTTGTTTGGTGCCATCGTCGACGCATTCTCCGTTTTTCCAATATTATTTCCTTAATTTCTTTTGTGTGTTTGTGACCAGCAGGTATTTTCCTTGCCGCAGATGTA
Source organism: Neria commutata (assembly GCA_963457695.1). Taxonomy (NCBI): domain Eukaryota; kingdom Metazoa; phylum Arthropoda; class Insecta; order Diptera; family Micropezidae; genus Neria; species Neria commutata. Next base: position 34,036,737 of record OY735246.1, read on the forward strand.
CTTTGCCGTGCCGAACGTTGGATTTTGTTTGTCAGCTTCATGATCCAGTTAATTTGTTGTGTCAATTGATAGCAAAAAATTATCATAATCTTTCAAAAATTTGTGAAACTGTTCCCAATCAGTATATTGTTTGTTAATTTAAAAAGATTTTCCTTTAAAACCACAGAACACATTTCTGCCTCAAATTTCTTTGCCTTTTCCCTCTTTGCATTTTGTGTTTCCTGGTTTACTCTTCCGCGCGGAACCCCACTGCTCATCTTTGTGCAAGAGGCACATATTGCCATCCCCCATCAAGCATAGACGCTTACATTTTGGTCCTTCGGCGCCAATCGCGAAAGAGCCGAAAAATATTAAATTGTGAATAAATTCAACAGGCACGGAAATCAGAGTAAAAGAAGATTAAACAACGATTTGCGTAGCGCCATGCTCTTTCTGGTAAAGTGTCTTCTGCGATAGACTTGACGGACTTGGACGCGGTCTATCGCGCTGCAGGCAGATTTTGCTATCTGCATTTTGTGTGCCACCTTTTAAATGTTGCAATATGAGCGACGTACCTTGAAGTAGTGGGAGCCGGACTGAATGGGCGCCGTCGGCGCTTGAGCAGGGTGGATGTGCTCGTGCTCCAACATTGCCTCGCTTATGCTGCTTAGGGTGACCGCTAAAATCGATGTCGGAATTTTTTCGACGGGAACCGCACAAAATGAGCCTTAGCATATTTTAACCCTTTCAGACCTGAGTCCTCTACAGAGGACACAACTTTGGCGGTCAATATCTGCCGTTAATTATAGAATTTTTAAATTTTAAAAACTACTAAGATGTTCTAAAACACTTCGAAAAACATAAAATTTAAGTATGTTGGAGCTAAGTTTCATAAAAATTTAGTTTATACTCAAATTTTGTCGCAAGAAGTTGCAAAATTTGTTTTGGGTGCGTTTGTGTTTTGATTATTAAAAAAAAATATACAAGATCCTTTATAAATACCTTAACCCTTTCAGACCTGAGAGGAACCCAGCGGAGGAATAATTTTTTCTGTATTATTTTCTTAACATTAGGGTTAAAATAAGCCTGAAAATAGTACTAAATTTTATTTTTCTATTTTCGTAGTGAAAGTGGAACATGTCCTCTATAGAGGACATCAGGTCTCAAAGATTGTATTTTTTATCAAATATTTTTTTTTAAATGTTTGTTTATTGAAAAAAGAGAAGCTTTTAAAGTGTTTTTATTTAAAGTTATGAAAAAGAATTAATAATACATAAATAAATAAAGGGTACTTCGGGAAAAATTATTCAAATACAATGAAAGTTCTACCTGTGCTTATGGTATTTTATAGAAAAATTCTTACCACTCGCAATATAACAGTAAACATTACATTTAAGACATTGCAAGTAAGGTTTCCTTTAACATTTTATGTATCTACAGCGGCTGCTGTTTTTGTCATTCGAAAACAATGTACATTTATTGATATGAGTTATCGAACCACTCATTTAAATCCCTTAATTTTTGGTAATTGCAGTTCTTGTACTTGCAAGTATCCTACCCAACAGAAGCATTATTGAAACTGATACAAATAATCTGGGTTATACTCATATAAATTGAAAAAATTCATATGCATTGTACAAAAAGTTCAATAATTGAGCAACCGTTGAGACCCAGTGTCCTCTGTAGAGTACAACTATAAATCTCATTGGGTAGTTTACAACTTTGGCATTTGGGAAATTAAACTTATACATTCACCTATTTTAAATACATGTTTTCACGAAAAAAATAGTTTTAAGGTATTTATAATGGATCTTGTATATTTTTTTTAATAATCAAAACAGAAACGCACCCAAAACATATTTTGCAACTTTTTGCGACAAACTTTGAGTATAAACTATATTTTTATGAAACTTAGCTCCAACATACTTAAATTTTATGTTTTTCGAAGTGTTTTAGAACATCTTAGTAGTTTTTAAAATTTAAAAATTCTATAATTAACGGCAGATATTGACTGCCAAAGTTGTGTCCTCTGTAGAGGACTCAGGTCTGAAAGGGTTAAAACAATTTTTTTCGTGAAAACATGTATTTAAAGTAGGTGAATGTATAAGTTTAATTTCCAAAATTCCAAAGTTGTAAACTACCCAATGAGGTTTATAGTTGTACTCTACAGAGGACACTGGGTCTCAACGGTTGCTCAATTATTGAACTTTTTGTACAATGCATATGAATTTTTTCAATTTATATGAGTATAACCCAGATTATTTGTATCAGTTTCAATAATGCTTCTGTTGGGTAGGATACTTGCAAGTACAAGAACTGCAATTACCAAAATTTAAGGGATTTACACGAGTGGTTCGATAACTCATATCAATAAATGTACATTGTTTTCGAATGACAGCAACAGCAGCCGCTCTAGATACATAAAATGTTAAAGGAAACCTTACATGCAATGTCTTAAATGTAATGTTTACTTTTGTATTGCGTGTGGTAAGAATTTTTCTATAAAATACCATAGGCACAGGTAGAACTTTCATTGTATTTGAATAATTTTTCCCGAAGTACCCTTTATTTATTTATGTATTATTAATTCTTTTTCATAACTTTAAATAAAAACACTTTAAAAGCTTCTCTTTTTTCAATAAACAAACATTTAAAAAAAAAAATTTGATAAAAAATACAATCTTTGAGACCTGATGTCCTCTATAGAGGACATGTTCCACTTTCACTACGAAAATAGAAAAATAAAATTTAGTACTATTTTCAGGCTTATTTTAACCCTAATGTTAAGAAAATAATACAGAAAAAATTATTCCTCCGCTGGGTTCCTCTCAGGTCTGAAAGGGTTAAGGTATCACGAATGAAATGAAAGTTCTACCTGTGCTTATGGTATTTTATAGAAAAATTCTTACCACTCGCAATATAACAGTAAACATTACATTTAAGACATTGCAAGTAAGGTTTCCTTTAACATTTTATGTATCTACAGCGGCTGCTGTTTTTGTCATTCGAAAACAATGTACATTTATTGATATGAGTTATCGAACCACTCATTTAAATCCCTTAATTTTTGGTAATTGCAGTTCTTGTACTTGCAAGTATCCTACCCAACAGAAGCATTATTGAAACTGATACAAATAATCTGGGTTATACTCATATAAATTGAAAAAATTCATATGCATTGTACAAAAAGTTCAATAATTGAGCAACCGTTGAGACCCAGTGTCCTCTGTAGAGTACAACTATAAATCTCATTGGGTAGTTTACAACTTTGGCATTTGGGAAATTAAACTTATACATTCACCTATTTTAAATACATGTTTTCACGAAAAAAATAGTTTTAAGGTATTTATAATGGATCTTGTATATTTTTTTTAATAATCAAAACAGAAACGCACCCAAAACATATTTTGCAACTTTTTGCGACAAACTTTGAGTATAAACTATATTTTTATGAAACTTAGCTCCAACATACTTAAATTTTATGTTTTTCGAAGTGTTTTAGAACATCTTAGTAGTTTTTAAAATTTAAAAATTCTATAATTAACGGCAGATATTGACTGCCAAAGTTGTGTCCTCTGTAGAGGACTCAGGTCTGAAAGGGTTAAAACAATTTTTTTCGTGAAAACATGTATTTAAAGTAGGTGAATGTATAAGTTTAATTTCCAAAATTCCAAAGTTGTAAACTACCCAATGAGGTTTATAGTTGTACTCTACAGAGGACACTGGGTCTCAACGGTTGCTCAATTATTGAACTTTTTGTACAATGCATATGAATTTTTTCAATTTATATGAGTATAACCCAGATTATTTGTATCAGTTTCAATAATGCTTCTGTTGGGTAGGATACTTGCAAGTACAAGAACTGCAATTACCAAAATTTAAGGGATTTACACGAGTGGTTCGATAACTCATATCAATAAATGTACATTGTTTTCGAATGACAGCAACAGCAGCCGCTCTAGATACATAAAATGTTAAAGGAAACCTTACATGCAATGTCTTAAATGTAATGTTTACTTTTGTATTGCGTGTGGTAAGAATTTTTCTATAAAATACCATAGGCACAGGTAGAACTTTCATTGTATTTGAATAATTTTTCCCGAAGTACCCTTTATTTATTTATGTATTATTAATTCTTTTTCATAACTTTAAATAAAAACACTTTAAAAGCTTCTCTTTTTTCAATAAACAAACATTTAAAAAAAAAAATTTGATAAAAAATACAATCTTTGAGACCTGATGTCCTCTATAGAGGACATGTTCCACTTTCACTACGAAAATAGAAAAATAAAATTTAGTACTATTTTCAGGCTTATTTTAACCCTAATGTTAAGAAAATAATACAGAAAAAATTATTCCTCCGCTGGGTTCCTCTCAGGTCTGAAAGGGTTAAGGTAGCCAAAGTTTGAGCACGATTGGAGCATGTTAACCCGTGCTTCAAGGCGCTCAAAGTTTGAAAAAAACGCGATTTTTTGGCTGACTAGCGACGTTTTTGACCGTATCTCCGGAACTATTCACTATTTTCCCATGACTAATATCTTAAATAGTTCAATATTTTTCTAACTAATTTATATTCTATACATATTTTTTGCTACTTCTAGCCGTACTTTATTTTTTTCCGCTTAAACCAACACTCAGGGGATGCCCCCTATACATGCAAAGCACTTGTTGATTTTGAAAGGATCATAGGTTAGTGGGTGGGGGGAAAGTGGAATAGTGGCGGTGGACGTTTGCCTTGAATTCACGAATATTGTAATGACGTGGGAAAACTTCCGCAGGAAGACTATTCCACAACCTCGATGTACGACCGAAGAACGAATTCTCCCTGTAATGCGTGATCCGTTGGAGTTTCGTCGAAACGTGATATCGATGGGCCCAGCTCGCCATTCGTGTGTTACGAGAAAACACGCGGGCAGTTGGGATAAGATCTCTTATCTCAGCAGAGCATCTACCGTTAAAGTAACGATAGAAAAGGCTTAAACATCCCACGTTCCGACGATGCTCCAAGGAATCAATAGAGCTGGCTGCCCTATCGTTTCCTATTAGCTTTATCGCACGACGTTGGATACGGTCTAGGAGCTCCAGTAGGGTTCGTGAGGCTCCTGCCCATAAATGCGAATTATACTCCATTTTGGGCCTAATATAGGTGGTGTAGATAGTGCAGAGATTAGCCGGTGTAAAGTATTTTTTACAGCGCTAAGCACTTGCCAGCTTCTTTAGCAATATCGAAAATGTGGTCATTCCAGCGGAGATCACACTTGATCGACAAGCCTAGAACGTCAAGAGCTGCCGACTCTACAATACCCACACCATCAAAGGATAGAGGAGTTTGGGAGGGGGAGGAAGTTCGCCTGAGAGAGAGAGACAACAGCATTGGGTTTTTCGAGCATTAAAACTGACCCTATTCGCTCGACCCAACTCGGAGATTGATTGAAGGTCGTTGTTGAGTGTGTCATTCATATTACGTCGCTTGCTCTCAATCTCCGCAGAGCTTGGGCGACCTACAAATGAATATGAATGACAAAGGCTGCTGTCATCCGCAAACGAATATATAGGATTCTTAGTCAATGACAAGAGGTCATTGATAAAGACAAGGAAAAGAGTGGGTGCCAGGATCGAACCCTGCGGTACACCTGCGTTTAAGGAGTACTCGTTAGAAGCGATACCATCTATCACAACTCGAATAGAACGGCCCAAGGAAGGGAAGCTCGTTATCCAGCGAGCGAAGCAATCACCGACGCCATAAGCAACTAGTTTGCCAACTAGTGCTTCATGCCAAACTCTATCAAAAGCTTTAGAGATATCCAATGCAACTACCTTGCTTTCACCAAGTTGGTGAATGGACTTGTGGAGACCTGCAGCGGAGACTCAGCAGCGACAGAGCGCCGAGAGCGAGTGAGCGTATGTTAGCAGTTCGTCGTATTTGAGTGCTCAAGCGAGCAAGTACTAATAAAGGTTCATAAGCACAGCCAAACCATTTGATATTATTAAATTGCATACTGGGAAAAGGTAGGTTATTACATTGGCGACGAGAATGGGATCTCACGCGCGCACCATATATTATATTGGATGGAATATTCCAAAGATGTCTCTAAATCGAAGCAATTACACATAAAATTTTTGACCTCATGTAGGGACACGAAACTAGTATCGATATTACTCAGTATCGATATTATTGGTTTCGATATGAGTATTTTTTCAAGTACTTTTGAAGTACTCGATATTTGAAGGTATCGATCCCTCTCACCCAATATCGAAACCAAGTTTTTATCTCTAAATTACGCAAAATGGCGCAGAAGAACGCGCGAAATTTATTAAAGCAATATTTGCTAGAAGGTGAATTTTAAATGTTTTAAAACAATTTTTATTTGAAAATCAATAAATTGGGAAAAGTTGAAAAACATGTATCCATTTTTGTATAAAGTATCGCGGGAATACTTACACATACCCTCAACCTCGGTTACATCCGAAAAACTTTTTCCAAAGCCGGAGCTACTATAAGTAATACATATGCGTAATCGACTCGCCGACAAAAAATTAAATAAAATTCTATTCTTAAGCGGTTTAGAGGATGCAGCATGGAATACTTAAAAGTTCCCTTTGCTTTAAATTGATTGATCTCAATAAGTAGATATTTTATTAAAATAGTTTTTTTCTTTTAAGGCTGATTGAAATAATATAAAGGACCAATATGTTGCTGTGCAACATTTCTTTTTTGTTTGTTATTGTTTTTTGACAAAATTCTGAAATAACTAATTTTATTTACTATGGGTAGTAAATTTCGATATTTTGAATTTTTTTAATTATTTTTCCCAAGATATTTTGAGTACATCGATACTTTTCAGTCGATGCCGAAATGAGTAGGAATCGATACTTTATTTTTCGATATTCGTGTCCCTAAGTCCGCGTTTAGACAGGGAAACATCTGGAAAGGAAACACTGTATTCCGGGGAGAGGGACGGACGGGGAAAGGAGAGGGGTTTTTGTTTCCCGTACTGGCGACACGCCATTCACACTCATTCCATTCACAATTCCAGTGTTGCCGTTCCAGATGTTTCCCTGTCTAAACGCGGACTAACCTCATGTTCTTTTACCGTGTGTCGTATGCCAGAAGTGAGATAGCAGACAAACCACACAGGAAAACTTTGTGAATACGGCCATCAACGAGTCAAAGCGAGAGGAGAGATAAGTACTTTGCAGACGACAACGAGCGAAAAGAGAAGTTCTAACCATTAGGGATGTGAAAATTGCACATCAAATTGTGAACTCATTTGTTATCGAAATTATCGCATGCCATTTAATTGGCCATATAATCGGAAAGACTTCAATTGTTGGTGCTCGAAATAAACAAGGGCTCGCAACATTTTGAAGACCATTTAATTGGTGAAAGAAAGCACATTAAATTGTGCACTGATATTCCATTCAATTGGAAATATATTAAGGTAAAAAAAAAGAGAAATCCAAGCATTAAATTGCATAATAAACATTTGATTGGAACTTGAAACTATTGCAGGCCATTTAATTGGTAAATTAAATAGCACATTAAATTGTGCAGTGATATTCCATTCAATTGGAAACATATTAAGGTAAAATTAAAGCATTAAATTGCGTAATGAGTAATATATTGGAATTGGGAACTGTTGCAGGCTAAACACATTAAATTGTGTACTGACGTTCCATTCAATTGGAAGCACTTCAAAGTGTGGTTTGCTGGAATCATAAAAGAAGTGAACGTTGAAATCTAAAGCTGGAAGTATGATCAGATGAGTGTTATCATGCAAACATATATTAATCGAAAATTGTTTTCACCTATTGCAGGCAAGTGCTCGCATTGAATTGCGCGTCGGATTGAGTAAGAACATCTGGTGTAATACACATTAAATTGTTATTTAAAAATGAGCGACATAAGACCATTCCTTTGCGATAACATAGATAAATCGTTATTGCGGGGCGAGTGGGAAAAGTGGCTGCGATCGTTTTCTTTATATCTTCAATCAGAAGACATAAAAGATGCGGTGAAACAAAAAAGTAAGCTACTGCACTTGGGGGGTCCACAATTGCAGGAAGTTATCTTCAACATTCCCGGTGCCCTTGTAGAGTATGATGCTGAAAAACAAAACGATGTATTCAAGGTCTTGATTGACAAATTGAATGAATTCTTTTCACCAAAGCGGAATTCTACTTTCGAAAGACACTTATTCAGAAATCTTTGCCCGTCCGACGGAGAAGATTTTAATAAATTCTTATTACGGTTAAGGCACCAAATATCTAAATGTGATTTTGGGTCGACGAAAAATGAAATCGGAGATATCTGCTTAAAAGATAAAATCATTGATTCTTGGGCACCCGTTGAACTCAAGAAAAGGCTGCTTGAAAGAGAACAAAGTTTGGGGGACATTATTGACGCATGCCAGATTCATGAGGAGATCAATAAACAATCACAGAGTATGTTTTCAAAACCAGATTGTGAAACGGTTAATAAAGTCTCTTTAATATACCAAGGGCCTAAGAACGCCACCGGTGAATGTGGAAGATGTGGTCAGTTGGGGCACATGAGTTATGACATAAATTGTCCAGCGAGAAAATCTAAATGTAATAAGTGCGGGTTGATAGGGCACTTCGCCCGAAAATGTAGAACAAAGAACCAGAAGCGGAAGTTCGATGATTTTGAACGTGGCGACCCGAAGAAACGACGGTTTCAGCCATCAAGAGTTAGATGCATTGAGGAAAAAGAAAGCGATGTAGCGAATTATTCTCGGGATCAGGGGTGTTTCAAAATTGATGCTAATGTGGCAAAGGATGAAATTATTAATTGTTGTATTGGCGGACACAATGTCTCGATGATTATTGACTCAGGGTCTCGTTTTAATTTGCTTAGTCAAAACGATTGGGCTTACTTGCAAGACAGGAAAGCAGTTCTATGGAATGTTCGCACGCAATCGGCCAATCAGTTTAAAGCTTACGCAGCGAGTCAACTTTTAAAAATTCTTAACGTTTTCGAAGCACCAGTAGTTGTGAAAGAGGGTTCAGAAGTTATCGCAACATTTTACGTAATTGAAAATGCCAATCAATCTCTTCTTGGGCGTGATTCCGCTATTGAACTTAAGGTGTTGAAACTAGGGCTTGAAGTTAATCGAGTTGAGATCAATAAATCTTTTCCTAAGGTTGCAAACATCAAAATCAAACTGGCTTTAGATTCCTCTGTGAAGCCAATTAAGCAACCAATGCGGAGAATACCGGTTGCTCTAGAAAAGAAAGTTGAAGACAAGATTAGCGAAGCACTGGCCCATGATATTATTGAGCCGGTCTCAGGACCGAGCTCATGGATCTCACCAATAGTGGTCGTTTTCAAGGAGAGTGGTGAAATGCGTCTTTGCGTGGACATGCGACGAGCGAACAAAGCGGTGTTACGTGAAAACTACCCGCTGCCAACTTTTGACACTTTTATGACAAGATTAAGGGGAGCCAAATTTTTTTCGCGATTAGATCTTAAATGGGCCTATCATCAATTAGAACTTCATGAGACAAGTCGCGAGATCACTACATTTATAACGCACAAGGGACTTTTCCGCTACAAGAGATTAATGTTCGGAATTAGCTCGGCTCCAGAAATTTTCCAGCGGGTCCTGGAAGGATTACTATCGCCATGCAGCAATTGCTTAAATTATATTGACGATGTAATCATATTTGGTAGCACAGAAAAGGAACATGATGCAGCCGTTAAAAAGGTACTTGAAATATTTCAAAATAATAATCTGTTGCTTAACGATGAAAAGTGCGTATGGCGCGTCAAGAAGCTAAAATTTTTAGGACACGTTCTGTCCGTTTAAGGAATATCTCCAGACCCGAGTAAAATATCAACCATTATGGAATTTAGAGCGCCTCAAACTAAAGAAGAAACAAGAAGTTTTCTCGGTCTCGTTACTTATGTGGGGAAGTTTATTCCAGATATGGCAGACACTACAGAGTCGCTGAGAAGCTTATTGAAATTAAACTGCAAATTTACATGGGGGCCAGATCAACAAAAATCTTTCGAAAAACTGAAAGTCCATTTAGCAAATTTACCCAACTTGGCATACTTTAACCCACAAAGTAAAACGCGGGTAATAGCGGATGCAAGTCCAGTAGCTCTAGGGGCAGTTCTAATTCAGTTTGATCTTAATAATGACCCACAAATAATCTCGTTTGCTAGCAAAAGCCTTTCCGACGTAGACAAGAGATACTCCCAGACAGAGAAGGAGAGTTTGGCGCTCGTTTGGGCAGTCGAAAGATTCTACTACTATTTGATTGGTCTGGAATTTGAGTTGGTCACTGACCACAAACCTCTAGAAGCTATTTTCAAGCCCACATCAAAACCACCAGCGAGAATAGAGAGGTGGCTCTTGAGGCTGCAGTCCTTTAAGTTCAAAGTTATATACCGCTCCGGGAAAGAAAATATTGCCGACTCGGTTTCGAGACTCTGCAAAATTGAAAATACAAATGCTTTCGATGAGAATGGGGAACAAAACATTTTTCATATAATTTCAAACGCAACCCCATCACCCCTCACCATCTGCGAGATTTCTGGTAAAAGCTCTCAAGAAAATGAGATAGTGGATGCGATTGAACATATTAATAAAATTATATAAAAAAAAACTTTTTAAAAATAAGCTTTAATTTATTTAATGTACTAAAAAGTAGAAAATAAATGGTTTTTAAGTCACCTGTATCTTACTATCAATAAAAGCTTGGGGCGCTCATGTGTTCAATATTTGTCAAACAGTTACCACAATATTTTATTTAAATAATTTTTTGCAAATAGATTCTAGTAATGAAAGATATTTTGAATATGGATATTGAGCGCACAAGCTTTTATTGATAGTAAGATACAGGTGACTTAAAAACCATTTATTTTCTACTTTTTAGTACATTAAATAAATTAAAGCTTATTTTTAAAAAGTTTTTTTTTATATAATTTTATTTTCTACTTTTTAGTCTTCCATAAATTCAATTTTAGAGCTCTGAAATTTTTCACAAAAAGAATTTAAAACTTGCAGAGCAGTACACAATATTTAGGGTATTCACAGTGTCTCCTATCGTCATATCCTCAATTTAACAAATAATACGGCTGTGATCGACCCTAATATTCGTGGCATATTTGTGACGCGGTGAGTTGTTGCTATTTTGCCAGCAGGGCGCGGCAAGTAAGTTCCTATCGTTTTTCATTGATGTGTGGTGTACCTATAATTATAAACTGAAGCCCAAGTGTGTAGTTGCTTGAAAAGTGCCACGCCCCTTGTCCTACGCCCATAAATTTTTCCAGTGGAACGACACATCCAAGAGGCGACTGCATACGAAATTTCAATGCTGCAAGACCTTTAGTTCCAAAGCTATTCTATATAAACGATTTTGTTTGTATGGGCGGTGCCACGACCCCTTATCCAGTGCCCGCCTTATTTTCTCAGTAGAAGGATATGGATATGTAGTAAGTTCCTACCGAGTTTCATTGATGTGTGATTTGTAGTTCTAAAGTTATACACACGCCCCTTATCCTACGCCCATAAAATTTTACCAGTGGAACGACACATCCAAGAGGCGACTGCATACGATATTTCAATGCTGCACGACCTTTAGTTCCAAAGCTAATCGAGATCAAAAATTTTGTTTGTATGGGGGGTGCCACGCCCCCTTATCCTACGCCCATAAAATTTTACCAGTGGGACAACACATCCAAGAGGCGACTGCATACGAAATTTCAATACTGCACGACCTTTAGTTCCAAAGCTAATCGAGATCAAAAATTTTGTTTGTATGGGGGGTGCCACGCCCCCTTATCCAGTCCCCCTTATTTTCTCAGTAGAAGGATATGGATATGTAGTAAGTTCCTACCGAGTTTCATTGATGTGTGATTTTTAGTTCTAAAGTTATACACAAATCTGGAGTTGATAAAAAGTGCCACGCCCCTTATCCTACGCCCATAAAATTTTACCAGTGGGACAACACATCCAAGAGGCGACTGCATACGAAATTTCAATGCTGCACGACCTTTAGTTCCAAAGCTAATCGAGATCAAAAATTTTGTTTGTATGGGGGGTGCCACGCCCCCTCATCCTACGCCCATAAAATTTTACCAGTGGGACAACACATCCAAGAGGCGACTGCATACGAAATTTCAATGCTGCACGACCTTTAGTTCCAAAGCTAATCGAGATCAAAAATTTTGTTTGTATGGGGGGTGCCACGCCCTTTCATCCTACGCCCATAAAATTTTACCAGTGGGACAACACATCCAAGAGGCGACTGCATACGAAATTTCAATGCTGCACGACCTTTAGTTCCAAAGCTAATCGAGATCAAAAATTTTGTTTGTATGGGGGGTGCCACGCCCCCTTATCCAGTGCTCCCCTTATTTTCTCAGTAGAAGGATAGGGATATGTAGTAAGTTCCTACCGAGTTTCATTGATGTGTGATGTGTAGTTCTAAAGTTATACACAAATCTGGAGTTTATAAAAAAGTGCCACGCCCCTTATCCTACGCCCATAAAATTTATTGATTCATGTATTGGGCTCTAGATTAGGCATGTATGCAAAGTTTCAGATCTCTAAGTAGTCGGGAAGTGGGTGAAAAATTGATTACTAGATTTGACGACATACATACCGGATGTGAACCTAATATAAAGCTTATAAAAATGACTCATGGCCCACTGACTCATCAAATAGCTACTATCCATTTCGCCACGAGCTGTTAGCAGTGGGTAGTATCATCTTGAGAGGCACTCGTATCGTCATACCGAAGTCTCTCCGAACTAAACTCCTAGAGTTAGCGCACGAAGGCCACCCGGGAGAATCGGCCATGAAACGAAGAGTTAGAGCCAAGGTATGGTGGCCTCTAATCGACCGGGAGGTTGAGGCGTATGTAAAAAACTGTTGGGATTGCTTATTAGTTTCGCAGCCGAATAATCCTACACCCATGAAGAGACACGCATTTCCAAATGGCCCTTGGCAATATGTCGCCACAGATTTACTTGGTCCATTTGCGAATAACGAATACATATTTGTGCTAATCGATTATTATTCACGTTACCAAGAGGTTAAATTCTTAAAGAAAATAACTTCTGAAGAAATCATTAGCATATTGCAAGAAATCTTTTGCCGGTTGGGAATACCAAAATCCATAAGAGCGGATAATGGCAGACAATATGTGAGCGGAGAGTTTAAGAAATTTTGCAAAAATAATAATATGGCCTTGATAACTACACCACCGTACTGGCCGCAAGCCAATGGAGAGGTAGAAAATATGAATAAGTCTTTGGTGAAACGTCTCAAAATTGCTCACGGTAATAAAAGAGACTACAGGAAAGAAATTCAAGATTTTATCATGATGTATAATGTGACACCTCATGGCACAACGGGGTCACCGCCGACGGAATTAATGTTTAACCGCGTCATTCGTGACAAAATACCTGGCATAGAAGATATAACGGACGACATGTTGGACTCGGCGGCAAGAGACTTAGATATGATAAACAAGCAAAAAGGGAAAAAGAAGGGAGATGCAAAAAGGAAAGCGAGGGAATCTGACATAGAACCCGGTGATAAAGTACTACTCCGTAATGTGGTTACCTCGCATAAGCTTACACCAACATTTGATTCAACGGAATACGAAGTCCTAGAAAGGCGTGGCAATGAAGTGATAGTAACCGGATGTGGGAAGAAGTTTCGCAGAAATATTAGCCATATCAAAAAGGTGCCATCCCGTGTAGCTGACGACCAGATGATTGAGACCGCAACATCTTCCACATCATCAACGCAACCTTCTTTGGAGAAACCTCAATCAACGCTGCCTGAGGTTGGTGCTGACGTTTCCGGATATGAGCCCCCGGTAGCTGAATCTAAATTGCGATTGAGGCTCGAAAATATAGGAGGGATGTGGAGACTTGCAGCGGAGACTCAGCAGCGACAGAGCGCCGAGAGCGAGTGAGCGTATGTTAGCAGTTAGTCGTATTTGAGTGCTCAAGCGAGCAAGTACTAATAAAGGTTCATAAGCACAGCCAAACCATTTGATATTATTAAATTGCATACTGGGAAAAGGTAGGTTATTACGATTCCATTTCTCAACGAGGAAGGCCATAAGGTCGCCCGTAGAGCGACCTCTACGGAAACCATATTGTCTATCATTAAGCGATAGATTGTCCTCAAGATAGTTCATTAAATTGTAGATTACTACACAATCCATGACCATTGACAGAGTAGAGCATATTGCTATGGGGCGGTAATTGGCAGGGTTCGAAGTCTCGCCTTTTTTGGGTACTGGCTGGACGTTGGCAACCTTCCAACAGGCAGGGAAAACGCCAGTGGTGTACGAGATGTTAAAGAGGTTGCGCAACGGTCTCGCCAGAGATGTAGCACACTTACGCAGCACGAAGGCTGGGATGCCATCGGGGCCAGAGGTTTTTTTAACGTCAAGATTCGCAAGCACTCCTTTGACTGCACGCGTTCGAAAGTGTATCTCGGGCATAGCACAAGGTACCCCCTCTATCGCGGGCGGTGGTTGATCGGTAACCGGAAGTGTAGAATTTTCAGGGAAGGCCGCTGCCAGTAGTTTAGCCTTATCAACCGAGTGAATGAAGATCTGATCGTTCGCAAAGAGCGAAGGAACAGACGATGAGGTCTTGTTCTTTACTCGCTTGACAAACGACCGAAAGCTTTTACTGCCCTTTTGGAGCAGTAAGACATTTTTCCGTTGGCGCTGTTCGTGCAGAAACTTTTCGCGCCTCAATGTCGCATTGCAGCTGTTTCTAGCCTGTTTGCGTAAGAGTTCAGAGGTGGCATTCTTATCAGAACGCCAATTTTTGAACGCTTCCTCTTTGGACCTGACTGCTTCTTTGCACGCCGCATTAAACCAGGAGCGGTCTTAAGGTTTAATGGAGATTAGTTTACTGGGGATGAAAGACCGCATACTTTAACCACGTAAACTCATGTAAATGTATTTTAATACATTGGAATAAAGAAAAGAGTTTCTTTGTATTGTTTCCGATACCCGTTTTTTGGCCGAAGCCGATACCGATGCCGATGGATCGGTTTCATCAGCTTCGGCCGAACCCTTAAAAAACCGAAGCCGATGCCGATACCACAGGAAATAATTTTTTTCTGGTTTTTTTAAAATGATATACATATATGTATGTATATGTATTTATTTGAAAAAAAATAAAGTTCAAGCACATATGTATGTACATAGATAAAGTACAGATCAAGAAATTACAAAAATAATAAAATTATATTAAAAAAACTTTTTAAAAATAAGCTTTAATTTATTTAATGTACTAAGAAGTAGAAAATTAATTGTTTCCAAGTCACCTGCATCTTACTATTAATAAAAGCTTGGGGCGCTCATGTGTTCAATATTTGTTAACCAGTTACCACAATATTTTATTTAAATAATTTTTTGCAAATAGATTCTAGTAAGATACAGGTGACTTGGAAACAATTTATTTTCTACTTTTTAGTACATTAAATAAATTAAAGCTTATTTTTAAAAAGTTTTTTTTTATATAATTTTATTTTCTATTTTTTCGTCTTCCATAAATTCAATTTTAGAGCTCTGAAATTTTTCGCAAAAAGAATATAAAACTTGCAGAGCAGTACACAATATTTAGGGTATTTAAGTAAGTAAGTTCCTATCGTTTTTCATTGATGTGTGGTGTACCTATAATTATAAACTGAAGCCCAAGTGTGTAGTTGCTTAAAAAGTGCCACGCCCCCTGTCCTACGCCCATAAAATTTTACCAGTGGGACGAAGCATCCAAGAGGGGCCTGTATACGGAATTTCAATGCTGCACGACCTTCAGTTCCAAAGCTATTCTATATAAACGATTTTGTTTGTATGGGCGGTGCCACGCCCACTTGTCCACCGCCCGTCTTATTTTTCCAGTAGAAGGATATGGATATGTAGTAAGTTCCTACCGAGTTTCATTGATGTGTGATGTGTTGTTCTAAAGTTATACACAAATCTGGAGCTGATAAAAAAAGTGCCACGCCCCTTATCCTACGCCCATACAATTTTACCAGTGGGCCGAAGCATCCAAGAGGGGCCTGTATACGGAATTTCAATGCTGCACGACCTTTAGTTCCAAAGCTATTCTATATAAACGATTTTGTTTGTTTGGGCGGTGCCACGCCCCCTTGTCCACCGCCCGTCTTATTTTCCCAGTAGAAGGATATGGATGTGTAGTAAGTTCCTACCGAGTTTCATTGATGTGTGATGTGTAGTTGTAAAGTTATTCACAAATCTGGAGTTGATAAAAAAAAGTGCCACGCCCCTTATCCTACGCCCATAAAATTTTACCAGTGGGACGATACATCCAAGAGGCGACTGAATAAGAAATTTCAATGCTGCACGACTTTTAGTTCCAAAGCTAACCGACTATAATTCTCAACGAAGTGACTTTCACAGAGCGCATCTTCCTTTGTTGACTTAGCAGCAGAATCTGTGCAGCTTTCGACATCCCAAAATGCTTTGACTAAATCATCCAAAAAATAATCACTCTCCTTCCTTATTTCCTGCGACACTGCAGCAGCTAAGCAAGACGAATTTCGATCGCCGTTTCTACTACCACCACAGACAATCCAACCTAAGCAAGTTTTCTGTAGCAGCGGCAGACCTTGGCTCACGCACAAGAGCTCAAAGAAAAGGCTAGCACCTATGAGCAGATCAACTCTCTGCGATTTGAAAAATGATGGATCCGCAAGATTAACATTGGCTGGGATCGTCCAATCAATATTATCAACGGAAAGGCTAGGTTGGTTTCCAGTGATGGAATGAGCGACAACGGCAGAAAGCGAAGTTGAATATTCAGTTGTTCTTGACTGCATAGTGATGTTAACTACTTGATTTGCAACGAAATCAGATTCTCCTATTACTGATACAACTGTTGTGGACTTCACACTGTTTCACCAACCGATTTGTTGCAAGATGAATTTGAGAAACTGAATCTAAAAGCGCTCTGCAAGGGACCAGGGAACCAGCACGATTTTTAATAAAAAACCACTGCTGTCGCAAGAAAAACATTGGTATTTGGAAACAGACTTGCATTCTCGTTCTGTTCCGAGTGAGAGTTGAGCGATGACGAAATTAAAACAGACGACGAAGAAGTGGGCTCGTATGTCGATGTAGTTGACAGAGAAGCTAATGGTGGGTGGGAGATATCTAAATGAAGCAGAGTATGATGCAGTTAAGACACAGCTGCAATCTTTTAACTTCTTTATAAAGCTTTAAACACAATCAAATCGCGAGGCGAATTCTACGCGGCGAACGCGCGCTGTCAAAATTAAAACACACAGCAGTGCATGGGATTGCCCACAATGACGACGCTAGCGTAGTTCGCCTTTCGACGATTCGCCTCGCGATAGAACAAATTCTAATTTTGTCGCTGCCGCCTCAGCTGTCAGTGGTGAAAAATAAATAAATTGAAGTAAGGAAATTGTAAATTTTTGTGCGGAAACTATTTTTATAGTTTTACAACACGGAAAATTCGTGAATTCGTTGTTTCCGTGGTTTTTTTTAAATTCTGTGCTTGTTGTGGGGATGATTTTTTCCGAATCAACTGATGCGAATTTCGCTCTGATTCTGTTTCACTGGTCGAAATTCCACGACGACTGCCGTCAAGCCGCCATTGTTCGCCGCGTAAAATCCGCCCCGCGTTTTGATTGTGTTTAAAGCTTTACGAAGAGAAGGCGAAAGATTATGAAATTGTTGGCACTGTTGAATAGCATGCTCCGACGACTCGCAAAGCGCACAAGACTGAGTTACCTTGGCAGCGGTTACAAATACTTTTCGCTTTTGGTTAACATTTGAGTATGTATGTGTTTTTTCCCACCTGTTTGCTTGGTGTTTGGGTTACCATAGCGTTCTCCACATTTTCCAACATCTGGCATCTCTTTTCCAGGAATTTAGCCATTTCGTTCTATGCTGGAATTTTGTTAATCGGTGTCTCCTCTTCCCCCCTCGTTTGCGATGCGATATCAAGCTTTCCTCCAATCAATTGAATAAGTAGACAGTCCGCCAGCTGCTCTCTCGTGCCCATTGTTTGCAATGCACGTAAGTGCGAGTTAACTTTGTCGCTCAGATCACACTTCGTAATGTAAAAAGATCTCTAATATGGACCTGAAAGTTTAAACGCTTGTTGTCAAATCTGTTTTTTAATAATTCCAATGCTTTATCATAGTTGTCTTCACGAATTTCCAATGAACGAATGGTTTCCAGTGCAGCATCT
The DNA here is from genome assembly GCA_963457695.1 of Neria commutata. Lineage (NCBI taxonomy): Eukaryota > Metazoa > Arthropoda > Insecta > Diptera > Micropezidae > Neria > Neria commutata. Next base: position 34,054,966 of record OY735246.1, read on the forward strand.
CGCAAGCTCGAACGTAGATACTGGAATTTCTCAATTTTTGAAAGCTCGCTGTCCTTGGCTACGAGCGTCTGGAACATTGAGAAACAGTGTAGCAGCCACTAAACTTGGGAATCTGGAGTACAGGTAAGCGCTGTTTAGGCTGCGCTACAATAAAAGATCAATGTGGTTCGTCCAACGAATATTGACGAACGGTTGACGACGGGCGTGCAGCCATTAGTGATGGGACGATTAATCATTTGATGCATTATAATCGATTTTTTTCTTTCAATTAACGATTTAATTGTATCGAAAAATGGGTTTCGATGAATCGAAACGTTAATCGATTAGTTGCTAAAATAATCGAAAGAAAACGTAATAGCAAAATATTGACATCTCTAATATCATTACATTTTTCGCGCAAAAAAAGAGCTTGGTACGGACGCTTTCTAACAATTCCTAATTTTTCTAACAAAACTATGGCTCCAACTCAAAGCAAAGTGTGGAAATTTTATTCCAAAATTAACGACAAGGAAGTGCAGTGCCGGTTGTGTGAGAAAAGAATAAAATGGTGCAAGAATACTACGAACATGCTTCAGCATACTAGGCTAAAACACCAAAAGATGCTGAATCCCTCAAAGTAAGTTTTTCAGCTTCAATTACAATTAAAATCATTTAAAATTTTAATTGTAGAATATTAGGCACTAGTAGTATGCAATGAAGACTCTGAGGGTGATGAGGAAAGCAAAGAAGTCACAAGCACAAGCCAAAAAGCAAAATCAGTGCAGAACAGTCAGCCCAAGTGCAATCAATATTCAAGCTGCTTTTTCAAACGCAAACAGTTACGCATCAGGTGGCTCCAAGCACCACAAATTAACCAAATCAATTGTTGAAATGATTGTGATGTATAATTTGCCATTTTCACACGTAGAAGGTAATAATATATTGTAAAATATTCTTGTTGTTATAGTGTCACGAATATAAAATATTAATTTAGGGCAGGAGTTTTTGAAACTAATGAAGGAGCAGCATCCCCTCTATAAAGTTCCAACAAGGAATACTATTAAAGATCAAATGGAAAAAGTTTATGAGGAGGAGATGAAGAACTTTAGAAGAATGGTGTGCCAAGTGTCAAACATATGTTTGACTACGGACATATGGACGGACATCAATATGAATAGCATGCTTGGTATAACCCTTCATGGCTTGTTCGAAAACAGGAACAGGCTGACGACCTCGCGCCTGTCAAAACTATTGTTCCTAAACTCTGTAATGAACAAATAAAATAAAAATACATATATATATTTTTTTCAATTGATATGTACTTTCATTTATTAATTCTTTGTTATTGTTATTACAAGGCATTTGCATTACAATTCACATATCAACATACCACAAAATTACACGGTTTAGTTAAAATATTAAAAAAAACATTTGATTATTCGATTATTTTCATTTTCCTTCGATTAATTGCAATTAATAATCGCTCGGTTTCAATTAATCATATGATTCATTAATCGATTAATGAATTTTTTTCCCATCACTAGCAGCCATTCAGCAGCAGTGCAGCGCCCCAATGCTCTACTGATTTGTTTTCTGAGTGCTACTGCGATGCATTGCATAAATTAGGTTGGCAACACTTTTTAGTTTGGGAACGCACTTGATGCTCAACATTGCTTTTGCAAAATGGAAATTGTAAAAAACTACATATTTAACGCATTTTTGCATTTGAGTAGCGAATAAACTCCCAGCAAATCGAAATTAATTATAAAATTGAGAAAAAGGAGGCGAAATTTAATCGCGTCCTAAAAGTTTCAGTGCAGCCGAAAAAAAATAACCTAACTAATCACAAAGCATCAACAAAATATGCGCATTCGATGCTTATCGACAACTTGATGCCTTCGTTTAGGAACAGGGTGCACGTGCAAACTTTTTATGTTTGCGTTTAGGAACATACTGCTTTGTACTTATGCAGCGCAACTGACGTTTAGGAATACAGCCGTAGTCACACGTGAAAATGTTATTTTCTGAAACGAAAACCTTTTGTGAAAACGATTTTCTTGCATAGTCTGACGGCACCTTAAGTCGTTATTCCGAAAAATAAAGAAAATATTTTATTTTCCGTTGATGCGGGAGGACCTGAGTGCAAGATCGGCCGCAACACCATGAAATAAAAACAAGTAAGGAAGTATCAGTCGGGTTTCACCGACAGAGTAATACCCTACACCATGTTCCCAAGGGGGGTGATAATTCACTGAAATTGTGGGTGCATTTGATTTACAACCTACATAGTGGGCGGACCACGCCCATTTTTGGCAGACTAAAAGATATACCTAATAGGACTATACATGCCAAATATTGATGCTCTGACAGGTGTAGAACAGATGTTATCGGCATATTTATTTTACTACCCTCATGGTGGGCGGACCACGCCCATTTCTGGAGAATTAAAAGGTATTCCTACCAGGAACGAAGTAACCAAATCTGGACGCTCTGGTGTATATATTATGGAAGTTAAGAGGATTTTTCGTTTATCGCCTATATAATGGGCGGACCACGCCCATTTTCTTGTATCGTATCTAAGATGTATATATCAACTTGGGAACCGAATTTCATTCATTTATATTCGTAACTAGTCAATTGGGAGCCATTCTACCGGCACAATTTTACCGCCTATATAGTGGGCGGACCACGCCCATTTTTTCGTATGACATAGATGACCGACCCTTTAACTTGAATACCAAGTATTATCCTTTTGAATGAGTAATTAGACAAATTATAGCAATTTAATCGAAAAAAACCCGAGGTAGTGGGACTTACAGGCCCATTGGGGGCGTGTCCTTCAACCGATTTCAAAACTTTTAACACTTTACTTAACCCGAGGTTCACTGTGACTGTGTACCAAAGTTATTATACCCTATTACCATAGGGTATAAAAAATAATAATTTGTTTTTTAAGTTGTTTCTTTGCGCAGCGCCACTTCTCGCGATGAATTGGCAATTCTCTAAGAATATTCGTTTCAATGAAAATCTTCTCTACCCGTTCAGATTCGGTTAATGTAGGTCCCGTTAAGTTAATGCGAGAAAGCTACTTTCACCAAGTTGGTGATTGGGCTGATTCCATTTGCCAACGTGGAAGGCCATAACGTTAGCGTAGAGACCCCTCTACGGAAACCGTGTTGCCTATTGTTGAGCAATTGATTGTCCTCATGGTATTTCATTAGATTATAGTTCAATACACACTCCATAACCTACGACAGAGTAGAGTATATTACTATGGGACGGTAATTGTCAGGATCCGAAGCCGCACCTTTTTTGGGAACTGGGTGGACGTTGGCAACTTTCCAACAGGCAGGAAAAGCATCAGTGGTATGTGAGATGTTAAAAACAGCGCACAACGATTGCGCCAGAGAAGTGATACACTTGCGCAGCACGCCAGAGGTTTTGTTGAAGTCGAGATTTGCAAGTACTCTTTGAACTACACGCGCCTCTTGTGCTAGGCCCGAGATACACATTCGACGGTGAGCAGTGGTTGATCGGAGTTAAGATTTGATCGTTCGGAAAGGAAAAGAAGATGAGGTCTGGTTCTTTACTCGTTTGACGAAAGACCAAAGCTATTACTACCGTTTTTTCGTTGGCGCTGTTCGTGCAGAAACTTTTTGCCTGTTTGCGTAAGAGTTCTGAACTGGCATCAGAACGCCAATTTTTTAACCTGATGGCTTTTTTCCACGTCGCATTGAACTGGAAGTTGTAAAGAACGTCGAATCACGCGACTCTCGAGGACAGACAGATCGGACCGGTCAAAGGCAACACGCAAGAGCACAGCGATACACACTCGAGTGCGCCGAAGCGACCAGACGTGTCGCGCAAGATAACGCGCCAGCAGCCGAGAACATCAGAACACAAAAATGCAGCATAAAACGCACGAGAAAAAACGTGGTGCACACAAGGTATACATAATTACGCATAATCGGAGTCGATAACCTACGACCACCACCGGTACAGTCGCCACAAGAAGAACTGGTGAACATCAAGCCAACGCATTATAGGTAATTTTACCCATTTTTGAGGCCAAAATTAATTTTTCCCACTTGCAAAAATCAATTTTTTTTTAAATGGTATTTGATAAAGAAAACATCAAGTCAAATAACTGTGTAATTGGATTTGGTAAAAAACAGACGATGGCGACTCCGCAGGCGGTCGGTCATTGTTTGTGAAAAACATTTTAAATACAATATACGCCGTGAATTTTACCGAAGTTTCGCAAGTGTTTAAATTAATTAAAATAGCACATATTAATATCAATTAAATATGAAGAAGAAAGGTGAAAGTAAGTACATAATAGTTCAAGAGAAAAGTTTTGTTAAAAAAATTTTTTTTTTGGTGGAAAAACTCGTAATTCTAACATAACCTTTAATAAAAATTTTTTAATTAAAAATTGACTTTGGATAAGCATTTAAACTATTGGCCGTATTTGGCCGTGTTTAAATTATCATAAACGTGTAGAGTAAAGAATTTTCTGTTTAATTTGTCAATTTTAATTTGCGATTTTTTGCGTTTTTTGAGAAATATCATTTTTTCGTAGGCAACATTGTTAAAATTTCTATTTTTTTTTGAAAAACTTATTTTTCTAGCATAACCTTTTATACAAAATTTTTTAGTTAAAAATTAACTTTGGATAAGCTTTTAAACTATTGGCCGTATTTGGCCGTGTTTAAAATATCATAAACGTGTAGAGTGAAGAACTTTGTGTTTAATTTGTCAATTTCAAGTTGCGATTTTTTGCGTTTTTTGAGAAATATCATTTTCTCGTAGGCAACCTCAGCTTGAAATATAGCGAACTTTCAAAAGTTTGGGTCGATGAACTTAACACAGAGGAGAAGAATGCTGCTGTTTACAATTTTATTATTGGTAGTATTGAATGCGGCAATGTTTTGAATGAGGAATCGGCTTCGTTGAAGGAGAAAGTGCGAACTTTTTGCAAAAATGCTTCAGTTAGATGGGAGAGTTCTCATAGGAAGATAGCCTTCCAGAAAAAAAACGCAGTCTGGCTAAACGCTAAATTTATTGTGGCAATCAAAATGTCTGTAAATCTCTCATCTAAATTTTTAGTAGGGCGTCCAAAGAAAGAGTATGCCGGAAAAATAATCTTTCGGACGTTTTCAACAGGGCCTTGGACATGTCCGATCCACTCATGTCATCAATATGTTTGGAGAGACGAGTAGAAGGAAAAAAACGCGTGCAACTTCCACGAGAAGTTCTTGACATGCTCTGTACTCCAGAATTATCTCAAAATTGGAACGAGGGTGCCGATGAATACGAAGATAGCTTGAACATAGTGTTAAGCTATGCGTATGAATGCGAACTAAGTCAAATCACATTAGATAATGAATTATGAACCAAAATCAAATAAAACAACTGTTAAAACAAGTATGGAAGAATCAGTCGGGTTTCACCGACAGAATAATACCCTACACCATGTTCCCAAGTGGGGTGATAATTCACTGAAATTGTGGGTGCATTTTATTTACAATCTACATAGTGGGCGGACTACGCCAATTTTTGGCAGACTACAAGATATAGCTAATAGGAATATACATCCCAAATATTGATGCTCTGACAGGTGTACAACAGATGTGATCGGCATATTTATTTTACTGCCCCCATGGTGGGCGGACCACGCCCATTTCTGGAGAATTGAAAGGTAAATTACTACCAGGAACGAAGTAACCAAATCTGGACGCTATTATGTATATATTATGGTGTATATATTATGGAAGTTAAGAGGATTTTTCGTTTATCGCCTATATAATGGGCGGACTACGCCCATTTTCTTGTATGGCATCTAAGACCTACTATATATCAACTAGTGAACCGAATTTCATTCATTTATATTCGTAACTAGTCAATTGGGAGCCATTTTACGCGAAACATTTTTCCGCCTATATAGTGGGCGGACCACGCCCATTTTTCCGTATGACATAGATAACCGATCCTTTAACTTGAATACCAAGTATTATTCTTTTCAATGAGTAATTAGACAAAATACAGCAATTTGATCGCAAAAAACCCTAGGTAGTGGGACTTACAGGCCCATTGTGGACGTGGTCTTCAACCGATTTGGCTAATCTCAGAACTTAAACTCAGTTAAGGTTCACTCTAACTGTGTACCAAATTTGGTCCAAATCGGACAACTCCTTCTTTCTATCCTGAGCGGACAGACAGACAGACAGACGGACAGACGGACAGACTGACAGACGGACAACCGGAAATCAACACAGAAAGTGATTCTAAGCATTTCCATATACTTATGTCTATACCTAGGACGGCTCCTTTAATGCGTTACAATTTTCGCACAAAGTTATTATACCCTATTACCATAGGTGTAGGGTATAAAAATTTAAAAAAATTTAAGCGAAAAGTTTCACTTCGGACCCGGGGCAGACAAAGGTTAAATTTTCTAAAAATTTCTTCTCCCAAATTTTCTACCACCTATGTTTTTTATAACACCACAATTTTTTACCCAAAGCTCCTTTCAGTTTGGCTGTTATTAATTTTGGCCTCAAAAATGGGTCAAATTACCCATAGTGCAACGGACAAGCGACCGATAGATCATAGGACACAGTATAACCTCTTGATAACCTTTTATCTCCCTATCCTACCTGTCTCCCCTCGCTGCATTATCCTTCTACGTGCCAGTGTTGAGATATCTCCCTATCCTTCCTGTCTCCCCCTACTGGATTGTCGTTCCACGTGCCAGTGTTGAGAGATCTCCTCATCGGTTACGCCAAAAGACCATTGTACACGACGTCGACAGACGAGAACAGTGCCACCCGTGACGTACGCCGGACAGAAATCCGCATCCGTCGCGCAAAGCACGAGACACACGAGTTACCCCCATGTATGCGACGACGCCCGCTGCCGCTACTATGACATACGCGTAACACAGGAATGAACTTCTCGTGTTTAGAAATAAAGTGTTTATAAAGAATCCTTGACCCAGATGTCCTCAATAATAAATTTTCTGGAACGAACCATTTGGTGCCCGCTGAGCCTACCCCAGCCAAAAGCCTCATCTCAAAGTGTTCAATGATCCTTTTGAAGTGAAACTTCTTTGCGGAGGCTAACCCAAAATTGTTGTTACGGATAAATTTTTCGACATAGTAACAAGAAAGCTTAACAGCCCTGTTCTTGCGTTCCCGTCACAATTGATTGTGACACAATTGATTGTGACACAATTGTGATCCGCTTTCTTGTGACGAGCTTTCTGCAACCCTATTCCTTGCCAACCGTATCACGAAAAAGCTTTGCGAAGTTCTTTGCTGTGAAAACAGCTGTTTGTGCTTCCTCTTCTTCGCAAAAAAAACGAAAAATTGATTTACAAACGGCAGAGAAGTGAGTATTTTTTGTAAATCTTTAATTATTTGTCAATTTATCTCTTTTCATTTCATTTCTAGACATTGAAAATTCGAGGGAACTACGCAGGAGCAACTCCACAAGCAAGAACAGTTCCATAGCGCTGCGAGCAGCCAAAATTGCGCTGCCGGGCACGCAAGGCAAAGGCGCAGAATGTGGTCACTGGCGAAGGCCCTCGAACTGCCGACATAATGGATTTCGAGCAGCAGGCCATACATGTGTTGTGTTTCTAATATTGTGTAACTTCCTTTAAATTACTGCAATAAAAAAATTTCACTTTTTACTTCAAAATTTACGTTTTGCAACCGCTGTTTTCGCTTGTGACCTCCTAATTCAACCGTCACAATTTTTGTCACAATTGATACGTTTCGAGCTTTTGATTTTTGATCCGAATAAGGAAAAGTACAAATTGTGACGAAATGCTCTATTGTGACGAAATGAGTATTGTGACGGTCGCAGGAATAGAGCTGTAAATCTGTTCTGTCTGTCTTGAAAAATTAAAATATAGCATACTTTTAGGACCCAAAATTCTGGGTACGGATAAATTTTTCGACATAGCAAGTTTCGAACAGGTGGTGATATTAGGTAAGCTTATATCTTTTCTGTCTTGCCAAATTAAATAATGGCATACTTTTAGGACCCAAAATTCTGGGTACGGATAAATTTTTCGACATATGTAGCAACAAACAGGCAATGTGAATCATAGAATACGACTAGAGCTAAAAGCACAGGATTGCACTTTGCGTAAGAAACAAGTTTCGAACAGGTGGTGATATTAGGTAACGTGTCAAGAATAGAATGGCAATCGAATCGTAATCGTTGCTAAATTTAAACGCAGTAATGTTCGAGGTGGAGGTGTTGCAATCTATGCTAATTTCAATAACACCTATATTTTTAAGCAATGTAAATGAAATTGGATATATTGGAGATATCTGTGTTGCAAACTGCGTTTTAGAAGATGGGACAAATATAATAATGGTTGCAGTCTACATTTCTCCCAATAATACTGTGCAAAATATTATCAGCTTCTTACACAGAAGACTCCTCCGTATATGGTTCAGTAGGCTTTCAAGAATTGGAAAAAAACTATCACACAAGGCCATTAATTTTAGCTGGAGATTTCAACCTTAACCTTCATCTGCCCCTGGTGTAGAAAACTACACATCGAGCATACACTTTTGGAATTTTCTCCAAAACGGCTTAATGAAATTTTTCCAAATTTTATGACTTTATCAACAGCATCGATTTACAGCTAAAATTGCATTTTTATCATAAACGGAAATTTTTTTGAGCCTTTATAAGAAAACTTACATTGTTGTCCCTTGTGTAGATTTCTACACATATGAAGTTCACATATGTTCGTGAGGTTTTGGCGGGAAAAAATACTGTTTTTTCTGCGCGTAAATATAAATCAGTGAATAAAAACAAAGTTGTGAAATACATCTATAAAATTATAAATTGAAAAAGCTCGCGTTAATGGCATAGGATATGCTTTTTTACTCTTCTTCCCGTCGAACATTGAAAAATTATTTTTAACGTATTCGAATGTCTTTGTCATTGCAAAACACGGGGAGGGCTACAAAAAGGTTGACTAAAACTTATTGCAAGCATATATCGGTGTCTTAATTTTAGCTGGTATATATAGGCCAGTTTTTAGAGCAATGGCTTTGAAATTCGTGTAGTAGTTGAGTACCTAATAGTACATATAATATTAGATCTTGACGGAACCACACGAACCGAACAAGGCCACCAAATTTTCAAAGCAATAATGTAACATGTGAATCAAGTTATACGATTTCATGATGCATTGAATAGTAGGCAGCAAAAATCATCGGAAAAGTATGCTCCGATTCGTGAGAAATATGATAACTGGTCTAGTTTACTGGTGAAATTTTATAACTCACATGAATGCGTTACCACTCAGTTTTCGAGGAAGATGCATATTCCGCCAGTATATGCCATAAAAGCATGAAAAATAGGGCATAATGTTTTGGTTGAGTGCGTGCTCGACCACATGTTATACCCGTATATGGCAGCCAGATCTGGTATGCCTGGCTCGGAATCTACAGCATCTTTACTATCAAATGCTACAAGCCATATCCCATCGAAAAGATCAAAAACCGTTCCGCCACAAGCAAAGGGCATATCAAGATGCCATATATGCTACGAAAACAATTTCTATCTAAAAACAATTTATATGAAACTATTTTCTGTTCTTTTTTAAAAATTGCATGCTAAAAAGACAACAATCGAAATGTTTGCATAAAATGCATTCAAGAAAAGCTACTGCAAACTAGTTTTATCTTTTAAACATGTTTTCTCAAGAAATATAATCAAGAAAAGGGCTAAGTTCGAATTATTGTAGCGAATATGCACAAAAATCCCATATGTGTAGAAATCTACACATGAGGGTCCGCAACGTAAGTTTTTTTGAGGGGCAGATGAAGGTGAAATATGTTCCGCGTAGGAAGAATCCCAACTTTTATCCAATTCCTGCATGATGGCATGATTACAACTACGAATGAGCAACAATCCCAATGAGTCTAAAACACGATATGGCACTACAATCGATGCAGTTTTCCCGCGGTATCTTGAAAATTTAAGCCGACTGTTTCTACGCTAGAAACAATTATCGCAATTTCTGTTACTGTTATGATGGTTACTGATGGAAATAATATTACTGAGTTAAATCAATAAAATTTCTCCCACTAAAAGTGTTGAATTCATTTAAGAAACCTAAACAATGTAACATAGATAATGATTATCAATCAAACAAAAATAAAATAAAAACATCCAAAAAAAGTTTTACTTCAGCCGTGTGGTCTAAGCGCACGTGTTTTTTTTTAAATGCAGCACGTGTGGGCTTAGGCCTAGCTTTCTCGCATAAACTTGTGCTATGTATGGATATATATAATTTAATCAGCATTTTAACTTACCAGCTGAACGCGCTAGAGCTTGCCATAACTGCGTTGTAGCAGCATCTGTTCCATGTTCTGATGCTATACTATCCGGAGATCTGCGATCATTAAGTACTGATGTAATATCCATCTCCAAGCGATTGGAATCTGAACTTTCCTCAGTATCTGAGTATGTTGTCTCTCTTCTTTTGGCACCATTAATCTTGCTATCGTATGCATTTTTTGATCCTTGGGTCTCCATGTAGTTAATACTGTAATCTTTATTTTTTAAATCTAAAATTGTAGGTTGTGAATGCGATTCGAGTATTGAAGAACAAAAGTTATCTTGGGACGAAATCTTTGATGCAATAAAAATATTATTTTTAAGCTCCTTAATTGATAAATCTATTTCCGTTTCATCTATTTTCTCATTTAATGGACGTTTAACATTTATCACAGAACTCTTAATACTTGAATCTGTTGGTAGAGAAGGATTTGGGGATACACGATTCGAACATGGCGGCGATATTACCGCTTTCTTACTTATGTCCATAAGAACTGCAGCGGTTTCTAACTGTTGCAAATTTTCAACATCTGGCCCAACTTCGGAATTAGATATTAAAACGTTGAAAGCCTCACCACCTGGCTTACTTTCTAAATAATATTCATTTCTCTTATTGTGATTCGATTTATATTGTAGAATATCTTTCAAATTAGATTCCTCAGGCACTTTCGAGTTCTTTTGTGATTTTTTTGTTGAACGAGAAGAGCTTTTTGCAGAACATCTCTCTTCAATTTGATCATCGGTGAAATATGTTGAATGACTTTCAATTAGTTGAACAACATTATACTTTTCGATAGTTTGATTTTTTGGTTTTATATTACCAAAATTGGTTTTGGATGATTTGCTCAATTCTGTTAAAGCTTTCGCTGCCATTCTCTCTGAAGATGATTTTTCAGATATATTCGATTTTAAAAGATTTTCCAATGCAATGTCATTCTGGACAGAATTCTGTAAAACAAAACATAAAACATTAAAGCACATTCATTATACAAATTATTCATTGTTCCTAATAAACATAAAAGGGCTTGAAAATGTTTTTAAATGACAATGACAGTTTTGATCCGAGTGAACTAAAGTGATTATTAAACAAGTAAGAAAGCATCAATCAGGCTTCACTGACAGAGTAATACCCTAAACCAGCCATACTAAACCCGCGGCCCGCGAGCCGCATGCGACTCACCAAGCTTGTATGTGCGGCCCTAAGCTCATTTATTATCATAAACGTGATTTTTTTAAATCTGGCATTCTAAATTTCGTATATCTTGAGATTCGTTTGGACTTTGACACACAATATGTAAGACCACATCAGATCTGTTATGAAGGGACAGACGGGCAAGGAGAATCGCTGCTGCTCAACAGAAAACAACCAAAACCAACAGACGGGCAAGGAAGAACACTTTATTAATTATAATAATTGATTGGCGCAACAGCCCGTGTGGCTTTAGGCCTAGCTTTCTCGCATTAGCTTGTGTGTGCTTGTCATATTTTTCACAAATTAACGGGAAGAAAGTAAACATTAATTTTAAATTATTTAGCTTTTTTTTGTTGGAATATGAAAAATCTACCAGCACGCAGACAGGTATTTGTCCATTGTACTGGTAAACGAATTCCTTTTACTAAAATCTTCCTGAGCTTTTAATAAAGCGGAGGATTTTCGATGGCGGCAAGGAACTTAGTTGATCGGTTCTCACCACGTCTGACTCCAGCAGCTGCAATCGCGACCTGGAAAAGGCGGGGAAACTCGAATAAGAAGTGGGTAGTGGTATCCTCGTCCTCCAGACAACTCTTACAGACGCTGTCGTCGGCCAGACCCATCGCACTCAGGTGTTTTGCACAGGAGGTATGACCGCTCAGGACGCCCACAAGAAGTCTACAGTCCTTACGGTTTAGAGATCTAAGAAAAGAGGACTTTCCTTTGTCGACGGTTGGAAGCAGGAGCTTTGTCTGTCTGCATCCAGTTAGCCCGGCCCATCTTTGACCGTGTTGAGAAACAACCCAGTCGTTTATGGACGCTTTGACCATAGAAGAAAGCAAGCCAAGGACAGGTTCAGGGCCCAGAAAGTGGTTTTCAGAACCTGATCTTGCAAGTTCATCGGACACTTCATTTCCGGTCACGCCGAAGTGCCCCGGTACCCAAAGGAGAGGAAGTGAGTTGTGAAAGCCTACGCTGTTAAGCTTGGATTTACACTCTTTGACTGTCTTGGAGGTGCTGATTGGGTTGAGCAAGGCCATAAGTGCAGCCTGACTGTCACTACAGACGCAAATACTCTTGCCAGACCATCCACTCTCTCTGACGAAGTCCATGGCCTTTAGGATTGCAAAGACTTCCGCCTGAAAGATGGATGCATACTTTCCTAATGGATAGTGAAGTTTTTTTTGTCATTTTCCTCAAAATACACACTAGCTTCTGAACCTTCGTCAGTTCTGGACCCGTCTGTAAAGATTCTGCAACACTCCCTGCATGGCTCAGCTGACGAAAGCCAGCTGTCGCGTTCAGGAAAGGAAACTTCGTATCTGCGCCGGAGTTCGAGGTGCGGAACTAATACATCAGACGGCATGCTCATTCCATCCGAGAATGGTAGAGAGGTCTGCGTAGAGTTATGCACGCCCCGATGCGATTCAAACCACACCCCTGCTTGTTTCAATCTGAAGCAGGCCTAGGCGGCTTCACCTCGGATTAAAATGTCCAGTACGCTCTCGTATAACCAAGGCACACTGTTCCCCAGTGAGGCAATGACGCATTGGCGAGAGAGCCTGCTGAACCAAACCACAGACGCATACGAGATTATTGGGCGAATCATCGCCGTATAGAGCCAAAGGAGTCTTATGGGCGAAAGACCCCACGTTTTACCAAACACTCCCCTACAATGCCAGAAGGCATTATTTATTTTATTTCCCTAGAGAGTTGGATAGTCACTCCCCCTAGAACAGGCAGGACAAGGCCATCAATCTTTCGCCGCCTGATGAAGAGAACTACACCAGTTTTGAGAGAATTGACAGACAAGCCATTGCTCATGCACCACGAGTGAATTATGTCCAACGCAGCTTGTGCCTTTCGACACATGACTCTAATGGATGAACCCGTAGCAAAGACAGCCACATCATCCGCGTAGGCTTGGGCGTAGACCCCAGACTCGTTGAGTACGCAAAGCAGGGAGTCGATCAGCAAGCACCAGAGCAGAGGGGAAAGGACACCGCCTTGTGGACAGCCTCTCTTCACCTCAGTCATGACAAACCTGTCCTCCTCTCCGCCTACCACCGCGGCCCTGCACTTCAGCATTGACCGGAGCCAATTTACTGTCGTGGGATCCACTCCATGAGAGCTAGCTGTGCTACACATTCCTTCAAAGGACGCATTATCAAACGCACCCTCAATGTCCGCGAAAATGCCCATTGCGTAGTCTTTCCTGTCCACAGCCCATTCAATCCTGCCAACCAAGTTTTGTAGCGCTGTTTCACAGGATTTTCCGCTTTGATAAGCATGTTGCGCGAGCGAGAGGGTATGCTGAAGCAGCGCCCTGCGGATGTGCAGCTCAACAAGTTTCTCCAATCCCTTCAGCAAGAAAGAGGACATGCTGATAGGGCGCTAACCGCCTCGAGAAGGGAATATAGAATTGTTAAAAGATGAAAGTGCAGAGATCTTTCTCTAAGCGCTTACTTTATTCAACTAAACTTAATGTTAAGAGTTGCTTTATGTTAACAGAGTTGCATTAAGCGTAATGATAAATGAGCTATGTTAAATAAGTAATGTTAAATGAGTAATGTTAAATAAGTAATGTTAAATGAGTAGTGGTAGGCCATAATATATTATATGACTCCTCCACCCCCAGATTCAACAGTCCCTGTTGAAGTTATTAAGTTTACATTAATAGAATTCGATTTAGTTCTTGTTTAACAATCTTAACTTTTATACAGTTTTATTCATTCTTTATAAAATTTCTTATTTTAATTCTTTTACGATTGATAACATTTTTTGTTTGTTTGTTTTTTATATTTGTATTTCATTCCTCATTGAATCTTTTGTTAAATTTTTATTTGTATTAAAGTATGTAATTAAATTTTCCTTTCTACATCTTTAGACTAGTGTTATCTTCGTTATTCGTCATTTTCGTTTGTTGTTCGTTAGGTACTTGTGTCGTTTTGTCCTGATATTTAAATTTCCTTTTCACTTGTATTTTGTAAATTTTCTTAAATTTATTACCTTCCGAAACTAAGTGATTGCCGTCTTTCTTGTAGTTACTTATTTTCTTATATTTTGGTTGTGTTTTAATGACTGTAATTCTTAACGTAATTATTTTCAAAATTCTCTGTCACTAACTGCATTTTTGTTGTTTATAGCGGCTATTCTTTTAATTTTCTCAGTATGAACTTTTTCTGATAATTTTGTTAAGTCTTCCCTGGATAATGTATTATTTATAAGGTCGATGGGTCTGATTTTTATCGTGGAGTGAATAGTATTATTGTAAGCGACTATTGCCTTAAACACATTTTCATGCGATTCGTCTTTATTATTTTGGTCCGCATTGAACAGCCTAATATGCTCGTTCAGTGTGGAGTGGAGTCTTTCAACATCTGAGTTGCCTGTTTTATTGTAAGTTGTAGTTAAGTGTAAATTAATTTCGCTATCTATAAGAAACTGTTTTATTGCTAAACTATCGACTTCGTTGTCGGTTACCAATGTTTTTGGTTTACCGAGGTATTGAATCCTTTGTTTTAAAGGGTCGATTATCGATACCCAGGTTCTATCCTTTAGTGGTGAGCAGTGGCATATTTTGAGACTTTGTCAATACTAGTTAAATACATTACATTTCTTTGTGGGTACCAGATATCAAAGTGAACTATTTCGTTGTTCTTTAGGTGTTGCTGTGGTGTTTAAATTATGTTTAATAGGATTTCTATCAAATTTTGCTTTATTGCAAATGTCGCAATTGTTTATGTATTTCTGGATTTCTTTTTGAAAATTTGGATAATAGTATGATTTTTTTATTTCTTTAAAAGTTTCGTTTATTCCCCTGTGATTGTTTTTTAGGTGTTCCTTTTCTATTAAACTCAACAATTTTTCCCTATCTGTGATATCTTCTACTAAGGTATATGATCGCATAATTTTAAGGTTTCTATTATTTGAAAAGTATTTAATATACAACTCTTGAAATTCTATAAATAATTTGTCATCAGGGCAGAAGATCACAACTAATCCTTTTTCTGGTAGTTTCTCTCTCATTATTTCCAAAATATCGCTCTCTGCTGTCACGTTTATTATATCTCTTTTTTTTAATTTTTTTTTATTTTTTTATTTTCCTTATTTTATTGCGATCTGTACATAGTACATTTAGCAACATTTGTATCTAGATTATATTATACATATATAGCATTTATGGAGTGCACCCAGTGATGCAACCATTCCTTAACAATTCGTTTTCAACGGATAAGGTCTGTCGTAGACTTTCTCTTGAGTCGTGTGAAAGTTGTTGACTGGGATGTCAATTCGGTTATGAGTGGGTTTGTGTGATTTTGAAGCCTCTGGATGTACGATCTGGCATGCTTATTTATTTCTTGAGCGACTGTGGGAACTTTAAGATCTCGATGGATTTGGTTATTTGTGACATAATAAGGTGAGTTTGTAATTATTCTTAGAGTCTTTGATTGGAATCTTTGCAGTATTTCTATATTTGAGTTGGCCGCAGTGCCCCACAGCTGTATACCGTATGTCCAAATAGGTTTTAAGACTGCTTTATAGAGGAGCAGTTTGCTATCGAGTGATACTTGGGAATTTCGATTTATGAGCCAGTGTAAGTTTCTAAGTTTTAAGCCGAGAGCCTTGCGTTTAGTGAATATGTGTGATTTCCATGTAAGTTTCTGATCGAGATGCATACCAAGATATTTGGTCTCATTGCATTGCCGGATATTTACTTCGTTGAGTTTAACGGGTGGACAAGTACCTCTCCTAAGAGTAAATGTAACCTGGACTGACTTTGTTTCATTAGACTTAATTCGCCATTTTTTCAGCCAGTGAGTGATTTTGTCTAGCCCTCTTTGGAGTTTAGAGGAGGCCACGTGCGGGAGGATGTTCACAGCCAGAACAGCTGTGTCATCTGCAAAGGTGCCTATGATAACTCCTTCATCGGCTGGTAAATCGTACGTGTATAGTAGGTATTAGATGGGACCCATGACACTGCCTTGAGGTACGCCAGCTGAGCTGTCATAAAGTTCAGACTGTTCTTCGCCTTGTTTGACGAAAAAATATCGGCTGTTGAGATAAGACTTGAGTAGTATATAGTAATTTATTGGGAGAGTATTTTTTATTTTGTAAAGCAATCCATCATGCCAAACGCGATCAAATGCTTGTGAAATATCCAGGAACGCTGCTGTACAATATTTTTTCTGGTCGAACGCAGAGTGGATATGCTTAACCAGTCTGTGGACCTGTTCAATTGTGCCGTGTTTTTTTCTAAATCCGAATTGATGGTCGGGGATCAATTTTCGCTCTTCTATTATTGGCAGAAGTCTTTTGAGAAAAAGAGTTTCCATAATTTTAGAGGCGATCGGAAGCAAACTAATGGGGCGATATGACTCGACTTTATCAGCGCTTTTGCCGGGTTTGAGGATCATTTTTACTTGGGACACTTTCCACTGGGGAGGTACAAAGCCAGATGTCAAAACTGCATTAAACAAGTATGTTAGGAAAGTGATTCCATCTTCTGGGAGTTGTTTAAATAATTGGCCAGTAATAAGGTCGTATCCAGGGGCTTTTTTTACATTGAGTTTTTCGACAGCTGATCTGACCTCCGCTTTCGAGAATTTGCGTATGGGTAGGTCCATTTGATGGGTATGGCTCAAGGTGGTTTCGACTTCTTCTGCTATGCCAGGTGGGGGTTCAACTTCATGTGGGATAAATACTCTTTTAAGATGTCTGGCGAATGTGTCAGCCTTTTCGTGATCACTCCTAGCCCATTTACTGTTTTCCATTCGTATTGCGGACTGGGACAGAATGGGTCTCTTTAACTTGCTTGTAGCTTTCCAGAGAGAGTACTCTGTAGCAGGTATCGCGTCAAGGTTACTGACAAAAAGAATTGGCAACCCTTGTGAAGTGAAATCCAAATTCAATCAGTGCTCCTAAGTTTTTTTTAAAAATATTTATCCACCAGTGCGGAAGACGAATCGCTTTATATAGTAATTATAAAGAAAAGTTTTTCGCGTCGACTCGTCGCGGTGTGCGGCAAAATCAGTGAATAAATACCCCAAAATACAAAATAAACAAAAAGTGCAAAAACAAAAACAAACGTGGGGCTCCTGTGCCCATCAACACAAAAAAAAAAAACAAACAAACAGTGTCAGTGACAAACTACCAACAAAGTGACACCACAAAAATAGTTGGTTTGTGTCACAGTTAGACAGGGTGACGCAAGTTATCACAGTGACCCTAAAATTATGCAATTGTTTCCTAACAATTGCCAAATATTATTATTAAGAGTTGCCATAAAACTTTTAAACAAAAATCTTTAAAATCTAAAGAGAAAAAAAAAGAAAAAAATAGGAAAATAAACAAAACAACTTAGAATGGGTATAGGTCATACCCCCCAAAAGGGGGGAGGTCAACAACAGCAACAACAAACCGAGCAGCAACAACAGCAGCAACAACGGCAGCAACAACAACAGCAGCAACAAAAGCAAGAACAAAAGCAGCAACAACAGCAGCAACAAAAGCAGGAACAACAACATCAACAGCAGCAGCAACCCCAGCAAAATCCCCAACCGCAGCAACTACTGCAGAAACAACAGCAGCAACTACTGCAGCAACAACAGCAGCAACTACAGCAGCAGAAACAGCAGGAACAACAACATCAAAAGCAGCAGCAACCCCAGCAAAATCCCCAAAAGCAACAGCCGCTACAGCAACCAGCCCTACAGGTGATTTCAAATTCTTGGAGCACACAGTGCTCCTCGCCCACCACAAGACTACCAGGCCCGACCACAAATAAGGGTCATGAGCAGCAAAGCTCGGAAGAGCTAGCCATACAGCAGCAAATCCAGGTACTACACGAACAGCTGCTACTGCTACAACAAAAGCGGGAAGTCCCTTCTACCCAGACCCCTTTAACTGTACCAACACCAGGTACTGAATGGAAAACAGTAGAGCCCAAAAAAAGACAACGAGAAAGCCCAGGTAAGTGTAAGCCTACCCAAAAACAGGCAAAGCTTGACCAATATTGGCTTGGCAGCCCGCAGCCAACAGCAAATCGATTTTCTTCCCTAGAAATCGAAGACATTGAGAGCAATAGCGAACCCTAAGAAAATACTTCTAAGCCCCCACCAATATTTGTTGACAAAGTCAGCAACATATCGCCCCTAATGTGTCTATTATCGGAAACTGCTCCAGGTTCCTACAATTTAAAGCTCATCAACAATGAGCAAGTTAAAATTCAGGCATCTTCCCCAGAAGCCTATAAAACAATAGTAAGCCAACTCGAGCTCAAAAATACTGAATTTTTCACTTACAAGCCAAAACAAGAAAGGAGTTTCAAGGTGATTCTCAAAAACATGCACCCGTCTGTAAGTACAGAAGAAATTTCTGACGCCTTGCTAAACCTCGGCCATTCTGTTACCAATATTTGGAACATGAAAAATAGAAGCACGAAGAAGCCTCTGCCGATATTCATTGTGGAGCTTAAATCTAACCCAAACAATAAAGATATATACCAAATCCAATATCTGTTCCACACCAGAATTGTATTTGAGCCCCCTCGCCCAAAACGTGAAATTCCCCAATGCGCTAACTGCCAACAGTATGGGCACACGAAATCCTACTGTCGTAGAAAACCCAGATGCATTAAATGCGCCGGAAACCACATGTCAGCAGATTGTGTGCGAAAAGCCAAATCAGATGACGTCAAATGTGCTCTATGTGAAGGCAATCACCCAGCAAACTATAAAGGCTGCGCTGTTTATAAAAATCTGCAGAAGCTAAAATACCCACCACTAAGGAAAAAAGAAAGCCAAGCCGTAAATACCACCCAACAAGAAGAAGCTCCATCAAGACCAAACATAGCCACCCACCCACTCAGACCAATCCAGAATGGCCTTTCATACTCCCAAGCAGTTAAGAACACAACTCAATACACAAGTGAAAATCCAACGACTCTATATGCAAATGAAACCTTGCCAGAAACCCAAGCTCCAAACGAGATGCGGGAAATGATTATGTTACTCAAACAAGTCATGCAACAAATCACAACAATGATGAATCTACTCGTCACTCTCACGACTAAGAACTGCAACTTTTCAATCCCATAAAAATCGTTCTATGGAATGCAAATGGGCTATCAAAACATATTCTCGAAATAAAAGCATTCCTCAAGACCCATGAAATTGATATACTCTTAATATCTGAAACGCATTTCACCAACAAAAGCTATTTTGAAATCCCGAACTATAGGCTTTACCATACATTGCACCCTGACAACAAAGCTCATGCTGGCTCAGCTATTTTGATTCGAAACAATATCAAGCACTTTGATAGAAATTCTTATCGCACAGAAGCTATACAAGCTACAAACATTATTGTTGAAGACTCCAAAGGCCCAATAACAATCTCTGCAGTATACAGCCCACCCAAACACGCAATTAAGGCAGAAGAGTACGAAAAGTTCTTTAAAACCCTCGGAAACAGATTTTTAGCCGGAGGAGACTATAATGCAAAACACACGTACTGGGGCTCCCGTCTCATTACCCCTAAAGGCCGACAGCTCTATGCGGCTATTGGTAAACTAAATTTAGATCCCGTCTCAACTGGCACACCAACATACTGGCCAACAGACCCTAAAAAAATTCCCGACTTGATCGACTTCTGTGTGGTAAAGAACATCTCTCTGAACGAATTGAAATGCAGCTCATGCTTTGAACTCTCTTCTGATCACTCTCCTGTGTTGGTCGAGCTCAATCACAATCTCACCAGCTCACCTACCCAATGTTGCCTTTATAATCGCAAAACAGACTGGAAATGCTTCCGACACACTGTTTCTTCAACAATTGATTTGAAGCTTTCTCTGAAATCTGACGAAGATATCACTGCAGCTGTTGAGCACTTTAACACCTGCCTCCAACAAGCTGCCTGGAATTCAACTCCAATTCTGAGCGAACGAAAATGCGCACATATCTCCAACCCCGTGAAAGTGAAGCTGAGGGAAAAACGGCATGCAAGGAAAAAGTGGCAACAAACTAGATATCCCGAAGACAAGAAAAAGTTAAATGCACTCACCAAAGAACTTAAAGAGCTCTTAAATACCGAACGAAATTCCCAACTCCAACGTTACCTCTGTAACCTTGATGCGACACCTGCTACAGACTACTCTCTCTGGAAAGCTACAAGCAAGATAAAGAGACCGATTCTGTTCCATTCTGCAATACGAATGGAAAACAACAAATGGGCTAGAAGTGACCACGAAAAGGCTAACACATTCGCCCGACATCTTAAAAGAGTATTTACCCCACATGAAATTGTACCCCCACCTGGCATAACAAAAGATGTGGAAGCAACCTTGAGCTATACCCATCAAATGGACCCGCCCATACGAAAATTCTCAAAAGCAGAAGTCAGAGCAGTTGTTGAGAAATTGAATGTAAAAAAAGCTCCTGGATACGACCTTATCACTGGCCAATTATTCAAACAACTTCCAGATGATGGAATCACTTTCCTAACATATCTGTGTAATGCAGTATTGACATCTGGCTTTGTACCTATGCAATGGAAGGTGTCACAAGTAAAAATGATTCCCAAACCCGGGAAAAGCGCTGACAAAGTTGAGTCATATCGCCCCATTAGTTTGCTACCGATCGCCTCAAAAATTATGGAAACTCTTTTTCTCACAAGACTCCTGCCAATAATAGAAGAGCGAAAATTAATCCCCAACCACCAATTCGGATTTAGAAAAAAACACGGCACAATTGAACAGGTCCACAGACTGGTTAATCATATTTATTCTGCGTTCGACCAGAAAAAATATTGTACAGCAGCGTTCCTGGATATCTCACAAGCATTTGATCGCGTTTGGCATGATGGATTGCTTTACAAAATAAAAACTACTCTCCCAATAAATTATTATATACTTATCAAGTCTTATCTCAACAACCGATATTTTTTCGTCAAACAAGGCGAAGAACAGTCTGAACTCTATGATAGTTCTGCCGGCGTACCTCAAGGCAGTGTCATGGGCCCCATCCTATACCTGCTATACACATACGATTTACCAGCCGATGAAGGAGTCATCATAGGCACCTTTGCAGATGACACAGCTGTTCTAGCCGTGGACCATCTCCCGCATGTAGCCTCCTCTAAACTCCAAAGAGGGCTAGACAAAATTACCAACTGGCTGGAAAAATGGAGAATCAAGTCTAATGAAACAAAGTCAGTCCAGGTTACATTTACCCTTAAAAGAGATACCTGTCCACCCGTTAAACTCAACGAAGTAAATATTCCCCAATGTAATGAGACCAAATATCTCGGTATGCATCTCGATAGAAACCTAACATGGAAAACACATATATTCACCAAACGCAAGGCTCTCGGTATAAAACTTAGAAACCTACACTGGCTCATAAATCGAAATTCCCAAGTATCACTCGATAGCAAACTGCTCCTCTATAAAGCAGTCTTAAAACCTATTTGGACATATGGTATACAGCTGTGGGGCACTGCAGCCAACTCAAATATAGAAATACTGCAAAGATTCCAATCAAAGACCCTAAGAATGATTGCAAACTCACCCTATTATGTCACAAACAACCAAATCCATCGAGATCTTAAAGTTCCCACAGTCGCTCAAGAAATAAATAAGCATGCCACGTCGTACATCCAGAGGCTTCAAAACCACCCAAACCCACTCATATCAGAATTGACATCCCAGTCAACAACTTTCACACGACTCAAGAGAAAGTCTACGACAGACCTTATCCGTTGACAACGGACTGCTAAGAAATGGCTGCACCACTGGGTGTACTCCATAAGTGACAATTAAAATTTTTGTAAATATTGCTGAATGTACTATGTACAGATTGTAATAAACAAAGGAAGAGAAAAAAAAAAAAAAAAAAGGTTACTGAGGTAACGTTGGAGTTGGGAGTTTCGTTCTCTATTTAGGAGCTCTTTGAGTTCTTTGGTGAGTGCATTTAACTTTTTCTTGTCTTCGGGATATCTAGTTTGTTGCCACTTTTTTCTTGCATGCCGTTTTTCTCTCAGCTTCGCTTTCACAAGGGTTGAAATATTTGCGCATTTTCGTTGGCTCTGGATGGGAGTTGAATTCCAGGCAGCTTGATGGAGGCAGGTGTTGAAGTGTTCGACAGCTACAGTGATATCTTCGTCAGACTTCAGGGAGAGTTTCAAATTAATTGTTGAAGAGACTGTGTGTCTGAAGCAGTTCCAATCCGTTTTGCGATTGTGAAGGCAACATTGGGTAGGTGAGTCGGTGAGATTGTAATTAAGCACGACCAACACAGGTGAATGGTCAGAAGAGAGTTCAAAGCATGAGCTGCATTTCAACTCATTCAGAGAGATGTTCTTTACCACACAGAAGTTGATCAGGTCGGGAATTTTTTTAGTGTCTGTTGGCCAGTATGTTGGTGTGCCAGTTGAGACGGGATCTAACTTTAATTTACTTATAGCCGCATAGAGCTGTCGGCCTTTAGGGGTAATGAGACGGGAGCCCCAGTAAGTGTGTTTTGCATTATAGTCTCCTCCGGCTAGAAATCTGTTACCGAGGGTTTTAAAGAACTTTTCGTACTCTTCCGCCTTGATAGCGTGTTTGGGTGGGCTGTATACTGCAGAGATTGTTATTGGGCCTTTTGAATCTTCCACAATAATGTTTGTAGCTTGTATAGCTTCTGTCCGATATGAATTTTTATCAAAGTGTTTGATGTTGTTTCGAATCAAAATAGCTGAGCCCGCATGCGCTTTGTTGTCCGGGTGCAATGTGTGGTAAAACTTATAGTTCGGGATTTCAAAATAGCTTTTGTTGGTGAAGTGCGTTTCAGATATTAAGAGTATATCTATATCGTGAGTCTTGAGGAATGCTTTTATTTCGAGAATATGTTTTGAGAGCCCATTTGCATTCCATTGAATTATTATATTATATTATATTATATTATATTATATTATATTATATTATATTATATTATATTATATTATATTATATTATATTATATTATATTATATTATATTATATTATATTATATTATATTATATTATATTATATTATATTATATTATATTATATTATATTATATTATATTATATTATATTATATTATATTATATTATATTATATTATATTATATTATATTATATTATATTATATTATATTATATTATATTATATTATATTATATTATATTATATTATATTATATTATATTATATTATATTATATTATATTATATTATATTATATTATATTATATTATATTATATTATATTATATTATATTATATTATATTATATTATATTATATTATATTATATTATATTATATTATATTATATTATATTATATTATATTATATTATATTATATTATATTATATTATATTATATTATATTATATTATATTATATTATATTATATTATATTATATTATATTATATTATATTATATTATATTATATTATATTATATTATATTATATTATATTATATTATATTATATTATATTATATTATATTATATTATATTATATTATATTATATTATATTATATTATATTATATTATATTATATTATATTATATTATATTATATTATATTATATTATATTATATTATATTATATTATATTATATTATATTATATTATATTATATTATATTATATTATATTATATTATATTATATTATATTATATTATATTATATTATATTATATTATATTATATTATATTATATTATATTATATTATATTATATTATATTATATTATATTATATTATATTATATTATATTATATTATATTATATTATATTATATTATATTATATTATATTATATTATATTATATTATATTATATTATATTATATTATATTATATTATATTATATTATATTATATTATATTATATTATATTATATTATATTATATTATATTATATTATATTATATTATATTATATTATATTATATTATATTATATTATATTATATTATATTATATTATATTATATTATATTATATTATATTATATTATATTATATTATATTATATTATATTATATTATATTATATTATATTATATTATATTATATTATATTATATTATATTATATTATATTATATTATATTATATTATATTATATTATATTATATTATATTATATTATATTATATTATATTATATTGTTAGAAACCTGCAACACTATACAGATATCTACTTTGTGTTACTATTAGAAATAAGCTTTTCGGATTTCTTGCTTTGCTAGTTCTGTCAAATATTTTTCTGTTACTCTCGAATAAATTTCCCAACAAGGCAAGTCGTGTGCGCGTGTTTAAATATTCAATAAAATATTCCAATAGGTTATGGGCCCAGGCCACAAATACCACTAGAAAAATGAGTGCCGTCGGTTTATACTCAATTGAAAAGCTTGATGATGCAAATTACGCATCGTGGTCAGTCCACATGAAAAGTGTCCTTGTCCACTCGGAACTATGGGCAATTGTAAGCGGAAAACAATTGAAAAGCGAAACTGCGTCTGTCGCGGAATCGGAAGCGTTCGACGCAAAAGACGAGAAAGCGCTGGCGAGCATAATGCTTTGCATAAAGCCAACGCAGATAAACCACGTTAGGCATTGTGAAACTTCGACAAAGGCCTGGAGCAAGTTGAAGGAGATATACCAGCCAAGTGGGCCATCTCGAAAGATAAGTCTATTCAAGAGGCTGCTGTACCTAAGTTTGTCTGAAGGTTGCAGTATTTCACAGCACGTAAATGAGTTTTACGAGACCCTAGAAAAGCTGGCAGAAGTCGCGATTGATGTGCCAGAAGAAATGTGTGTCATTATTCTGTTGTCCAGTCTACCAAAAGCTTACGAGAGCTTCGTAGTGGCCATCGAAACACGCGACACTTTGCCGTCCCTTAATGCGCTGAAGGTTAAGCTGCTTGAAGAAGGGACCAGACGTCAAGAGAGATGCGAGGAATCAGCACATGGCAACGGCCAACAGGCGTTAGTGGCGCAAGCTAATTTTAGAAAGGGCCAATCCGTTAGCAGGAATGGAGGCGAAAACAACAATACCGAAAACTTGAACAACAGACAAGTAAGCGGTAAGTGCTACAACTGCGGACGTCGTGGTCATTTTGCTGCAAAATGCAGAGAGCCTCGGAAGACCCAGCAAAAGCAAGAAAGGGGAAATCAGAAGTCCTTGGCTATCCTTGCTTCTGTGTCATCGTATGAACTCCATCGTGATGCTTGGTGCATCGACAGCGGCGCGACATCACATCTTTGTTGTGATCGTTCATTATTCATCACTTATGAAGACCGCAAAGAGAGAATAGACCTTGCTGGAGACAAATTTATTGAAGCAGAGGGGCGAGGTGAAGTAAGAATAAGAAAAGGCCTAAAATTGAAAAATGTGTTGCATGTGCCACAATTGCGTTGTAATTTCATATCGGTAAGCAAAGCATGCGAAAATGGTTTTGTAGTAAATTTTGAAGGGAATCACGCGGCCATAAAAGAAAAAACCGGCGAAATTGTGCTGACAGGAAAAGCAGTAGGCGGTTTGTTTACATTTGAAAACCCAGCAAACAAGTGTTTGTATTCGAATAGTACAAATAATGATGCAATAACTTGGCATAATAGATTTGGGCATCTGAACTTTAATAGCCTTAAAGAAATGTGCAGTAAGAAACTGGTGCATGGGCTTAAAATGCAAAAAGTCCAAAATTTGAATGATTGCATTACGTGTGCAAAATGCAAAATATCGGTGAAACCGTTCCCACATAATTCTGAGAATCGTGCAAAAAGTGTTTTGGATGTAGTGCACACTGATGTATGTGGACCGATAAACAAAAATTCAATTGGTGGGTCGCGATATTTTCTGACATTTATAGACGACAAGTCGCGATATATATTCGTTTATTTTTTGAAAAATAAGAGCGAAGTTTTGAACGTGTTTAAGTCATTTAAACTGATGGCGGAAAATCAAACAGGTCGCAAAATTAAATTTCTGCGAAGCGACAATGGCGGCGAGTATATAAACAAAGAATTTTATAGTTTTTTAAACGAGAATGGTATAAAGCGTCAATTAACTGTCCCATACACACCACAACAAAATGGTGTGGCGGAGCGCGCCAACCGTACGTTGGTTGAAATGGCGCGAAGTATGCTAGTCCAAAGTGGATTAGACGAGTCTTTTTGGGCGGAGGCAGTTTCAACCGCAGCGTATTTACGCAACAGAGCTGCAACAAAAACACTCGTAAATAAAACGCCGTACGAAGAATGGACAGGAAAAATTCCAACAGTTGCACATTTGAAGGTGTTTGGTTCGTTGGCAATTGCAATTGATAAGACACACTCAAAGAAGTTCCAAGCAAAAGGAACAGAGCTCATCATGGTGGGGTACTCCGATACCTCCAAGGCATATCGTTTGTTGAATGCAGAGACTGGAAAGATTACTACGAGCAGAGATGTGGTCTTCATGGAAAATGTGTATGTTAGTCCAAAAGAAGAGCAGCATGATATATTTACGTTTGACGCTGAAGAAATTGTGCCTGTGAGTTGCGATAATAACGTCGGTTCTCCCGCAGCTGAAGTAAGTGACGGCGAGGTCGTCCACAGTGCAGAGCCTGTACGGTTTGGTCCAGGTCGGCCCAGACTGGTTAGAACCGGGTATCCTGGGCGCCCTCGCAAAGAACGAAATATTTTAAATCTGATCGAGAAAGGCGATATTAAAATACCGCAGTGCGTAGAAGAGGCTTTAAATAGTGAGTACGCGATACAGTGGAAAGACTCGATGCAGAAGGAGTACGATGCGTTAGTCGCGAATAGTACGTGGTCACTAGTAGATTTACCAGCCAGAGAGAAAGCTATTAATTGCAAGTGGGTCTTCAATATAAAGCAAAATGCAGATGGCAGTATTCAACGCTTCAAGTCTCGACTGGTGGCAAAAGGGTGCAGTCAACGCTTTGGTGTCAATTTTACCGAAACGTTTCGTTTTCTCCCGTGGTGAGATATGCAACGATTCGCATGCTGTTTGCATTGGCGTGTGAACACAAATTGCACCTGCATCAGATGGACGTGTCATCAGCCTATTTGAACAGTGAACTGCATGATATTGTCTTCATGAAGCAGCCGGAAGGTTTCATCAATGAAAAGTGCCCTCATCGCGTTTTGAGGCTGAATAAGGCGCTGTACGGGCTGAAGCAAAGTGGGCGCGAGTGGAATGCCACACTTGACGCAGTCCTGAAAACAATGGGTTTCTCACCGTGCGTCAGTGAGCCCTGTGTATACACAAAAAATGAAAATGGTAATTTTAACGTAATAGCTATATACGTTGACGATCTCATTATAGGTAGCACTAAACTAAATGATTTGATGGCGATTAAAGCTCAAATCGCGAATGAATTTGATCTTGTGGATGGCGGTCAACTTAAGTATTTCCTAGGCATGGAAATAGAGCGGGAAGGTGAAACGGGTGCTATTACTGTTTGCCAGCGAAAATACATCCAGGACCTTCAGGTCAGCTGTAGAGAGGATGGTTGCAGAAAGGTGAACCAAACTGAGTATCAGTCATTGGTTGGTGCGTTAATGTATTTGGCCATTTCGACGAGGCCGGATATTTTGCATTCTGTTTGCAAACTCGCACAACGAAACACCGATCCACATTGCGAGCACGAAACTGGAGCCAAGCATATCCTGAGATACCTGAAGGGGACATCTGATTTGAAGATTCATTACCGCAAGACCGGGCAGCCCGTAGAATGTTTTGTTGATGCTGATTGGGGCGGAGACGCCAGCGATAGGAAGTCTTATACAGGCTGTGTGTTCATTGCAGCCGGTAGTGTATTTTCGTGGGAATCGAAAAAGCAAAACATCGTATCACTTAGCAGCACGGAAGCGGAGTATGTCGCGCTTTCAACTGCAGCAAAGGAAGCTGTTTATATTAAGAAGTTGCTCAATGAAATGGGTTTCCACTACACAACACCAATGGTTCTCAATAGCGATAATCAGAGCGCCCAACACTTAGTAAAAAACCCTATTTACCACCCAAGGAGCAAACATATTGATATTAAATATCACCATATTCGCGATACTTATAAAAACAATGAAATAAGTCTCAACTATGTATGTACCAATGATATGTTAGCTGATATTTTAACAAAAAATTTGCAGAAACTTAAGCATTGTAAATTCACAAAGGAAATGGGCTTATACTAATTTGTATTGTTTAGTTTAATCCCTAAGTATTTATGCTTATCTAATATATGTATGTGTTGAGAAGGAGTGTTAGAAACCTGCAACACTATACAGATATCTACTTTGTGTTACTATTAGAAATAAGCTTTTCGGATTTCTTGCTTTGCTAGTTCTGTCAAATATTTTTCTGTTACTCTCGAATAAATTTCCCAACAAGGCAAGTCGTGTGCGCGTGTTTAAATATTCAATAAAATATTCCAATATATATTATATTATATTATATTATATTATATTATATTATATTATATTATATTATATTATATTATATTATATTATATTATATTATATTATATTATATTATATTATATTATATTATATTATATTATATTATATTATATTATATTATATTATATTATATTATATTATATTATATTATATTATATTATATATTATATTATATTATATTATATTATATTATATTATATTATATTATATTATATTATATTATATTATATTATATTATATTATATTATATTATATTATATTATATTATATTATATTATATTATATCTCTAACTTTCTTTTTATATAATATTTTCCTTGTGTAACTTTGCCTTTCAGTTTTTTTCAATATTAGTTGTGATTTAAAAATGTTAACAATATTTTTTGTTATCTTTATGTAATTTGTACTATCTGTTTCTGCGCTATGTATAGTTTCTATATCTTCGTCGAATAACTCGTTTAAATTTAGGTTTATGTTGGGTACATTAGCTTCGTTTGTGACGATCCTACTTAGGTTGTCGGCAATTACGTTCTCCTTCCCCTTTATGTATTCAATATCAAAATCAAATTGGTTTAATTTTATTTTCCACCTTTGTAATTTTGAGTTTGGTTCTTTTAAGTTATTTAGCCATACAAGTGGGCGGTGATCTGTTTTTATTGTTAACTTACGGCCGAAAAGGTACGGCCTGAAATATTTCGTAGCCCAAACTATAGCTAAGAGCTCCTTCTCTATAGTACTATAATTTTTTTCGTGTCCGTTCAGGGATCGGCTAGCGTAACATATGACTCTATTGTTTTGCATTAAGACAGCGCCTAGCGCAAAGTTACTTGTATCAGTAACAAGCGTGAACAATTTGTTAAAATCGGGGTGAGCTAAACTGGGGTCAGTTTTTAATAAAGTTTTAAGTTTTTTGAACGCATCAATATATTCTTCGTCTTTTACATTTATTCTTGCATTATTTTGTAAATATTTTATTAAATGGTGTGCTACTTTCGAATAATCTTTTATGAATCGTCTATAGTACCCTGTTATACCCAAAAACGACTTAATTTCCTTTTGCGATTTGGGGAGTTGAATCTTGTCTATTGCTTCTACCTTATTTTGATTAGGCTTGATTCCATCTTCAGTAATCAAGTGACCTAAAAATTCTGTCTCCTTTTTTAGAAAGTTGCATTTGTTAATTTGAATTTTTAAGTTTGCGTTATTCAGGCAATTCAATATTTTATTTAACGACTCTATATGTTCTTCTACGCTTGTAGAAAAAACCAATATATCGTCTAAATAAAGAAGACATATTTTCCCTATATATTCCCTAAGTACTTCGTTCATCAGCCTTTGGAATGTGGCTGGTACGTTACGTAGGCCAAATGGCATTCGAAGAAATTAGTAATGACCATTTGCCGTCGAAAAAGCTGTTTTGTGTATGTCCTTTAGATCCATTTCAATTTGATGAAACCCTTTAGCGAGGTCGAGAGTTGTGAAATATTGACATCTACCCAATTTGTCAAATATATCTTCTATATTTGGAATTGGAAAGCGGTTTCGATCGTAATGTCATTCAATTTCCTGTAATCGATCACAAGGCGCCATTTTTGCTCATTGTACGAGTCAAGCTTTTTGGGAACGACCCAAATAGGACTATTGTATGGACTACAGGACTCTTTTATTATACCTTGCTTTAGAATTTCGCTTATTTGTTTCTTAACCTCTTCTTTGTGAACTTCGGGATATCTATATAGTTTTGAGTAAACAGGAATGTCGTTTTTTCTTACTATTTTGTGTTTTATTTTATTTGTCATCATCGTGTTCATTGTAAAATAATTTCTTGAATCTTCCTAAAACAGTGTGTAATTTATTCTTTTCCATTTTGTTTAAATGAGCCGAATTTATAAGGTTGATAACATCTTTGTTTCGAACCTCATTATTGAAAATTTCTATTTCGTTCTGATTGTAAGCCATTTTGCCGTATTCTTCTTCTTCTTTATTCAAAAATATTCTTAATGTAGCATTATTCGTTCTCAAAATTCTATTTGGGTAGTCTATAGTAGCATTTATTTCAGTTAAAATATTGTTGCCAATTAGACCATCGAAATCTTTGTTAAACCTGCATTCGAGAAATTCGCAATCGTAATTTTTTAAGTTAAATTCCTTAAAAATTGGAAATTTAAGTAGTTTCCGTTCACATCGTGCTTCCATTTTGGGTGACAAAGATTTTCATTTATAATACTGAACTCTGCTCCAGTATCGATAATAAAATACAATGTCTTAATGGGGTTTTCAATTACTATATAGGGTAGTTGTTTTGCCCATTTTCGTGAAAATTTAGGTTATTATTACAAACATCCATTGGTTCGTTGCTCCTATTTGAAAATCTAGAGTTTTTCGTTTGATTACTCTGCGCACCCGAGTTATGTTGGTTTTGGGTTCTTTGTGAATTGTTGGGGTTCCTATGTAATTAGTTATTATCTACACTTGCATTAAAATTTGGTTGGTAGTGGCCTATTGCCCTGTTACAATTATTGTTATTTGAAGTTTCGTTGTTATAATTTCCGCTATAGAAATTTTCATTTTCAAAATGTCTATTATTAAAGTTCCCATTTCCAAACTGTCTATTATTGATATTTCCATTTCCAAACTGCCTATTATTGGAATTCCCATTTCCAAACTGTCTATTATTATTATAATTTCCGTTATTTTTATTTTGTCGATTGAAATTTAAGTTGCTGTAATGTCTGTTATAATTGTTGTTATGAAAGTCATCACTAAAGTTTGTCCTGTAGGTATTATCTTGAGCATACGCGTTATGCACAGGGCCGAATGCTGTATATGAATGGTGCCTAGCTTCGAGGATCACCTTATAAGAATCTTCCATTGTAGTTGGGTTTCTAGCGAAAATCATTGCTTTCGTTGGTTCCGGTAAGTGCTCCTTAAATACCCCCAAAGTAATTCTATTAATGTCTGCAGTTTCGTAATCGCCATCGCCGTGGGTCAGCTTTCTGTTATGCAATCTATTCCTTAATTTGTTTATTTTATAATAATATTTTTTGATTGTCGAATCGAGTCTACACGTTTTGAGTTTGTCCATTAGCTCGCATGAAGTTTCTCTTTCGCCAAAGTTCCTCAGGAGAACTTCTTTAACTGTTTCCCAGTTTTTAATTTCTCCGCTTCTATGGAGTACCTCTCTGGTATGTCCTATGCATTTATTCTTTATATAATTAAACAAAATTATCTGGTTGGCTACCTCAAACCTTGCAATATTCGGTAGTAAGGCTTCTACCTGATCTATGAAGTCTGGCAACTGATTAGTTTCGGTGCCGTCAAAAGGCGTAATTTCTTTAATGCAACTAAGGATAATTTGAAACGATTGGACAATGTTCGGGTCCATTTTCTTTAAATATATGTATGAACAAGTTTAAAGGAATGGGCACACCAGTTAGGGATGGTAGGGGTCCCACCGAAATCTGATTGCCCGGGAAGTGAGTCTCAAAGAGAAGTTGCATGGTCTCCTCCTTGGTCTCAGTGTACGAGCCGTCAGACCTGCGAAGCGATTCCATCTTGGCCTTTCGGTTGCTTTTCAGCATCTTAATCAGCCTACTGGTCTCGCTAAGCGATTCAATCTGTCCACAAAAGTTTCTATAAGAGGCAGTTTTCGATTCACGAACCAGCTTCTTATACTCCCTCTGCTTGGATCGGTATAGAGTCCAGGCAGCCTCCCCACCCGTTTTTAAAGCGCGGTTGAGGAGTTTCCTGGATTCCGTTCCCAGGTTCTGGAGGTCAGCGTTCCACCACAGAGTCGGTGTCCTGCTCAGAGCCTTCCTAACAAGCCTGTTCAAAGCTACTTTGGGGATTATGTGTTTGGTTAGAATAGCTTTATTGGCATCTTACTAGCTTGACATCCAATCGCAGAAGGAAGGAATATCGAAAACGGAAATTTAATATGTTTGTACTTTTACAGGGTTGCTTTTACAACCAATCGCAAGGTTATAGAAAATAGTAGTAGCAATATAAACCATTAAGTAGGAATTACATCAACAAAATAGTAATTTAAAATAATAATAATATAAGTTTGCCACAGGAGCCCCTTGCTAGTTGCGAAGCTAACGATATCGATGCGGGAAACGGACTCGTCTGCCCGAACGGGTAGTGCATTCTGGCTTCCGTGTGGCCTCGTCAGCGTGGGTATTCGGAGTTCCGGTAAAGGCAGTGTTATCAGCATCGGCTTTCGCATCAATTGGGTACGAATCGCTTTCATGGACAGAGTTGGGTATACTTCGCGCGCCGTTGGTAATGTCGTTGTATACAAACGCTGCTTTTAGCCGGTCGATCGATATATTTACTGCACGCTGGAAAATCTTGACCTTAAAGAATTTGTCGTTTTTCTGTAGGACTTCAAATGGCCCCTCGAATGCCGGTTCCAATGGTGGTACACTTGGTGGCTGTCTCACACGGTCTACGCGCACAAAAACGTATTGACAGTCTTTGAGCGCTGGTTGCACGAATATTTTTCCTGTGTCGTGACGAGAGGCCGCCGTTGGCTTTAGCGTTTGCATGCTTCTGCGAAGTCGGTCGACGAATTCAGATTGAGTCCCCTTATAGCAGCTTCGTTGAAAAAACTCTCCAGGTAGTCGCAATGGAGTTCCGTAAACCAAGTCGGAAGGGCTTGCACCGATGTCTTCTTTTATTGTTGTTCTTAGACTGAGCATCACTATATGAATCGTGTAACACCAGTCCACTGAGGCATGACATTTGATAGCAGACTTTAACGTTCGATGCCAACGCTCCACCATGCCGTTTGCCTGCGGGTGGTATGCTGTTGTTCGGAAGTGCGTGACGCCCAGCAGTTGGTTCAACTCGCGGAATAGTGTGGACTCAAATTGACGACCCTGATCCGTTGTGATGCGCAAGGGTACGCCATACGCTGATATCCATCCGCTGAGTAATCCGAATGCGACTGTCTCTGCAGATATATCGGGGATTGGTACTGCCACTGGCCATCTGGAAAATCTATCAACACATGTTAAGCAGTAGCGATTACATCGAGATATTGGTAGTGGTCCGATAATATCCACATTTATGTGTTCGAAGCGTTTGTCGACAGACTGGTATTCCGACAGAGCTGACTTTGTATGACGCTGTACTTTGACTCGCTGGCAAGGAATGCATGAACGTACGTAGTGTGTGATGTCTTTCCGCATGCTGGGCCAGACAAAACGCGCTGATACCAATTTTTGTGTCGCTCTTATACCGGGATGTGCTAGCTGATGAATCTTGTCCATTACTCGTTTGCGAGAGTTAAGTGGCACGTAAGGACGCACCTTGGTATGCGATGTGTCGCAGTATAACGTAGAGGTCGATTCTGGAATCTGCAGCTTCTTAAGTGTGAGTGAGTTTCGATCGCTGGAACGTAATAAATTTTTCAGTTCTGCGTCCACGTTCTGCTCGCATGCTAACTGCTCGAAGTCGATGGGTTCGTTGAAAATTGCAGCTATGCGCGACAGCCAGTCAGCTATGTCATTGCTTTTACCTGGCATGCGCAAATCCGTGGAAAATTGGCTGATGTAGTCGAGCTGTCGCGCTCTTCGTGGTGATGCTTTCTCACTCTTCTGTCGGAAAGCGTACACCAACGGCTTGTGGTCGGTAAAAATAATGAATTCTCTACCTTCCAACGAGTGCTTAAAGAACTGGATTCCCTGATAAATCGCAACAAGCTCTCTGTCGTACGTACTGTACTTAAGCTGGGCACTCGTTAGTTTTTTTGAGTAGAACCCGAGGGGTTGGACGCGCCCGTCGATAATTTGATGTGGAACGGCTCCCACTGCTTGGTCAGACGCGTCTGCTCTCATTGTGAGTTGGCCATTTGGGGCGAGGTAACCTAGTAGAGTTGCGTTGACTAATTCATCTTTGCAGGCGTCGAAAGCTGTGATTGTGTCAGTCGTCCAGTTCACAAGTGATGTGGCGTTCTTTTTGTTGCCGCATATCAGTCCTTGCAGCTTGCTCTGGTACTTCGTTGCGCGAGGTATAAATGATCTATCAAAGTTAATCATACCCAAAAATTTTTTCAGAACCTTAGCGATGTCCGGTCTTGCAAAATTTCGAATCGCCTCGACCTTCTCCTCCATCGGCTTGAAACCTTCCGCCGAGATGGTGTGGTCAAGGAAATTTATTTTCGACTGCCCAAATCGACATTTTGCGGCATTGAGTGTCAAATTGCTTTCGCGAAGCTTTTCGAAGACTATGCGTAGTTGTTGCTCGTGCTCTTCCGCGCTGTTCGATGCGATCAGGATGTCATCAATATACGCGAACGTGAACTCAAGACCGCGGAGTACCTCGTGAATATGTCGCTGAAATGTTTGCGCGGCATTGCGGAGGCCGAAGGTCATGAATTCGAATTCGTAAAGGCCGAAAGGTGTCGTGATTGCTGTCTCCGGTATGTCGTGCGCTTCGATGGGAATCTGATGGTATGCTCGTTGTAAGTCTATCGTTGAAAATATAGTTTTACCGTAAAGGATACTGGTAACGTCATGAAGAAAGGGTATCGGGTACCTGTCCGGCACCGTATTCGCATTAAGTGCGCGATAATCGCCGCATGGTCTCCACGTACCGTCGGGCTTTCGGACTATGTGCAGCGGGCTCGCCCAGTTACTTTTCGATGGGCGACATATACCATGGTCGATGAGGAACTGAAACTCCTTCTTCGCAGCTTCCAGTTTATCGCACGCAAGCCTTCGTGGACGTGAAAAAACTGGCGCACCTATTGTGTCGATGTGATGCGTCACCTCGGAATTAACGGGCTTTCGATTCGCAGATAAAACTGTGAGGTCTTTAAACTCATGCAGAAGATGTGAAAATTTATTGGTTAGATCATATGAAGAAAAGCCCACTGTACCTGAGTTCGTAGCGTTGCCCTTTGTTGTAAATATTGTAATAGATCTGCAATTTACGTCAGCTGCAATGCACTTAACAGATAAGCAAATGTCATTCAAAGTCTTCAATAAAACTCTCTCTCAACTTTGATCTCGAAGCAGCAAGACGTGTTCTTTCTGCGTAATATTTTTAATCCACTCACAACAGGTTATGGGCCTCACGTTTTTTGTTGAAAATTAAAAAATATTATATTTTGTAACGTTTGCTACGCGACTTAAATCGAAATTTTTGTAAATTGGTTAAATTCGCATAAATTTATTCGCGTGTTTGCGTTGGTAATTTTGAGGTTAGAATTACAGGCAACGGCAATGGGCAACGACAAAATTGAAAAGCTGAGAGGGCGAGATAACTACGATAGCTGGAAATTCGCAGCAAAATACCATCTTGTGCTGAAAGGATTTTGGCCATGCATCGAGGGATCGGAGGGCGACTCCACGAAAAATTTGCATGCGATTTCGGCGCTTGGATTGCTGGTTGAGCCGTCAAATTATTCGTACGTGCAGAATTGTACAACAGCAAAAGCAGCTTGGGATGCCCTTGAGGCTGCATTTGAGGACAACGGTGTCTTGCGTCGCATGGACTTATTGAAGTACCTGATGCGACTGGAGTTGGCGGACTGCACTTCGATGGAAGACTACGTGAATAAGATGACGTGCACGCAGCAAAAATTAGATAAGTCGGGCACAAAAATTCCAGACGACATTGTTGCTCAAATCATGTTGAGCGGTCTACCGGACGAATACCGGCCAATGGTGATGGCACTCTCGAACAGTGGAAAAGCTTTAACTACTGACTTGGTGCGTACAAACTTGCTTCAGGAAATTAGGCATGAGTCTGCAAGCAGCGATGCGATGGCATTGATGTCTAAGAAACGCAACACAAAATATAATCGTACGCCAAGGTCAAAGAAAAAATCAGTTGTTTGCTTCGAATGCAATGAAAAGGGGCATTATGCCAATAAATGTCCATCGAAAGCAAAGAAAGCAACAAACAGTTTGTTGTTGGCTTCTACGTCACTCGTTGCGAAAAGAGAAGAAGCAACCGAATGGTTAATCGGCTCAGGCGCATCAGCTCATATGACAATGAGTTCGCATAACTTGTGCGAATTAAGATAGCCAAAATCCAGAGAGATAATTGTCGGAGACAGCGGACGTCTCACTGTGAAATGTGCTGGTAATGTGCGTATGGCAATACTGGAGAATGGCAAACAAAATAATAAGAAAGTGACGGTGACAGATGTCTTGTGCATACCGAACATATGCGCTAATTTAATGTCGGTCAGTCAAATGACAAAGAATGGAAAAACACTTGTGTTTGATAACAAAAATTGCCGAATTTTCGATGAAGATGCACATTTGATGGCTACAGCACCACTTGTCGACGACTTATATCGACTGAATTGCGCAACGGAAAGAAGCGCAACAGCATTAACAGCGATGGATCAAAATTTATGGCATCGGCGCATGGGACAGTAAGAGTAGTGCGAGAGTAATTTGAAGCGTATCAAATCATCGGTAGAAGGTGTCAATTTCTCAAGTGGTACACTAGATAAATGTATTGTTTGCGTGGAAGGCAAGCAAACACGTGCGTCATTTAAGGAAAGTGGTAAGCGTGCAACGGAGATTTTGCAAATAATTCACACTGACGTTTGCGGACCTATGTCAACACAGTCATTCGGCGGCGCTCGATATTTGTTGACTTTTGTGGACGACTTCAGCAGAAAAGTTTTCGTCTATACAATGAAGCGCAAAAGTGAGGTGTTTGATTTATTTGTGATATTCAAAAATTTGGTAGAAAACCAGCAAAAGTCCAAAATCAAAATATTGAGATCTGATAATGGCAAGGAATTTTGCAACAGCCAATTTGACACATTCACGGCCAAGCACGGTATTATCCATCAACGTACAGCGCCATACACACCGGAACAAAATGGGGTTGCGGAACGAATGAATCGGACGATAATTGAGAAAGTGCGTTGTATGCTAATTGATGCCAACTTGCATAAACAATATTGGGCCGAGGCAGCGGTCACAGCAGCATTTCTCATAAATCGAACTCCATGCAGAGGTATGAAGAACACTACGCCAGAGGAAATTTGGTTGAAGGTGAAGCCGGACTTAACTTCGCTGAGGGTGTTTGGGTGCAAAGCAATGGTGCACATTCCGAAAGAGCATAGGCGAAAGTTGGACTCGAAATCAGTCGAATGCATTTTCCTTGGCTACAGCGAGCAGTCGAAGGCGTATAAATTGTTCAACGTGCAGACTAAGAAGACGATCGTTAGCCGTGATGTTACGTTTTTCGAGGACCACAATAAGAAGGTAATAGAAAATCACTATATCGCTAAACACATCTTATCGCCGAAGACACGCAATGCGAAATCTCATGGGATTGGGTTGATCGACCACGATGATAGCGACAGTGATTCCAGCGATGATTCTGAATCATACGAAGACAGTGAGGGCGAATGCAGTCGAATACAATGCAAGGAGCAAAAGGCGGATGCACTGCCTTCGGATGCCAATGCTGTAACTACAACATCACGGGACGAATCGGACGAAGTTTCAATTGAATCGAATGTCGGATTCAGTGAGGGTGGTGCCAGCATTACTGTGGGTAATCCTCTATACGATTCATTGCGCGAAACCGACTTCGAAGTTGCTGTGAGTGAAATGTCAGCCGTATATCTTTCTGATGACGAAGACCTTCTTGATGTTGCGGCGAGAGCCTCGCGTGTGGCTTTATTGGCAGCAGTAGCTGACCCGAGTGAGCCAGCGACTGTTCGTGAAGCATTAACCGGTGAAGACAGCAAAGAATGGACCGATGCAATGCAGAGTGAGTACAATGCTTTGCAAGAGAACGAGACTTGGGAACTGGTGGACTTGCCACCTGGGCGAAAGGCAATCGACAGCAAGTGGGTGTTCAAAGTTAAACGCAACTCAGATGGCGGAATTGATCGACGCAAGGCACGACTCGTCGTCAAAGGTTTTTCGCAGGTCAGAGGCATCGATTACGACGAAACGTACTCGCCAGTTGCTCGTTATTCATCGATACGTTTCCTTTTGGCACTTGCGGTGAAATTCGATTTGGCGATTCATCAAATGGATGCAGTGACAGCGTTCTTGCAAGGCGAATTGGAAGAAGAAATCTATTTGCGGCAGCCGCAGTGTTTTTCTGATCAAACTGATAGAGTATGCCGCCTTCGCAAATCTCTGTACGGGCTGAAGCAGTCAAGCCGGGTATGGAATTTAAAACTAAACTCTGTACTAACGCAACAGCTTGGTTTCACAAGATCCGCTGTGGACCAATGCATCTATTTCAGGCATTCGGTGCAGAATACCATTGTTTTGGCGGTATATGTCGATGACATATTAATTTTTGGCAGCAACAGTACAATGATTTCTAAATTGAAGAAGGACTTGTCCACATACTTTAAGATGAAGGACTTGGGAGTTGCTACATCTATTCTTGGTATGCGAATTGTACGAGACGAGGATGGTTCGATTTCCATAGACCAAAAGCAATACCTGTCGGCAGTTTTGCATCGATTCGGCATGACCGACAGCAATCCAGTGAATACGCCTATGGATCCAAATCAACGCCTGTCGAAGGAAATGTGTCCAAAGTCTGAAGCAGAGCAGCAAGAGATGCGTTCGATTCCCTACCAGGAAGCGATTGGTTGCATTATGTATGCTGCACAAATCAGTCGTCCTGACATAAGCTTCGCTGTGAGTGCGCTCAGCCGTTACAATACGAACTATGGCAAAGCGCATTGGTCGGCAGTGAAGAGGGTACTTCGCTATTTAAAGGGGACCATCGATATGAAACTGACGTATCGAAAGGACATCGAGGGACAAATGGTTGGTTACTGCGACGCTGACTGGGCCGGCGATCAAGATGAGCGACGTTCGACGACTGGATACGTGTTCCAACTACAAGGAGGTGCAATTTCGTGGGCGACACGTAAACAGCCTACGATTGCATTGTCGTCAACAGAAGCTGAGTTCATGTCCATGGTAGCGGCGATTCAAGAGGCGCTATGGCTTAAGCGTTTCGAAAGCGAAATCTTTGTGAAGGCGCCGAAATCAATTCAACTTCATTGCGACAATCAAGGAGCGATACAATTGGCTTTGAACAGCAATTATCATGCACGAACGAAGCACATTGATGTCAAAAATTATTTCATACGTGAGAAACTTGCTGAAGGAACGATTAAATTACGGTATCGAAACACGAATGAGATGATTGGTGATATTATGACAAAGCCCGTAAATTATTCAAAATTATCTCAGTTCATTGAACATTATGGTCTTAATTCAAGAAATTAAGTTAAATTGAATATTATTAATGAGTTGAAACATAATCTTATTTGAAATAATTGTAACTTGGATTGAATTCTTATCATGTTTCTCTTATGTTTACTGTTTACCTTATTGAACTGAATTATTACATATTGCCTTTGTTAATAACCAAATTGAAGATCTAGTGAGGGTGTTGTAAATATTGTAATAGATCTGCAATTTACGTCAGCTGCAATGCACTTAACAGATAAGCAAATGTCATTCAAAGTCTTCAATAAAACTCTCTCTCAACTTTGATCTCGAAGCAGCAAGACGTGTTCTTTCTGCGTAATATTTTTAATCCACTCACAACACCATTCGATTTCAATAGCGTCTTTCTATCAATCAATGCTCCTTGTTTGATGTCGACAAACAAATCGAAATTTTTTAAGAAATCAGATCCAATTATCGGCGAGGTTACGTCTGCAATTACAAAAACCCATTCAAAAACTCTTCGCAATCCCAGTGATAGCTTAACGCGTCTATCGCCGTATGTACGAATGGGCGAGCCATTGGCTGCGAATAGTTTTATGGAATATGCGTTTTTGGACCTGTCGGTGGCGCGAGGAGGCAATACGGAAACGTCGGCTCCCGTGTCAATTAAAAAATTCATATTTGTATTGCTGTCGTGAAGTAGAAGGGGAGCTACGCTTAATGGTAGATCGCTGTTGTGGCCGTCTGATGCACCAGACGGCATACTTAGTTTTTTGCGACCGTATTGTAGGAGCACGGAGCACGGCATTTACGTGCGTTCTCACCGTACACTTGGTGGTACCAGCACATCTCTGCTGCGTTGCGTACCGGCGTTGCTGTTCTGCGGCTTCGGGTCGTATCTCGGCGTGTACTCGAGTGCGATCGCGGAAAAGGTCGTCCATCACGTGCGTCGCTCCTCATCAATGCTTCAAAGCGGCGCTCCATGCGGTCGATGCGCAAGCTGAATTGATCGGTTTGAGCTGTGGTCGGTGAATTGGCGGCAGCGATCGTATGCTGATAATCGGCTACCTCCAAAATCTTGTCGGCGAGCTTCGCCAACTCTGGTAACTCCGCATTAGACGCTTGTAAGATTGCTCGGGCATGCGGTGGTAAGCGCTGCAGCCATAGCGATTTGAGAAAATTGTTGCTGACTTTGTCTGTAGCGAGGTTCTTCAGCTCGTTAAGCAATTGCGTAGGTCGTCTGTCGCCCAACTCAACTTCCGAGAGTAGTTTATGTTTTTTTTTCTGCTCACTGTCGCAGAAACGCCCCACTATGCACTTTTTGAGGTTATCGTACTTTCCGCTCTCGGGAGGCTGCAAAATGGCATCTGAAATTTGCGCGAGCACGTTAGACTCGATGGCTGCAACGACGGTGTTGAACTTCGAAAGGTCGGTGCTTATGCCGGCCATAGAAAATTGTGCCTCGATTTGAGCGAACCAAATTTCTGGTCGTTCTGCCCAGAACGGCGGCACTTTAACAGAGACTTTGTTCACGATAACCTCATTTTGGCACTATTCTGCTGGTCGTCCCCTGCCATTTTCATCAAGATAAAAGTTCCGATTCTTTTTACCTTTTTTCGGGGTCACCACTTTGGGGATTATGTGTTTGGTTAGAATAGCTTTATTTGCGTCTTACTAGCTTGACATCCAATCGCAGAAGGAAGGAATATCGAAAACGGAAATTTAATATGTTTGTACTTTTACAGGGTTGCTTTTACAACCAATCGCAAGGTTATAGAAAATAGTAGTAGCAATATAAACCATTAAGTAGGAATTACATCAACAAAATAGTAATTTAAAATAATAATAATATAAGTCCGCCACACTACTAACAAGGTCCGTACTTAGCTTGTGAGCGACGGACACAATATTGTTTTTTGTCCTGACATCAGGAATAGCCGAAGTTTTTAATTCCAGCGTCTCTCTGAATTTTGCCCAATTGGTTTTTCTCGGATTCCTGCTCAGCAGTGGAATTCGATGTATCGATGGTCAGAAAGAGAATCTTCTGACAACACCCGTCAGTTAGTGATAGGAGCGCTGAGTCTGTGGTTAGACAGTGTCAGGTCTATCACTTCCTGCCTTCTGGAGGTCATGAACGTGGGTTTGTTCCCCACGATGTTCAGACCTGAAAACAGTATGAAATCAAAAAGTTTTTGCCCTCGATAGTTGCATTTGCTTCTTCAACAGATGGAATGCAGGGAAAGGCCCAAACCCTTCGATTCGCAGTGCTCTATGAGCTCAGATACAACCCTCGGATGAGGAGGAAGCACTGAGTCATAGGGAAAGTAGGCTGACGCGACGACAAATTTCAGCCATTTGCCATCACACTTCAGGCCGATGCTAGCCGCCACCAAGTCTTGGCAGCAGAATTGCGCAAGCTTGGTAACGTCTAGCACATTCGACACTGCCAGACACATCCTCGGTATGTCGGAGCCCTCGTCTGCCAGTATAGAGAACCCTCGAACACCCCCAAGACCGCAAGTGCGTTTATTGAAAACCCAAGTTTCTTGGATAGATGCTATGTGAGGTAATGTGTGCACCACGGAAAGTCTC
This sequence comes from Neria commutata, assembly GCA_963457695.1. Classification (NCBI taxonomy): domain Eukaryota; kingdom Metazoa; phylum Arthropoda; class Insecta; order Diptera; family Micropezidae; genus Neria; species Neria commutata. The sequence goes on from OY735246.1 coordinate 34,097,753, forward strand.
CTACTTAAGAGTGCAGTAGCAGACTTGGAGTGTTGCAAGTTAATCTGGGTGAATATCAAGCGACATTGATCCGAAGCTGAGACTCTACTAGCGCCTGGAATTTGATTAGAACTTTATCCTTCGCAAGTGGAAGTAGGGTCTCAGGTCGTACCTGGACCTGAGAATCTCCACTGAGCTCTGGTCCAGGCCCACAACAAGGGTCGAGCCATCCTCTCCATCCTGGCTCTTCTCCTTCTTGTGGGAATAGACTCTCCAGCAGCTAGTGTCGAGACCTTGGTTTTTGGCACGAAGGCCATCTAGGACAAGCTTGGGCAGGACGGCGCCTTCATAGAAAGCAAGCCTTGCATTGCCCAGAGGAGAAATAGACCGCACTGCCTCTCTCATAAGATCAAAGGAGCCCTGAGAAGAGCATTTTACGACGATGACGCCGTTGCTATTCCCATAGCTCTCTGCGTTCATATGAGAGCCAGCAGCCACGACTAAGCGGAAGAGATGATCGTGACAGTGCGACAGCTCTGCCCCATTCATCCTGCGGTCCTCTCCCATTTTGACGATATTAGCCACAAGTGAGGATGAGACTACTTCGCAAAGCGTGGGTCCCCTCACCCTTATAGCTTTATCGGCGGCTCGGCTCGTGGAAGGACTTTCATCGAGTGGTTGCACAGCGCGGGAGGTTCCGGCCATGTCATCCTCACCTTCCGCACTCTGGTGATCCGCTCGAGTAGGGGTTCCCATTCGCCGGGTTTGGCTTTGGGGATAGGGCAGCGACAATTTTCTGCCTTTTCCCTTTATTCAGCCTCGAACCTTAGTTTTGGGAAGCGCCCGAGTCGGCTTCAGTCGGAGTGACTTCTGTCGATCTGGGTCTCTTGCCAACATCCATGGTCGGGGTAGAGGTAGCCTCAGTGGTCTTTTCCAACTCCCTTGCCCGCTTTCTTAGCTTTCTGAGCCAATATTTTGAACGGTTTTGGCCTGATTGGTTTACGTCTGGTGCCACTTTGGTCCACGACCAGCTTCATCCACGATCACGGCCTCCGCCATAGGCTGATCAGTATGCGTAGTCTGCATTACTGCTTTGGAGCCATCCAGTTCAGTAGATTGCGATTTGGGGGTGGGAAGGTGGCTAGATAGCTACTGACAGATTTGTGTGGCAGCTAATTTGCTGCCGTCTGAATCGCTAATCGCTACCTGGACTCTTTCGAAAAAGTCAGAAAGGAATTGGCTCGAGGAGCTATCCTCAGCCGTGTTAAGCATGGAAGTTGAGGCCCCCAGAATCCTTGCCTCAACCGCGTTCAACGCGGGTGGATTGCCACAGTCGTGGATACCACCTGGGGTAGTCAAATCCATAGGTTGACTCTCCATGTTGGGAGTTGCATTGTAACCCTGCTGCAAGGGGTTATTTAGCTGCTTTAGATAAGGAATTTAAGAGTAGATTTCCGGACTTACGTATTATCAAGAATTGTTTGTTACTTATAGAAAATTCCTGGCAATTAGAAATAGCAACTTTAACACAATTAGCTGCATTGGGATATGGCTCTGCAGAGCTTTTTGATGAATTTATCGATTTTAAGAACGATACACATCTGAACGCTAATTTTGGAGAAAAAAGAGAGGCAATGGAGTACTTAGATTTTTGGAAATTAGTTTCTGAAAAATACAAGCCTGTATAAAATTGTACCTCCCTACTACTCACATTGTTTGCATCAACATATCTTTGTGAATCATCGTATTCCAAAATGAAATATGCAAAAAATGTATACAGGAATCGACATACTGATTTCCACCTTTATAACGTATTGAGGGTAGCATGCAGTAATTATGAACACGATTTGTTTCAAATTTTTAAACATTTATCACAATAGTTTTTATTCGGACTGACTTGGCAAAGAGAAATGACAATATTTGTCTATTTCTGTTCTGAAACAAAGCCTACGGAGCTCTCAACTAAGGCAAAAACAATTGCATTAGACAGTGTACAATAAAAACACTATAGCCCAATTCACAATCTTGTGTAAATGATCTGGGATTTTTGCACAAGATTGTGAATTGGGCTTATGAGTTTAGCAGTTTTCTTTATTCAATAAATATGAACACAAATGTCGACTTGTCTCTCTGAGTTGTACACACGGAATGAATTCTTTTCACTGGCAGCCCTCTAGTTGCCACATGTCTTAAAACTAACAAAAACGTATAATTTTACAAAGTTGCCACAGTTCGTCCATCCTGACTTATAATCGTTCCGATTTCGTCAGCATTAAAATTATTGTTATTTAGCCAAGGTTTCATATTTGCCACTTCCCATATACCTTCATACGGAATTTGACTAAGTTGAAATCCCTCGACATCTCTAAGCAAGTACCTATCATTAGGTAAGACTTTAACCACCTTATATGGACCTTTAAATTTCGGAGCAATTTTCTTGCATACGCCTAGCATACTTATAAAATTTTTAACAACTACATAATCTCTTACTTTATATGACTTATGAATCCGATTTCGATCTTTCGTCAATTCATTATAATTCTGACATTTCAACGTATTCTCTGCTGCTTGTTTCTAACTTCTTCCACATTTCGATCATTTTTACTTACACTAATTTCTTCGAGTTTTTCTTTCAGAAAATCAATTACAGCCCCTTTTGGTGCAACTCCGAAAAGTAACTCACTGGGCGTTGTACCAATACTTCTATGTATTGTATTGTTTAATGCAAACTCGATATCCGGTAAAACCCTATCTAAGCTAAAATTAGAGCCAGCACTAGTCCATTTTGCTATCATTGAGGCCAGACTACGGTTCACTCTTTCTACTTGTTCATTCGCTTGTGGCGAACCAGTTGCAATTTTAATGTGTTGTATATTATTAGCCCCGAGAAAGCATTCGAAATCTCTTGATGTAAACGCACTACCTCGATCAGATACTAATATCTTTGGACGGCTATATACATTGAAATAGGATCGCAATGCACTCATAACTTCGTTTGTATTAGTCAATCGCACCGCAAATAATCTAACAAATTTGGTAAATGCGTTTATTACTAAAAATACATACTTCTTTTTTGCGTTTTTGAAACTGGACCAAAATGGTCTACATGAATTGTTTCAAAAGGTACTTTTCCTTTCGGAATATTGTGAAGGAGTCCTTCATGTTTTCCACTTTTTGGAGAAAAGGCTATACACTTCAAACAATTTGAAATGTGATTTATAGTTTTTTCTTTCATCTTGGGAAACCAGTATGCTTTTAATATTGCATTTAAAACCTTATCACATCCCATATGACCCATTTCATCATGATACATTCGCAATACGTTTCCTTCTATATCTACTGGTACATAAAACAATATCCTTTTTCAACATTTTCTATATACTAAACCATTACACATTTCAGAAACACTACTTTCATTTTTCTCTAAATCCTTCTTAATATCATCTTATCTCTATACTGGCAAATGGATAAATTTCGCTCAAATGTATTTTCTTCAATCACCAAGATGTTCGAAATACGCCTGAGCGCATCTACGTGAAGCATTTTGCTTCCGCTGCGGTGCTCAAGGGTGTATTCAAAATTTTGCAGCTCTAACGCCCATCTAGATATTCGAGGATTCACCTCCTTTTTATTCAAAGTTTGCGTTAGAGTTACAATCAGTAATTAGTTTAAACTTTAACCCGTGCAAATATACCCTAAATCTTCGAAGAGCATAAATCATGGCTAGCGTTTCTAGCTCAAAGCTATGATACTTTGATTCATGATCACTTGTACGTTTTGAAAAATAAAATACTGGATGGAATTTACTATCGTTTTTCTTTTGTAATAGTATTGCTCCGAATCCAAGGGAGCTCGCATCACAGTGAAGTTCCGTCTCATCTCCTGGATCATAAATTGCTAATATTGATGCCCTAATTAATTTATTCTTCAACTTCTCAAAACAACGCAATTCATCTTCATCCAATTTAAAACCGGCATCCTTCTTAATAAGTTTGTATAACGGCTGCGCTTCACATGAAAACCCCTTTACAAATCTTCTGAAATATGAACATAAACCCAAAAAGCTATGCACAGCCTTTGAGTTATTTGGAATAGGAAAATTAACTATGGCTTCAATATTCTTTTCATCAGGACGAATCCCTTCCTTCGAGACATTATAACCTAAATAACGTATCCGTGATTCCATGAAGAAACATTTATTCAGTCTCAACAGAATTTGTGGCTATCATGATATGGTCTAAATAAATAGCAATTTTCTCTGCCCGAATAAGATCATCGAAAACGTGACTTACAAAACGTTGGAATGTCGACGGAGCATTTTTTAAGCCAAAAGGCATTTTCAAAAATTCAAATTGATTCATTCGTTATTGGAATGAGGAATATTTTATTGACTCTTCGCTCATGTACACATGATAGAAAGCACTTTTCAAGTCCAATAGTGAAAATATTGTTTTGTTGGCTAATCTATCAAGCAAGTCATCAATGAGTGGCAATGGCTAATTATCTTTCAACGTGACCTTATTTAATGTACGCAAATCAACACACAATCTTATGTCACCAGTCTTTTTTTTACCAAACAATTGGAGAAGAATACTCAGAGTTGTTCGGTCTGATTATATGATTTTGTAATAAATCGTCCAGTATAAGCCTAACCTGTTCTTTCTCACTGTAAACCAATCTCCGCGGTGGACAATGGAAGGGCTTTTCACTACTCCATAAAAGTTTAATCTCACATCTAATTTCTGGTTCATCGGGACGCTTACAGTACATATAACAATCTTTAAAAATTCTTTCAAAATTTTCTTTAGCATTAATACTTATCTCATTATTGTGTATATATAAATTCATTTCATCAGTTTCAATATTCATGTAGGAATGCACGAACTGAAGACAACCCAGAACGGACAAAACTACTAACAAATGCATAACTGCGTCGACACACTTTTAACGAGACGCGCAATAACAACTGACAGTAAAATTTGAATATGGACGAGAACTAACGAACGCGACGAACAGGACAGTTCACGCCTGACCACGGAGCGAGACAGTCGAGAAGAGAACAATATGAAATAAACTTATTATAGCGTATAATTAAACAAGTGTTTTAATGAAGAGTGCGGATTGGGACGGGCGCTAACCCAAAGTCCCGGCCATCCCACATTCATTAGACTAAAACACTCTTTATCATATTCGTCGAAAATTATACTTTTTATTTTGCCAATAATAGCAAGTGGACTTTTATTTATGCCACTATAACTTGAAAACACATTTTAATTTTTAGCGATTAATACGTTAGGTACGAACTGTTGGCGAACTAGACTTATTGGGCTCCCAGTGTCTATTAATGATCCTAAAACTGATTTATAATATAATTTAGAATTTACAAGCGTATAGTTTGAAAATCTTAAATATTCATAATTTTCCATATTTTCATCAACGTGACGAATAGGGCGACTCGTCTTCTGTGGGCAACTTGCTGCATAATGTCCGACTTCAGCACAAGCATGACATGCTCCCGGCTCACGTTTTGGTTTGCGGCACTCATTCGCTAAATGTACAATGGAGTTGCAGTTATAGCATCTGATAATTTTCGCTTCAAGTTGGCCCCCACCCGGCTCCTCAGGATGAACAGCTGCTACTAATTTGCTCGATGACTGCTTTACGAGTTGAACTTTTCTAAATGCCTCCAGCAAGTGGTACTTGTCACGAAAACACTGCATTTTTCTTGCGAACGTAATGAGTAATCGGGAATTCCTTCAATCAAATATTCCAGCAAATCGTTTTCCTCAATAGATGTTTTGTTCGCCAGGATAAGTTTCTCGTGGAAATATTTCCGGAATGTTTCGCTGCTCAGCCACTTTTTGGCTTCGAATTGCCGCTTCAATGCCAGGCTGCTTGCTCTATCCTCAAAAAGTAATTTCATTTCCGATAATAAGTTAGCGATAGAAATTTCCATCAAATCAGTTCGCGAGTTAAGCCATTTCAATGCTTTTCCGTTTAATTTGCATGCAATTATGCTGTCATTGTGCTGTCGTCAAGCATGTAAGCGACTTGAACATTCGTAAGCTGTGTTGTCCAAAGCTCAAAACAATCACCGCTGCCAGAAAATTCAGCAATAAGCTCCTTCACGTTGGCAAAACTGCCATTGTTGCTATGTTCGTTATTTGAATCATCTTTGTTTCTTCCGTGCAAAAGACGCTCTTTTTCTAACAGCTTTTCTCTCTTCAGCAGTTCATTTTCTCTTTTCAGCAATTCATTTTCACGTTTCATTAGCTCTAGCTCCACTTCCACAAGTCTCCACTCATCTGCATTCCTCTCCTTCTCGTTACTTGATGCTTCCTGCTGTCACATTTATGACTTCATTCTCTCCGTGAATTTCTTTAGAAATTTCTTCACACTCTTCGGTGATATTTCCACTGCTTGCTATTTCGACGACTTCATGTTCGCGCCCATCGTCTCTGCTTCCATCGCAGCTATCTTTAACACTTTGCGTTGCTTCGCCATCAAATTCAGATTCCGGACAATCACCACGGCGTTTTTCAGGAATTTCGAGAAGGCGAAGAATCAAATCAGCCTTATTGCCTGAAGTTTTTTCACCGAGACTGCGTAGCCAAGATTTCAGTTGCGTGATCGTATACAAATTAAGTTTCTCGGCGTCAGTAGGCATTGTGGTTGCATCCACTTCTGATATTTTAGAACTTTTCTTTATTCAATAAATATGAACACAAATGTCGACTTGTCTCTCAGTTGTACACACGGAATGAATTCTTTTCACTGGCAGCCCTCTAGTTGCCACATGTCTTAAGACTAACAAAAACTTATAATTTTATAAAGTTGCCACATGAGGTTGATGTAGATAACAGGGAACTGTGAAGTTGTCTGCGCGGCGTCGTGCGTTCCGTGGTGTGATGGTTAGGCTGTCCGCTTACCAAATCATAGGTTCATGGTTCAACTCCTGCGTTTTACAGACTTTACCATTAATGCTTCTACTTCGAGTAATTAGTCGTTTAGAAATTATTAGAATTCACATTAAAACTCACTGATAAGATTTTCTGGCAAAAACCGAAATAGCTATATGACCTGCCCATGTGAGCAATAATTCTAATTATTTGTTGTTGTACACTTAATATCGGTTTGTTTCAGTACAGAAACATACAACTATTGTCATTTCTCTTTGGCAAGTCAGTCCGAATAAAAACTATTCTTTCTAACATCCAATCTGCCGAAAAAACATAAACTTGTATAAAATTTACCACAATATCAAAAATCACATTAATTTTGAAATAAATGCTGGGCTACACATTACTTTTGAGTTTTACCTTTTTCACTTAAATCCCATTAATTTTGAAATAAACGCTGGGATACCCATTTTAAAATCTCGAAAACGTTTTGTAAAAAAAAGGGGAGGGTTTATAATTTTTTTCGTCATGCCAGTAGTGCTGCGACCCGCGTTACTTTACAAATATGTATATGTATGCGGCCCGAAGAAAAAAAGGGTTCAGTTTGGCTGCCCTAAACTAAGTAATCGAGTGGGTGATACTCTACTGGGGCCTTACTTTGTATTTCGTTTCGATAGTTAATTTCGTGCGGATTTGCTTTCCTACTCGAATTTGAGTTGGTACTCTCTAAAATATTAGAAACGAACAAAAATGCTGCCAAGTAAAACTTCTTACTTTCGGAATTTGTATTTATGTTTAGAAATGTCAAAAAATGGAAAATAAAAGTTCTTCCTATCGGAATTTTCATCTGAGAACTCCAATGTAGGTACTTTTTTTTAGAAACGAACGAAAAATTTGTATTTTCCGTTGAAAATAAGATTGAAAAGAAGAAATTTAATTTGTGCAAAGTAAAATAAGTTGGGGAAAAAATATGACGAGTGACTTGAGCAAAAGATTCTAAGGTATAAATTTAATATAATGGCTTAGAGCGATGAGAGGTTTAAGTGCGAATAATATTAAAATTCCTTTTTATTCATTGTGTGAAAAATTATCACCTGACGAAAGACGCATTCATGTGTGTTCTAAACAAAACATCCACGACGATTTGAAAACTCCATGCTATAATAAAACTTGACGCCACATCGAAATTTCTTGCACAAGGAGGATATCAGTTTTAACATTTGCTTTTTCTTCGCAATTTTTAAGAGCTTAAATTTTTTCGTTCATGAACGATATGAAAAACTGTTTTCAATTACTTAGGTTAGGTTAGGTTAATCTGGCTGCCTAAGAAGGCCACGCATAGACCCTGTTGGGTCCTTAGCGATACCAGTTCCGTTTAGGAGTTGTCAAAGTAGTGATCTGTCAGAATTTTGGTGTTTTTCACAAATTTCCAAAGAGGCTTAATGCCTAGCTCCGAGATCTGTTCGAGCCCTGAAAAGAATGGCGCTCCTAAACAAGTCAGACGAGTTCTAGCGATGGCGGGGCAGGAACACAGTATTTTCAATTACTTAATATCCAACAAAAAAGAGTTAATAATAAATAGTATTTACCTCGCAGTTCATTTTGTGGTCGTTATTACAGGCAATTAAACTCTAATCAAACTAGTAAGAAGTACTTTATTTTGATAGTAAAAAACTTTATTATTTTACAAAATTGAGGCTGCAGATAATCCCTGGCGTATGTAGGCATATTTTCTGATTAAGTTCTCAAAAAAATCTTGCTCTAATTTGCCCATGTTTGTGTGCTTTTAGGATTTTTGGGTGTAATATGGGGAATAATGGAATATACAACATTGCAACGGGATAATGAAACTCATTATAAAAATCCATTATTATTATTTCTAAAATATTTTAAATTTATTTTTTCTAAATTTTTAAAAATAGATTCCGAAACTAGAAAATTTATTTCCTACTTTCGGATTACAGAGTTCCGATTTTCCGTTTCCGAACAATTTGACTTTCGAAACGAAATACAGAGTAAGGCCCCTGAGTACAGAATTTTCGACTTTCTAAATTTCTAAAAATAGATTCCGAAACTTGAAAATTTATTTCCTACTTTCGGATTACAGAGTAGAGGTTTACGCCGACTATGTTAGCTTCGGCGGCGGCGTAGAAGCCAGAAAGAATCGGCGGCGGCGGCTTAGCCGGTAGATATAACCGGCGGCGGCGGCGGCTTCTTAGCCGTCAAATTTGTCGGCGGCGGCGGCGTAAGCATTCAGTAAATAAAATTTTCCTTTTTAAATTTTAAAAAATAACACTTCAAATGTTTTATAAGTATGTATTTAATAAAAACAAAAATTGCTATAAAATAATTCACAGTCATTTTTCACAGACTTGATTACTTACATATGACGCGCACAGAGCAAAAACGCAGCGAGTGTCAATTTTCGCCACATTGCGCTCATGGGCTGTGAAGTTATAAACTGCGTTTTTGCTCTGTGCGCGTCATATGTAATTGTATAAAAAATTAAAGTCTGCATTTCTTTAGCTTAAATTAATTCGCCTTAAATTAATAAATAAAAGTATGATTTAAAACAAATTAACAGTCATCCTTCACAGACTTGTTTACTTATATATGTATGTAATAATATAAAAACTTCAAGTCTTTGCATTTCTTCAGCCTTAAATTAATAAATAAAAAATTAAGTTAAACTTTCTTTGCATGTAAACAACACTTGAACTACAGCTGTTAAATGTTCTAGAGATGGGACATAGGGAGATGGGAGATGAAACAATCTCAACGATTAATCGATTACTTGAAATGACTATTTGGCGGTTTTATACGATACATTTCAAAATTTTTATTTTTTAAAGTTGTATAAAAAGTTCTGACGCCGAACGCCGCCGCCGCCGCGCCATTATTTATGTGACTCGGCGGCGGCGCGTCATAAAAGGCAAAAACCGGCGGCGGCGGCGGCGTGGCGCGGCGACGTAAACGTCTATTACAGAGTTCCGACTTTCCGTTTCCGAACAATTTTACTTTCGAAACGAAATACAGAGTAAATCGCCTGAGTACAGAATTTTCGACTTTCTAAATTTTTAAAAATAGATTCCGAAACTTGAAAATTTATTTCCTACTTTCGGATTACAGAGTTCCGATTTTCCGTTTCCGAACAATTTGACTTTCGAAACAAAATACAGAGTAAGGCCCCAGGTTTGTATGTTTGTATGTATGTATGTATGTAGTCAAATCTAGTAATTAACCACTTCCCGACTACTTAGAGATCTGAAACTTTGCATACATGCGTAAATTTATCTCTCTGTATCTTACCACCATAAAAGCTTGGGCGCTCTATTCACACTTATCTTTCATTACTAGAATCTATTTGCAAAAAATAATTTAAATAAAATACATGTTGTATTAACTGGTTGACAAATTTTGAACACATGAGCGCCCCAAGCTTTTATTTATTATTATAGGTGACTTGGGAACAATTTATTTTCTACTTTTTAGTACATTTAATGAATAAAAGCTTATTCTCAAAAAGTTTTTTTTTTATATAATATTATTTAAATGACTGTTTAGGAATAACATCCTAACTTAATATACAAATATAAATCGTTATTTTTTCATTATTGCCTAAATCAACATAAGTCGTTATTCCACAAAAAAGAAAATATTTTATTTTCCTAACTGTTATTGTGAATTACAATGCCCTTAAAGTGTTTTTTCCTGAGGAATAATAGCCTAACTCAAGTTAAACCCTTTGATTTTTTTTTTCGTCCAACAAGTCATAAGAGCCTAACAGCCCTATTCTAGCGCACCGGTCATAATTGATTGATACTGCACTGTGATCCGCTTTCTTGTGACGGGGTTTCTACAACCCTATTCCTTACCAACTGTATCACGAAAAAAGCTTTGGCATTTCACCACAGTGAGGTGTGAAGTTCTTTGCTGTGAAAAAACTGTTTGTGCTTCCTCTTCTTCACAAAAAAAAAATGAAAAATGGAATTAAAAACGGCAGAGAAGTGAGTATTTTTTGTAAATCTTTAATAAATTGGCAATTTATCTCTTTTCATTTCATTTCTAGACATCGAAAATTCGAGCGAGCTACGTAGGAGCAACTGCTGCGCTTCGTGCAATTCTGAAAGCAGCACCCAGATCTGCGGGTCGGGAAGAACTGTCTTACAGCTCCGCGAACCGTGCAGAAGTTATGGGAGCAGGTGGCAGAGGACCTCAATGCTATGTTCCACTCGCACAACAGCCAAGTGGAAAGAAGTACTATTTGTTCGAAATTTGCTTTTTTTATGTACTACATATACATATGACGCGCCCAGAGCAAAAACGACTTTTATACCTGAACAGCGCATGTGCGCAATGAGGCGAAAATTGACACTCGAAGCGTTTTTGCTCTGTGCGCGTCATATGTATGTATGTATTTCCAAAATGTTTATTTTCAATCGTTATCGCACTGGAAAAGCCAGTTGCGTTCCCGTTCAAGGAAAGCAAAGACGCAGAATGTGGCCACTGGAGGAGGCCCTCGAACTCCCGATATAACGGAGTTAGAGCAGCAGGCCATTTGCGTTTTTGGCGCTGCAGCAGTTGATGGGTTGCAAGGAGTGGAGTCCTTGGGGCATGCGGTAATTGATTTTAGGATATGATTTTTGAGTGCTTTATTAAATATGTACATTTTTTCTTCTCAATTATTAGGAGAGCTATGGAGAGCATAAAGGTTCGCAACCAAAGGGAAGAACGGGCACAGCAGGCAAACCAGGAGCAGATGGCGGGAGCCCTACGAGAGAATGCCCAAAACCATCAGGCAAACCAGCTTTAACTGACGGGCGCGCTCCGGGAGCTAAGCGAAAGCATAAAAGCAATGGCTGAAGCGTTGGCAATGGCCAATAAATAAAACATCATAAATTTTTTTTTAATATTAAATTTTAATTTTCTTTTTAAACTGTGTAAAAAATAAATAAATAACTGGCACAACCGCCCGCGAACGAGGCTTAGGCCTAGCATTCTCGCATTAACTTGTGTGTGCTTGTCATATTTTTCACAAATTATCGGGACCTACACCTACCGAATCCGAACGGGTTGGAGAAGCTTTTCATGGCGAAGATTATTCTCGGAGAATTGCCAATTCACCGCGAGAAGTGACGCCGCGCAAAGAAACAATTTGAAAACAAATTTTCTTTATTTATTAGATGTTACCGGATCAGGAGTTGAACCCAGGTCCTCCGCGTCAGCGTCCAAGCACTTAGACCACTGAGCCACTGCGGCGCTTTTAAACTGTGTACCTTTTTTTAAAAACAAACATACTCATTTGATCTCAAATATATTTACAGACAATATGTATATATCTTCTTCTTTTTCTTTCTCCATTTCGTCCGCGCAAACAAGCAACAAATCTTCTTTCATATCAAACACTTGAAAAATTTCAACTTCTCGCTAATAAATTTACGTTTTGCAATAGCTGTTTTCGCTTGTTACCTCCTATTTCGACGGTCACAATGTTTGTGACAATTGATACACTTCGAGCTTTTGATTTTTGTTCCGAATAAGAAAAAGTATCAATTGTGACGGAATGCTCTATTGTTACTGCGGTGACTGGTGCAGGAATAGGGCTGTAAGTGTCTCTTTCCCTCATATCTTTTAACTAATCAGTTTCAATTTGAAGTTCGTCCTAGTCGAACTTTGCTGGTTGCCATAACGCAATTTTCACTCAAATTGAAAACTTTTTCCATCAGTAAAAAAATAAAAAATTGTGTTTTTCACAGTCCTGGGGTTTTTCCTGCGAATTCAGCTCTTCGCTTTGTTTCATTTAACTTTTCATATTTTTTCGTCAGTGCATCTGCTATACAAATAAGAGTACCAACGTCATTTCTATTGCTCTGCAGTGGCAGAGTGCAGTGCGCAAGCTTATTGCAGGGCGACCTAACTATATTTATTGTGCCCGACGTAAACCAAAGCGGTTAATTAAAGTACAGTTTCACCAAGAGCAATAGCTCTAAATATCAAAAATAACCCACCCAAATTGGAATGGGATAAGACAATTAAACCGATATTTGCTACAATTGGACCAAAATACTAAATAATGTCTGGAAAAAACTCTTCTAACACCCTCGCCAATGTTACACAGTTTCTTTAAAAAAAAGCTTTAGACGCCACACGCGGCACTGAAGTGGAAGAATGCAAAAAGACAAGATATGGAAGTGTGCTTCTTAAAACTAAAAATTACATACAAGCAAATAAGTTAATAACATTAATAAAACTCTCAAACACAATACCATCGAAATCACGGAACGTAAAACACTTAACTATTTCAAAGGAGTAATATATTGCAATGACCTCCGTGGTATTCCGGAAAATGAAATACATACTTGAAGAGCTCAAAAGCCAAAACGTATGCCAAGTCACAAAAATTAAAAAAAAAATTTACGGAGAGCTGGTTGAACCGGCCTACTAAATTTATCATTCGCATCCCCCTGCTACCGACTGAAATAAATATTGGCTATAAGACCGCGACCTCTACGATGTAATAATTGTTATCGCTATGGTCATATGTATGTATATCCAAATTTTGTAATAACAATAGAACCTGCGCCGTTTGTGCAAAAGAATTCCACTTAAATGAGGAACTACAAGAAAAATGTCTAAATAAAACAACGTGTCAATTGCACTGAAATTAAGATTCTTTCAAACGATCACACGGCTTTCGATAAAGAGTGTCCAATATTTATAAAACAGCAAGAATTGTAAGTACTCAAAATAACACAAAAAGTCGACAACAAGGCCGCACACATCATTTATAAAGAGCGCCACCAAGATGAATTTCTATCTTACGCTTCTGTTGCTGTCGACAACCGTACAACAACAAACAATACACCAAAGCCAAAGTCCCGATTTACCAGCGCAACAACAACTAGCCGCACGCTCGTTCATTACAATGACGTCTAATCGTTCACTGACTCTGATACTGACCAAGTTATTACAGCTTCTACCCCTACGTCAACACTCTTATCAGACACAAAAATAAAAGTCTTCCAAATAAAATAACTCCATCGCCTTATCCAGCATCTTAAAAGCAAATCCAAACTAACCAAACGGAACGCGAAACAACTTCTCTACGACACCAACCTCAATAACCAAAATGATGAACACATGGGTTATACCTCTCCTGATTTACCTGAAACTTATTCATAATTTACATTCTATGCTTCCATCTATACAGAACAATGTCTAAACTTAGTTCTCACTCTATTTATTAATAAATTTTTCTAATGATATACATACTCATTTATTTATTCATATAGTTAAGACAGTTAATTAAACTTATACTGCAGCAATGGCTTTAAAAATAATTCAATGGAACATCAATGGATACATCAATAACTATGAACAGCTACAAGTGCTTATGAGATTACATAATCTAAAAATAATCGCTCTACAGGATACCGTTTTACACTCCCAAAACAACTTCCCTATGCCAATGAATTTTCAAATGTATTCTTCCCACTCCTCTCCAAATTCTTACGGCGGTGTCGCCCTAATCATACATACAACATTATAGCACGAAATCATTAGCACTAACCAAGACTTTTTCTCGTGTGATTGGGTGCCCATCGAGCGCGTCCCCAGGTGGTGGATAGGGGTACGCTACGGTTCTCTTCCGTGGTAAAAGGGGCCATAGCAAACTGTGAAAGCCTATTCGCGAACCAACCCCATTCGCAGCAGGGTTACAATACAACCCCTTTCATGGAAAGTCAACCTATGGATTTGACTACCCCAGGTGGTACCCACGACTGTGGCAATCCACCCGCGTTTAACGCGGCTGAGGCAAGGATTCTGGGGGCCTCAACTTCCATGATTTACACGGCTGAGGATAGCTCCTCGAGCCAATTCCTTTCGGAATTTCTCGAAAGAGTCCAGGTAGCGATTGGCGATTCTGACGGCAGCGAAGTAGCTGCCTCACAAATCGGTCAGTCGCTATCTAGCCACCTTCCCACCCCCAAATCGCAAACGACTGAACTGGATGGCGGAAAAGCAGCAATGCAGACTACGCATACTGATCAGCCGATGGCGGAGGCCGTGATCGCGGATAAAGCTGGTCTGCAGCCGGACGTCCCACTTGGGACCAAGGCCGCACCAGTCATCAATCAATCAGGCCTGTCCAAATCTCCGATCAGAAAGCTAAGAAAGCGGGCAAGGGAGTTGGGAAAGACCACTGAGGCTACCTATACCCCGGCCATGGATGTTGGCAAGAGACCCAGATCGACAGAAGTCATTCCGACTGAAGCCGACTCGGGCGCTTCCCAAAACCAAGGTTCGAGGCTGAGTCAGGCGAAAAGGCAGAAACTTGTCGCTTTCAAATCCGCGCTGCGCTGTACAACCACTCGATGAAGGTCCTTCCACGAGCCGAGCCGCCGAGAAAGCTATAAAGAGGAGGGGACCCACGCTTAGCGAAGTGGTCTCATCCTCACTTGTGGCTAATATCGGCAAAATGGGAGAGGACCGCAGGATGAATGGGGCAGAGCTGTCGCACTGTCACGATCATCTCTTCCGCTTAGTCGTGGCTGCTGGCTCTCATATGAACGCAGAGAGCTATGGGAATAGCAACGGCGTCATCGTCGTAAAATGCTCTTCTCAGGGCTCCTTCGATCTTATGAGAGAGGCAGTCTATTCCTCCTCTGGGCAATGCAAGGCTTGCTTTCTATGAAGGCACCGACCTGCCCTGGCTTGTCCGGGGTGTCGGCTGGATTCCTGGTCCGCTCAGGAATACCAAGATTGTCCTAGATGGCCTTCGTGCCCAAAACCAAGGTCTCGACACTAGCTGCTGGAGAGTCTATTCCCACAAGAAGGAGAAGAGCCAGGATGGAGAGGATGGCTCGACCCTTGTTGTGGGCCTAGACCAGAGCTCAGTGGAGATTCTCAGGTCCAGGTACGACCTGAGACCCTACTTCCACTTGGGAAGGATAAAGTTCTAATTAAATTCCAGGCGCTAGTAGAGTCTCAGCTTCGGATCAATGTCGCATGATATTCACCCAGATCAACTTGCAACACTCCAAGTCTGCTACTGCACTCTTAAGTAGGAGACTTTCCGTGGTGCACACATTACCTCACATAGCATCTATCCAAGAACCTTGGGTTTTCAATCAACGCATTTGCGGTCTTGGGGGTGTTCCATGGTTCTCGATACTGGCAGACGAGGGCTCCGACAGACCGAGGACGTGTCTGGCAGTGTCGAATGTGCTAGACGTTACCAAGCTTGCGCAATTCTGCTGCCAAGACTTGGTGACGGCTAGCATCGGCCTGAAGTGTGATGGCAAATGGCTGCAATTTCTCGTCGCCTCAGCCTACTTTCCCTATTACTCAGCGCTTCCTCCTCATCCGAGGGTTGTATCTGAGCTCATAGAGCCCTGCGAATTTAAGGGTTTGGGCCTGATCATTTGTTGCGATGCCAACTCCCAGCATTCCATCTGGGGAAGTAGCAAATGCAACTATCAAGGGCAAACACTTTTTGATTTCATACTGTCTTCTGATCAGAACGTCGAGAACGTGGGGAACAAACGGCGGGTGTTGTCAGAAGATTCTCTTTCTGACCATCGATACATCGAATTCCAGCTTGACTGTGGTATACACATTCCACTGCTGAGCAGGAATGCGAGAAAAACTAATTGGGCAAAATTCAGAGACACGCTGGAATTAAAAACTTCGGCCATTCCTGATGTCAGGACAAAGAACACAAGCTGAGTACGGACCTTGTTAGCAGCTTTGAACAGGCTTGCCCGGCTAGGAAGGCTCTGAGTAGGACACCGGTTCCGTGGTGGAACGCTGACCTCCAGAACCTGAGAACGGAATCCAGGAAACTACTCAACAGCGCTTTAAAAACGGGTGGGGAGGCTGACTGGACTCTATACCGATCCAAGCAGAGGGAGTATAAGAGGCTGATTCGTGAATCGAAAACTGCCTCTAATAGAAACTTCTGTGGACAGATTGAATCGCTCAACGAGTCAGACGAGTTCTAGCGATGGCGGGGCAGGAACACAGTATTTTCAATTACGTAATATCCAACAAAAAAGAGTTAATAATAAATAGTATTTACCTCGCAGTTCATTTTGTGGTCGTTATTACAGGCAATTAAACTCTAATCAAACTAGTAAGAAGTACTTTATTTTGATAGTAAAAAACTTTATTATTTTACAAAATTGAGGCTGCAGATAATCCCTGGCGTATGTAGGCATATTTTCTGATTAAGTTCTCAAAAAAATCTTGCTCTAATTTGCCCATGTTTGTGTGCTTTTAGGATTTTTGGGTGTAATATGGGGAATAATGGAATATACAACATTGCAACGGGATAATGAAACTCATTATAAAAATCCATTATTATTATTTCTAAAATATTTTAAATTTATTTTTTCTAAATTTTTAAAAATAGATTCCGAAACTAGAAAATTTATTTCCTACTTTCGGATTACAGAGTTCCGATTTTCCGTTTCCGAACAATTTGACTTTCGAAACGAAATACAGAGTAAGGCCCCTGAGTACAGAATTTTCGACTTTCTAAATTTCTAAAAATAGATTCCGAAACTTGAAAATTTATTTCCTACTTTCGGATTACAGAGTTCCGACTTTCCGTTTCCGAACAATTTTACTTTCGAAACGAAATACAGAGTAAATCGCCTGAGTACAGAATTTTCGACTTTCTAAATTTTTAAAAATAGATTCCGAAACTTGAAAATTTATTTCCTACTTTCGGATTAGAGTTCCGATTTTCCGTTTCCGAACAATTTGACTTTCGAAACAAAATACAGAGTAAGGCCCCAGGTTTGTATGTTTGTATGTATGTATGTATGTAGTCAAATCTAGTAATTAACCACTTCCCGACTACTTAGAGATCTGAAACTTTGCATACATGCGTAAATTTATCTCTCTGTATCTTACCACCATAAAAGCTTGGGCGCTCTATTCACACTTATCTTTCATTACTAGAATCAATTTGCAAAAAATAATTTAAATAAAATACATATTGTATTAACTGGTTGACAAATTTTGAACACATGAGCGCCCTAAGCTTTAATTTATTATTATAGGAGACTTGGGAACAATTTATTTTCTACTTTTTAGTACATTTAATGAATAAAAGCTTATTCTTAAAAAGTTTTTTTTTTATATAATATTATTTAAATGACTGTTTAGGAATAACATCCCAACTTAAATACATAAGTCGTTATTCCACAAAAAAGAAAATATTTTATTTTCCTAACTGTTATTGTGAATTACAATGCCCTTAAAGTGTTTTTTCCTGAGGAATAATAGCCTCTCAAGTTAAACCCTTTGATTTTTTTTTCGTCCAACAAGTCATAAGAGCCTAACAGCCCTATTCTAGCGCTCCGGTCATAATTGATTGATACTGCACTGTGATCCGCTTTCTTGTAACGGGGTTTCTACAACCCTATTCCTTACCAACTGTATCACGAAAAAAGCTTTGGCATTTGACCACATGGGTTGCAAGGAGTGGAGTCCTTGGGGCATGCGGTAATTGATTTTAGGATATGATTTTTGAGTGCTTTATTAAATATGTACATTTTTTCTTCTCAATTATTAGGAGAGCTATGGAGAGCATAAAGGTTCGCAACCAAAGGGAAGAACGGGCACAGCAGGCAAACCAGGAGCAGATGGCGGGAGCCCTACGAGAGAATGCCCAAAACCAGCAGGCAAACCAGCTTTAACTGACGGGCGCGCTCCGGGAGCTAAGCGAGAGCATAAAAGCAATGGCTGAAGCGTTGGCAAAGGCCAATAAATAAAACATCATTAATTTTTTTTTTTATAATAAAATTTAATTTTCTTTTTAAACTGTGTAAAAAATAAATAAATAACTGGCACAACCGCCCGCGAACGAGGCTTAGGCCTAGCATTCTCGCATTAACTTGTGTGTGCTTGTCATATTTTTCACAAATTAACGGGACCTACACCTACCGAATCCGAACGGGTTGGAGAAGCTTTTCATGGCGAAGATTATTCTCGGAGAATTGCCAATTCACCGCGAGAAGTGACGCCGCGCAAAGAAACAATTTGAAAACAAATTTTCTTTATTTATTAGATGTTACCGGATCAGGAGTTGAACCCAGGTCCTCCGCGTCAGCGTCCAAGCACTTAGACCACTGAGCCACCGCGGCGCTTTTAAACTGTGTACCTTTTTTTAAAAACAAACATACTCATTTGATCTCAAATGTATTTACAGACAATATGTATATATCTTCTTCTTTTTCTTTCTCCATTTCGTCCGCGCAAACAAGCAACAAATCTTCTTTCATATCAAACACTTGAAAAATTTCAACTTCTCGCTAATAAATTTAAGTTTTGCAATAGCTGCTTTCGCTTGTTACCTCCTCCTCATTTGTTGCGATGCCAACTCCCAGCATTCCATCTGGGGAAGTAGCAAATGCAACTA
Source organism: Neria commutata (assembly GCA_963457695.1). Taxonomy (NCBI): domain Eukaryota; kingdom Metazoa; phylum Arthropoda; class Insecta; order Diptera; family Micropezidae; genus Neria; species Neria commutata. The sequence goes on from OY735246.1 coordinate 34,117,061, forward strand.
TCAAGGGCAAACACTTTTTGATTTCATACTGTCTTCTGATCAGAACGTCGAGAACGTGGGGAACAAACGGCGGGTGTTGTCAGAAGATTCTCTTTCTGACCATCGATACATCGAATTCCAGCTTGACTGTGGTATACACATTCCACTGCTGAGCAGGAATGCGAGAAAAACTAATTGGGCAAAATTCAGAGACACGCTGGAATTAAAAACTTCGGCCATTCCTGATGTCAGGACAAAGAACACAAGCTGAGTACGGACCTTGTTAGCAGCTTTGAACAGGCTTGCCCGGCTAGGAAGGCTCTGAGTAGGACACCGGTTCCGTGGTGGAACGCTGACCTCCAGAACCTGAGAACGGAATCCAGGAAACTACTCAACCGCGCTTTAAAAACGTGTGGGGAGGCTGACTGGACTCTATACCGATCCAAGCAGAGGGAGTATAAGAGGCTGATTCGTGAATCGAAAACTGCCTCTAATAGAAACTTCTGTGGACAGATTGAATCGCTTAGCGAGACCAGTAGGCTGATTAAGATGCTGAAAAGCAACCGAAAGGCCAAGCTGGAATCGCTTCGCAGGTCTGACGGCTCGTACACTGAGACCAAGGAGGAGACCATGCAACTTCTCTTTGAGACTCACTTTCCGGGACCTCTACCCTCTTTAACTGGTATGCCCACAATGAAGGAACGTGGGCCCTCGAGGAGGGTCTGGTTCATTGCATCCAGAATTGTCAAGTAGAGTTGTGCCGTTTAGTTCACTTGAGCGATTAGTTCAGTTGGGATTAGGCCTTTTAGAACTAGTTATTTTCTAGTTCACTAGTTCATTAAAATTATTCTATTTGTACTAGAAAAAATTTTAAATGCACTACCAAGATCGTTCGATGTTGTCTGGTCAGTTAAGCGGGGTCTACTAGTCACAATTTAAGGCTCAGTTAGTGTAGCCGTAACATATTTTTCCGTTTTCAGCTGACACAATCTATTATACCCGAGCTCTATACATGCGATTACTTTAAACGAATTTGTACGTAAGCGTAACGGAGCTTGAAAAACATGTCAGCTATAGCTTTGTTGCAGAAAAGTGCTTGCTCTTCAACCTTAGTTCTACAAAAACAGCTGAATAATAATGCTAGCAAAATGATCAGCGTGCTCTTTTTGTTCACGAAACTATACGGCAGCACTAGCAAAAAGTGAAATATATAAAGGACTGACAGCTGCAATATGTTTTACGTATTCAAGTCAACGGCCAAAGTTTTACGTTTACGTAAAATTACGAAAAAAAACATTTTCGAAAATTTTTTTGTAATAGAATATAATATATATATATATAATAAAAACAAGGGAAAATATTTTATTTATGAACAGTTAGCTTTAATTTGTACTTTTGTTGTTAAACTCAATTAAATTCACATATTTTGTTATCTTATAAAATACAAAAACCAACTTAAACAAAGCTTCAAGCTTTGAACATACATTTAAATGCTGTCTTTAAAATAACAAGTTGGTAAAAGTTGTGAGATCTTTCAATAACATATAAAAAAAGTAATTAATATTAATAAGTACAAAATTCTTTACATATTGCTATGCAAAAATATCAAATTTGACACTTTAGATGGCTTCAGCAGAGTTCGGCGTTCATTTATTATATTTCCTGTCCCCTAAAAAATGCGCTCGCACAGGACTGATGTAGCCACTACGCAAAATCTCTTGAACATGTACTGATACAAACGGGGATATAGCTCACGTCTCTCATGCCACCACACTAGCGGATCTTTCTTCCGATCTATATACTCTTCATTTAGATACTTGTCAATTTCTCTGGTGGCATACCATGTTAATGTGCCTTGCACCTGTCACTTGAAAAACTCGGCGCCGTTTATAATTCAAGTAAATTTAGCTTTAGTTCATCTAGGTCATCCAACTGACCGACCGATAGAGCTAGTTCAGATATGAGAACCATATCTTTTAGATCTTTAGTCCGCGAACGACAAGCCTATTGTCAACGACTCGGCGATTAGATACGCTATGGCTGTATTCAATTTGCTTTGTGATTAGCTAGGTTAGGTTTTTTCGGCTGCACTGAAACTTTTAGGACGCGATTAAATTTTGCCTCCTTTTTCTCAATTTTATAATTAATTTCGATTTGCTGGGAGTTTATTCACTACTCAAATGCAAAAATGCGTTAAATATGTAGTTTTTTACAATTTCCATTTTGCAAAAGCAATGTTGAGCATAATGTGCGTTCCCAAACTAAAAAGTGCTGCCAAGCTAATTTATGCAATGCATCGCAGTAGCACTCAGAAAACAAATCAGTAGAGCATTGGGGGTGCAGCACTGCTTTGCATAAGTACGTTTAGGAATACAGCCTATATCTTCGTTCGAAAACGATGTCGCCAGGCCTGGATGGGATTTACCCGGCCCTTCTAAAAGAGGGACTAGCCCAGGGCGGAGAGGACGGTGGTGAAGGGAGGTGAAGAGAGGCTGTCCACAAGGCGGTGTCCTTTCCCCTCTGCTCTGGTGCTTGCAGATCGACTCCCTGCTTTGCGTACTCAACGAGTCTGGGGTCTACGCCCAAGCCTACGCGGATGATGTGGCTGTCCTTGCTACGGGTTCATCCATTAGAGTCATGTGTCGAAAGGCACAAGCTGCGTTGGACATAATTCACTCGTGGTGCATGAGCAATGGTTTGTCCGTCAATCATCTCAAAACTGGTGTAGTTCTCTTCACCAGGCGGCGAAAGTTTGACGGCCTTGTCTTGCCTGTTCTAGGGGGAGTAACTATCCAACTCTCTAGGGAAATAAAATATCCTGGAGTCATCCTCGATAGTAAACTTCTCTGGGGTAGCCACGTTGAATCCAAAACTTCTAAAGCTCTTTCTGCCTTCTGGCATTGTAGGGGAGTGTTTGGTAAAACGTGGGGTCTTTCGCCCAAAAGAGTCCTTTGGCTCTATACGGCGATGATTCGACCAATAATCTCGTATGCGTCTGTGGTTTGGTTCAGCAGGCTCTCTCGCCAATGCGTCATTGCCTCACTGGGGAACAGTGTGCCTTGGTTATACGAGAGCGTACTGGACATTTTCATCCGAGGTGAAGCCGCCAAGGCCTGCTTCAGATTGAAACAAGCAGGGGTCTGGTTTGAATCGCATCGGGGGGGTGCATAACTCTACGCAGACCTCTCTACCATTCTTGAATAGAATGAGCATGCCGTCTGATGTATTAGTTCCGCACCTCGAACTCCGGCGCAGATACGAAGTTTCTTTTCCTGAACGCGACAGCTGGCTTTCGTCAGCTGAGCCATGCAGGGAGTGTTGCAGAATCTTTACAGACGGGTCCAGAACTGACGAAGGTTCAGAAGCTAGTGTGTATTTTGAGGAAAATGACAAAAAACTTCACTATCCATTAGGAAAGTATGCATCCATCTTTCAGGCGGAAGTCTTTGCAATCCTAAAGGCCATGGACTTCGTCAGAGAGAGTGGATGGTCTGGCAAGAGTATTTGCGTCTGTAGTGACAGTCAGGCTGCACTTATGGCCTTGCTCAACCCAATCACCACCTCCAAGACAGTCAAAAAATGTAAATCCAAGCTTAACAGCGTAGGCTTTCACAACTCACTTCCTCTCCTTTGGGTACCGGGACACTTCGGCGTGACCGGAAATGAAGTGTCCGATGAACTTGCAAGATCAGGTTCTGAAAACCACTTTCTGGGCCCTGAACGTGCCCTTGGGTCTGCCTTCTTCTATGGTCAAAGCGTCTATAAACGACTGGGTTGTTTCTCAACACGGTCAAAGATGGGCCGGGCTAGCTGGATGCAGACAGACGAAGCTCCTACTTCCAACCGTCGACAAAAAAAGTCTTCTTTTCTTAGGTCTCTAAACCGTAAGGACTGTAGACTTCTTGTGGGCGTCCTGACCGGCCATACCTCCTGTGCAAAACACCTGAGTGCGATGGGTCTGGCCGACGACAGAGTCTGTGAGAGCTGTCTGGAGGACGAGGATACCGCTACCCACTTCTTTTGCGAGTGTCCCGCCTTTTCCAGGTCGCGATTGCAGCTGCTGGAGTCAGACGTGGTGAGAACCGATCAGCTAAGTTCCTTGCCACCATCGAAAAACCTCCGCTTTATTAAAAGCTCAGGAAGATTTCAGTAAAAGGAATTCGCTTACCAGTACAATGGACAAACACTTATCTGCGTGCTGGTAGGTTTTTCATACATAAACAAGTAAAGAAGCATCAGTCGGGTTTCACCGACAGAGTAATACCCTACACCAAGTAACCGAATGGGGCGATAATCCACTGAAAGAAATGAAATTGTGGGTGCATGTAATTTACAACCTATATAGTGGGCGGACCACGCCCATTTTTGGATAATCAAAAGGTATTCTTACCAGGAATGAAGTAACCAAATCTGGATGCTCTGGTGTATATATTGTGGAAGTAAGGAAGATTTTCCGGTTATCGCCTATATAGTGGGTGGATCACGCCCTTTTATGGCATGTAAGACCTATATATCAACTTGGGAACCAAATTTCATTCATTTAGATTCGTAAATAATCATTTGGGAGCCATTTTACCGGAAAATTTTTTCCGCCTATATAGTGAGCGGACCACGCCCATTTTTTCGTATGACCTAGATGACCGACCTCATAACTTGAATAACAAGTATTATTCTTTTGAATGAGTAATTAGACAAATTACAGCAATTTGATCGCACAAAACCCGAGGTAGTGGGACTTACAGGCCCATTATGGGCGTGTCCTTCGACCGATTTGGTTAATCTTAGAACTTAAACTAAGTTAAGGTTCACTCTAACTGTGTACCAAATTTGGTCTAAATCGGACAACTCCTTCTTTCTCGCCTGTGTAAACGGACGGCCAGACAGACGGACAGACGGACAGACTGACAGACGGACAACCGGAAATCAACACAGAAAGTGATTCTGATCATTTCTATATACTTATGTCTATACCTAGGACGGCTCCTTTAATGTGTTACAATTTTCGCACAAAGTTATTATACCCTATTACCATAGGTGTAGGGTATAAAAAAACAAAAAGATTGACACAATAGCAGCGAATATCTATTACAAAACCAAGTTTGTAATTTATTGATGCATTTCAAATAATATTATTTCCTCTGCGACTGTACCGCACTATAAAGAAGCCTGAAAAATATCTACCACCCCCATCCTTTAAAGACCTAAGCACAAGTTTAGTGAATCTGATGTGGCACATGATACAAATACAGTCGAACTTCCATAACTATAATCCTTATAATCCAAAGAAAAAGTTCGACTTATGGAGCCTTCGACTTATAGAAGTTTATTTATTTTTTTTAAGTTTATAAGAAGAAACTATAATTAAATATGTACATATGTATGAAATTTTCAATTGCGAATATGTTAATTTTCATATTTTAAATCATATCGATCACTGTTTACAATTAACTGAGTGAACAAGTTAGTGATATTTTTTTTTTATTTTTTATTTTTTTATTTAAACGTAACAAAATATTTAATACATTTAACGCCTATGGTATTGCAACTAGTTAACATTAATATAAGTAAAACTAACGAGCAATTTGATTTTGTTTAGTTAAAAATTGATTGTTAAACTAAGCAGTGCAGAAAAGTGCTAGTAATCTGTCATACGAGATTTAAAATATTTAATACATTTAACGCCTATGGTATTGCAACTAGTTAACATTAATATAAGTAAAACTAACGAGCAATTTGATTTTGTTTAGTTAAAAATTGATTGTTAAACTAAGCAGTGCAGAAAAGTGCTAGTAATCTGTCATACGAGATCGCTGGGCTTAGTCCGCTTTAGACGCCGCTCTGTTGTATCTGTGTCGTGTAGTTTCAACGCTTCTTCGTTTACGTGTCGCCGGAGTCGCTCATGATGGGATTTTGCCACTTTCGTGATTTGGCTTGTTACCATCTCCACACCAAGGTCCCTATGAAGATCAGATGTCCGTATATACCAAGGTGCTTTGACAATATTACGCAGAACTTTGTTTTGAAATCTTTGGATTTTTTGGATGTTGTTTTGTGTTGTGCATCCCCAAAGTTGGATACCATAAGCCCAAACTGGTTTCAAAATTTGGTTGTATAGCAATACTTTGTTGTATATGGAGAGATGGGATGTTCTCCCGATGAGCCAGTACATTTTGTTGTATTTGATTTCGAGTTATTCTCTTTTCTTCACGTGCTCACACCATCGAAGCTTTGCATCTAGGGTCAGACCTAAGTACTTCGCGTTGTTTGAATATGGAACTTGAAGGCCGTCCATATAGATGGGGTTGTGGTGGATTTTTTTGTTTGTAAAATCGATGTGAACTGATTTTGTGGTGTTTAGCTTAATTCGCCATTTCGCTGTCCACTTTGCTACTTCGTTTACTGCTTTTTGTAATTTTTTTACCGATTCTTCTGCTGAGTCAGCAACTGCAATTAACGCAGTATCATCCGCAAATGTTGCAGTTATTTGATCGGATTGTGTCGGTAGGTCACTCGTGAATAGGAGATATAGTAGTGGTCCTAGAATACTTCCTTGAGGTACACCAGCTTTAATTTCTCGTAGCTCAGAGTACGCATCTTCTTGTTTTATTCTAAAAAACCTGTTCGTAAGGTACGATTCCAATATTTGACAATGCTGCAAAGGAAGTTGCATTTTTAGTTTGTGTAGCAGCCCTTCATGCCACACTTTGTCAAACGCCTGCGCTACGTCCAAAAACACCGCAGAGCAAACCTTTTTATCTTCGAGCGACTTTTCAATTGTTTGAGTTATTCTATGCACCTGATCGACCGTTGAGTGCTGTTTTCTAAAGCCAAATTGGTGAGTTGGCATAATGTTTTTATTTTCAATAATTTGTTGGAGGCGTTTGTGAAGTAATTTTTCAAAAATTTTTGATAACAATGGTAGAAGAGATATAGGTCTGTATGACGAGACGTCTTGAGGTGATTTACCTGGTTTTGGGATCATAATTACTTCGGCAACTTTCCAGGGACTTGGAACATATCGCAGCCTGAATGTTGCGTTGTATAGCGTTGTTAAGTTTTCAATGCATATCTGTGGTAATTGCTTTAAAATTACCGCTGTAATTAGGTCATACCCAGGTGCTTTTTTCAGTTTTAAGTTACCAATCTCGCTTTTAACTTCGTTTAGAGTACATCGCATATCATCCAGTAAAGCGTCTTGCTCTTCATGGTCATTTGATGTTATGTTTTCACCATCGTTTGGCGTGAAGGTATTCATCAGGTGGTTTGCAAAGATATCAGCCTTTTCCACATTGCTTCTTGCCCAGTTTCCATTGTCTGGGTTTTTTATTGGAGGAATCGGAACTGTAGGTCTTTTTAACTTTTTCGTGGCTTTCCATAAGGAGTAGTCACTGCTTCTCTCACTAGATAAGTTTCTTAAATATCTGCTTGTTGATACATTTTTAAATGTTTTTATTTCACGACTCAATTTTTGAGTTATTTTGTTTAAAGCTGCTTTATCAATTGACGATCTGCTTTGGTGCCAGCGTCGCCGTAGTTTTCTTTTATTTTTATCAAAGCCTTGATTTCCTTCGGGTAGAAGCATCCTTCCATTTTCGTTTTTAACTTTGGCGTACTAGCCCAAGCTGCGTTTTGTATATGTTGCGTGATTCGAAATACTTCATCCTCCAGTTTTTCTTTCGTTTGTGGGTGTTCTATGCGGCATACATTACGTTCTAGCACGTGCTTAAAATAATACCAATCGGTAAATTTATTTGTTAGATGATTATCCAGTGATTTTTTGATAATTTTTTCGCTTAAACTTAAGAACACCGGTGAATGGTCCGAATTAAAATCGAAACCTTCGTAAATTTGCAGGTAATTTTTGGAAAATTTTTTTACTAAAAAGAAATCGATCAGATCAGGTAATTTATTGGGATCTGTTGGCCAATAAGTTGGCTTTCCAGTGGATACAAATTCACAGCCTGACGCTTGTGCAGCTTTATACAGCTCGCGGCCTTTCGTTGTTGTTAGTCTGGATCCCCAATAGGTGTTTTTTGCATTAAAATCACCTCCAATAATAAATCGGGTTTTGTGATTGTTTATTAGTCTCATGTAAGTGACACTTTTGATTTGATGTCTTGGTGGACTATATAAAGCTGTTAACGCTAGCGGTTGGCGGTTTGCTTTTAATCTTATTGTAGTTGCTTGAATTTCTTCACTGCATAGTTTGTCTTCTTCGTGATGCTCTATGGTGCTTCTCACGATTACTGCACTACCACCGCGGGCAGAGTTATCTGGATGAATTGTGTGGTATGTCTCATAGTTTTTAATTTTGAAGTATGACTGGTTTGTGAAGTGGGTCTCTGAGATCAAACATACGTCAATTTTTTCCTTATTGAGCAATATCTGTAATTCGTTTTTATGTTTGGATAGCCCATTTGCGTTCCATAGCATTATTTTAAGAGTCATTTTTTTGACTTTGTAAAATGCTCAAGCCTGTCCAGACGAGTTTCTAAATTTTTATTAAATTTGTCTTGCTTATTTAGTTTTTGTAAGATATCGGACAGTAGATCCTCTACAGAGTTGGTGTTTTTCGAATTATTGTTTTTCGTAACTTGAGCATAACTTAGATTTTGAGTTTTTGTGTTGTTATCTTTCGGTTGTGCTATTTGTACATCAGATGTACAAGGTGCTGCGTCGCCTATGTTTTTTCGCTGGTTAGCAGCATTGCGGATTTTTTGTAGTTCCTTAGGTACCGAACAACCTCGGTAACTTGCTGGGTGAGCTTCCCCACAGTTACAGCATTTTGGCTGTTGATTATCTGGCTTAGTGCAAGAAGAAGTGCTATGTTTGCCAGCGCACTTGACGCATCTTGCCTGTTTACCACAGTAATTTTTTGTGTGGCCATATAGCTGGCAGTTTTTGCATTGTGGAATTAAATTTGAGCGCTTTAATGGCTCTATAGTCACAATTGAATGCAGAATTTTGTTAATTTGGTATAGCTTTTTGATATCTTCATTTGCATTAAATGTCAAAAGAAACATGTCTAATGGCTCTTTTGACTTGAATTTTAGCTTGTTGATAGCGCTAATAATATTAAATCCTTGCTCACGAAGATCTGAAACAATTAAGTCTGGATCGCATGAGTGGTGCAGGTTTTTCGCCATTACTCTAATAGGGCGATCTTGTTTGTTTTCATAGGTATGCCACGAAGTATTTGAATCGGACAACCTTTTTGTAATTGACCTATAGTCATCGCTATTAAAAACATTTATTTTATATATGCCATTATTTAACAATTTTAGGGTATATTCATTGGTGATGTTTTCCTTTAGCAAATTGTGTATTTCTTTGTACTCACCGACTCCCGTGACCATTATTGGCGGGGGGCGTTTTTCTTTTTTTTCGGTATGATTATTTTCGAGTTGTTTTTGGGGGCTGTTTGCATTTTTTAGTTGCTCAGGCGATGTATTGGCTTTCCTTTTTTTGGTCGGACGCTTCTGTTTAAGTATCCAATCTGTTTCCCTCGCTAGTTCATCTTCATCGGTTTCGTAGTGGTAGGTACTTTCCGATGTAGTTTTTGCATTTTCGATTTTTTCAATATTTTGAAATTTAAGTTTGATGTTTTCAGCTTTAAGTTTATTTATTTCTTTTCTTAGCTCATTACACAAGGATTCTAATTCCTGTATACGAGCATTGGGTAAATTGTTTTCGTCGTTGACTTTCGAATTCGAGTTTTGCGGCTGTTGTTGTTGAATTTGTTGTTGTTTTAGTTGGTGGTGATCTTTTTGCTGTTGTTTTAGTGTTTGGTTAAGCCCCCCTCTAGGAGGCGGGATATCGTCACAATCCATCAGGTAATGGGGTTTATAACGGTTGCAGCAATGTGGCAACGCTGATTTATACCGCCAGTTTGACAGCACTAAACCAGTATTTTGTTGAACACGATCAGCTGCATTTGTGTTCCACTTAACAAAGTGTGAATGTTTTACTGTTGATTTCAGTTGTGTGTTTGTGTAAATTGAGTGATTTTTACTTTTTTGATGTGTTATTCTATATTTTAAGACTTTTTATATTTTGTATTTTACCCGGAAAATGTTTAGTTTAGTTTAGTTTATTCAATTTAAGTCTATGGACAATAAATCCTTACAGACTAGCTCAATAAAATAGCACAATAGAACTTAAAACTAAGAGTACATAAAGTTGACCATAATTTAATACAAACAAAGTTTAACATAAAACAAGAAAATTAACAAAGCAAATAACAATGATAATAATGGCCTTAAAGATATCAATTTGTTAACTGAAATACCTATCTAAAGCTGTTTTGAAGATGTGTCTTGGGAGTGAGAAATCTAAGTCCACAGTCTTCGCGACTTTATTGAACAGAGTCAGGGCTCTGGGAATAGGGGCAAAAAGAGCGTAATTACAGCGATCAACTTTCACATGAAACGGTAGCACAACACGCAGATTTTTACGCGGGACCAGGAAAGCAATAGACTCTAATAGCGCAGGACAATCAACTTTACCACGAAGGAGATCAAATACAAACATTAGTAGAAGGATGGATCTTCTATTCTCAAGAGATTTTAAATTTATAAGGAGACAACGAGCACTGTATGAAGGCAACGGGTCACAAAACCGGAGGGGCGAAAGAGCGAAGCGGAGGAATTTCCGCTGCACTCTCTCAACACGAGAGGAGTGCGACATATAAATAGGATCCCAGACAACTGACGCATATTCTAATTTCGAGCGGACGAGAGAACAGTATAAGGATTTCCGGGTATACGGGTCTTTGAAATCGGAACTATATCTACGCAGGAAACCCAGGTTCGAAAATGCCTTGGGAATGATATAGTTAAGATGATTTACAAACGAGTACCCTGCATCAAATATAACGCCCAAATCACGAAACTCATTAACAGTTGGCAGAGATAAATTTGAGATTGAGAAATCAGAGACAATTACATTATTAGTCTTAGCAAAGGTCTTATGAAAACACTTTTTTATATTTAGTGCAATTTTATTTACAGTACTCCAGGCAAAAAGGTTATTCAGATCGGACTGCAGTAGAGCAGCATCAGCCGAACTAGCTATACTCCGAAAAATCTTCAGGTCATCGGCATAAAGGAGAAACATAGAATGTTTGAAGCAGGAGGCGACATCATTAATAAATAAAATAAACAGTAGTGGCCCTAGAATGCTGCCTTGAGGCACCCCCGAGGTAGCAACAAAGGGGCGTGCTTTAGTGTTTTCAACGGTAACATAACACAGTCTATCGACTAGATAAGAGCGTAGCCAGGCTAGGAAGGAAGAGTGGAAACCAAGGGATTCTAATTTCACTAAGAGAATATTGTGAGTTACAGAGTCAAAGTCCTTAGAAAAGTCAGTGTAAATTGTGTCAACTTGATGACCTTTCTTAATGGACGAGATACAAAATTCAGAGAAACAAGAAAGATTAGTGACAGTAGACCGGCCACTAATAAATCCGTGCTGGTGCGGGGATATTATACCTTTTATGGCAAAACAAAGTTTTTCTTTCACTACTTTTCCAAATAGTTTAGAGCATGTAGACAATTTGGAAATCGGCCGATAATTCACCACTTCATTTTTATTACCGGATTTGAAGATTGGAGTTATATATGAGACTTTCCACTTGTCGATAAAGACGCCAAGACGAAGGGAGAAGTTAAAAATAAGAGATAAGGGTTTACAAATAGACTCACTACACTGTTTTACGAAGTACGAAGAGACACCATCAACATCAGGTTTAACAGAAGATTTCAGACAGGAGATACCATTACAGACATCAGAGACAGAGATAGTCAGTGAGCCAAAGTCGAGGAGAGGGGAAGCAGTGGAGTTGGGTAAGTTAGAGATAGTATGATCGACGACGAAATTTGATTTGAAGTACTCCGCAAAGAAATTAGCTGTATCAGCAGCATTACGAGAAAAATCATTATTGTACATCATACAGGTAGGGATATTAGAGCACCCTCTCTTAGAGCGGATATAATTCCAAAAAGATTTTGGATTTTCTTTAAGTTCACTCTCAACTTTCAGAATTTAACTACTGTACAGGGATTTATCTAGGGCATTAAACTCCCTCATACAATGCTCGTATTTATCTTTATGAATAGAACTTCCAGATGACTTGTAAAGTTTGTAGAATTTATTTCTTTGGTTTTTTAGCTTTTTTAAAGTTTTCGTGTACCAAGGCAATTTGTGAATAGGTACAGGAAGTAAAGAAAGATGGGAATTACAAATTTCGAGCATTTTAAGGACGAGAACATCAAAACATTCAGAGACGCTGCAGGACTTAAACAAACACTCCCAGTCGACATCCATAATAGCAGAATTTACAGCATCGTAATTGCAATCACGAAAATTAAACATACGAACATTATTACTAGGTAAATTTAAGAAGTCATAACATTGCAGAGATAAGACTAAAGGTACATGATGCATATCAGATTTTGAAAAGGGAATTTACACTCTATGAGGTTAGCATTAATATTACTATCAACAAAAATAAGATCTAGAATTTTATTGAGCTTATTTGGAAACGTATTAATCTGAATGAGATCTAAACTGAAAAGAGTATCCAAAAGGTACATTTCAAATGCTTGAGTGACATTAGTAGGAGTCAAGAGAACCTCACTGGCTATAGAAGCCCAAACAATTTTACTTAAGTTAAAGTCCCCAAGGACACAGAAACTACAATTATTAAACTTTTCGTAGAGGTCCACGATATTGTCGATGTGCGCATTGTAGATGACCTCATTACTATTAGGCGGGATATAAGAAGCACAAAAAACAATGTGGCCAAATGATCCCGCTATAGAAACGCAAATTTGATCAAGTGCAGAGTCATTCGCAATAAGATGACAAAGAGAAGACTGCAAAAAGCGCTTCGTAGCAATAAGTACACCACCTCCTCTCTGGCAACCAGTTTTCAGCGGATCTCTATCTTTACGATAAACTTCGTACAGCTTCGGATCAAAAAATTCCTCGTTGAAGAAGTCAGCATTCAGCCAAGTCTCTATAAAAATGATGACGTCATAATCGAAGCGAGAAGTGGCAACGAAAATGTCTTTGGTTTTAGTACGCAAACCAGATACATTTTGAAAGTAAACACTTAGATTTTGCTTTCTTGTCCTGTTCATAGAACATGGCGCAGCAGTAGACAAGGCCGGTGAGTGTGCTAGGCCTTCTTCGGGTTTGACTTTGTCTTCCGAAAATCCGACCAAGAACGAACTTTGATATCAATTGGCCAAACAGTGTGATCGAGCAATTTATCATAGTGTGATGGAGTGACACCCAACTTAAAATTGACATACTTAAGAGACTCATTGGGAACATCTTTTTTAACCAACCTCTGGCAGGAGAAATGCTGTCTCTCTATTCCAGTACGGCTAGCAACGAAAGTAACAAGGTCATCCACAGAGACATCTGGCGAAAACGGAGTGAGATGTAAAAACTTTTTACTCACAGCTACACCCAGGCCAGAATTTTCATAAGAGCCAACAATAACAACCTCTCTTTGTTTATTCCGTTTACTGCCATGGACAGTATTCCAGGCATTATCAGCTGATTGCTCAGCAATGACAGACGGAGGAGTAGGTGAAAGCAAAATCAAATCAGCATCAGTAGATGGAGTAGTAAGCGATGATGCGAGAGAGTTACAAACAGCAGAAAGCTCAACTGAGCTCGGCAAAACAGCAGCAGCGTCGAGAGCTACCGCCTTATCAGCACCAACACTCACACTGACAGCTTTTGAGAGCGGAGCAGGTGCGATGCCGGCACAAGCGTTGACATTAACCGCAGCGCCAGCAGCAAACGAAGCATTGGCAGCAACAGCAGCATTGGCAGCAACAGCGGCAGAGTCGTACACAGGCGCATTGACGGCGACGGTATTCACACTGGCAGCATTTGAGAGCGCAGCAGAGGCGCTTACAGCACGAGCATTGGCGCTGGCGGCAGAATTGGCAGCAGAGGCGATGCCAACAGCAGAGGTAGAATTGAAGGCAGCAGAAGAAGCGTTGGCAGCAGCACACGTAATTGCAGTCACGTTGGCTAATGGCGATTGCATGCTCCAAGTTTTCTTACCAATAGCCCTCCCTGGCAGAGGCGATCGAACAGTATCAACATTCAATTTGAGAGCAGGCCGTCGCACCTCAGCAGCTTTGGCGCGGGAGCGAGTAATAACCGACACCGCCTTCGTGGAAGAAGAAGAAGACGAGTTCAGCTTGTCAGCACACAGCAAGTCCGTGGGAGACGCAGAGAGAGAGTCCACCAGAGCACGGCACTCACGAAGCTTCTCACACAATAACGGCACAACAGCCGAGCAAGTATTCTGCATAAGTTGTATGCATGAATCACAGCGAAACATCAAATTTAAATTTGAGTTGATCACAGCAGCTAAATCTTTACTAAGATTGGCACATTTGGGGTGCCATTTAACAGAACAAATGCCACAAGACAAAAAATCTGCAGCAATACACGGCAACTTGCACTTCGAACAACTGGCCATATCGGAGCGGGATAGCGTCACGTCCGCTCTCAATGACAGCAAGATGAAGACTGAATGAAGACTGAAATGTCGCGGCTTCTCACCATAAACGCTCGACCACTCGGCGGGGCGCTCCTACGCTCGCACAGTGTCTTCCACCCACTACGACTTCCAGTTGCTTTTTATTTTAGAAAAATTTGCGAGAGATTCACAAAGGACGTCTAATCAGCTTGCCGATTGCTCTGTACTTGATGAACAAGTTAGTGACTGAAAATTTAATTTGTTTTGTTATTTTCAACAAAAAGAGATTTCACTTTGTTCAAAGCTTTGTAGTGGTCATCAGTTGTAGTGACATTCGTTCATTCAAAGTTTTCAAGGCGTCTTATACATTGTTCTAGGAGGGCTGGCGAATAATTTCCTCTACCGAACCTTCATCACTTTCCGCTTCGCTTAAAACCGGATCCACTAATTCGAAGTTATAATACTCAATAATGTCGTCATCTGTAGGAAACTGTGATGTGCATACTGCATTGTGAACCTTAATACTTACATACAATCCTGAAGAGTTGCACTGGCAGGCATGGGTTTTGAAAGTGCAGGGTATAGTTTCTGCAAACGTACTAGGGGCCACGGCTTACGGATATGCACCTGGAATGTCCGGTCCCTCAATAGGGAATGTGCCTCTATCTAACTGGCGAAAGCCCTCGAAAAGTATAAGGCTGACATCACCGCCATCCAGGAAATGCGGACAGGGCAGGGATGCTCAAAACAAGCAATCTGCGACATCTATACAAGTCAACGTGACCCAATTCCACGAAGGAATGTGACGGGAAACTACACCCGGCAGATTGCATTTATGTGAACCAACTCAAATCTGTGTTCCCTTGCACGGTCAGCGTCGTTCGGCTGCAGTTGCTGGAAGTCACAGCAACACCGACGAATACAGCCACAACAATAACTTAAACTGCTGCGATAGCACCTTCGCAAACAACAACATAAACTGCAGTGACAACACCGTCGACTTTAACAACTACATCATTTAACAACATTCGACAGCAGCAAGCTCCGTAGGGTAGGAATTAAGTATTTTAGCTTTAAGTTTTCAGTCTTAAGTCTGACGTGTAACGACAAAGAACAATAAAATAACTTACAGCTGCCATGTGGAGGCGTGAATTCGGATGTGGATTCGTGGTCAGTCGGAGGCTACGCCACCTTGTCTCCCGGTTCAGCTCTGTGAACGAAAGACTTGAGACAATTCGGTTAAAGCGAAATTTTTCAACATTAGCCTGATTTGCGCGCACGCCCCGACAGAAGAGAAGGACGATGCGACCAAGGATGCGTTATATGCGAGACTCAAGGACATGTACGACCGCTGCCCGTCACACGACTTTAAGATAATCCGCAGGGATTTTAACGCAAAGGTAGGGCGAGAGCGAATTTTCGGCTGAACTGTCGGACAGTTCAGCCTCCACGATACCACCTCAAACAACGGTCTGACGGCTACCTGGCTGTCCCCCGATGATCAACGAAGACGAAACCAGATCGATCATGTTGTGATTAAAGCACACTTCCAGTGTACTAGACGTGTGTACGCTCCGAAGAGCAAACATCGACTCGGACCACCAACTTGTTGGAGCCAAAGTTCGCATGCGGTTATGCAGAGCGAAAGATGTGCGCTCTGGTACACAGTGAAAGCTGGACGTCGCAAAGCTGCAATCACAACGGACAGCCGAAGCCTTCTCTGCTCCACTCTCTAATCTACTCATCCAATCCTTCCAGCACCCCGATGACGCCCGCGGACTGTGGATGCATATTTCCCACTCCTTACTGCCGCTCAGAACGTCCTTGGTTTCCAACGGCCACTACCGCGGAACCAATGGTACGACGAGGAGTGTCGCCAGGCCACCGCAGCGAATAATGCCGCCTACAGAAGAACCCCGCTATCTCCTGCAACGCGAGCCATTCGAGAGCATTACCGGGAGATGAGAAAGGCAGAGACGCCTTTTCAGACGCAAGAAGCGGGAACAAGAAAAGCGCGAGCGTGAGGAGATCGAGATTGCACACAGGAATGACACCCAAAAATTCTACCAGACTTAAGAATAACAAAGCTGCGGATGTTGACGGCCTGCCTACAGAGTTGTTCAAGAATGGCGGCTATGAGTTGGTAGGGCGCATGCACTCGCTTCTCCGCAGTATATGGCTAGATGAAAGCATGCCTAACGATTGAAATCTTTTTGTGCTCTGTCCTGTGCTAAAGAAAGGCGACCCGACGATCTGCTCAAACTTCCAGGGATTAGCCTTATTGCCATTGCTCCGTATCCCTGCTAAGCTGGTGAGGCTGTGCAGGATGACGCTGAGTAGCACACAAAGCTCCGTCAATATAGGAAAGGAACTCTCCGATACTTTCGATACCGTGGGAGGCTTCAAACAAGGCGGTCCCCTATCCTGCGACCTCTTCAACTTTCTGATGGAGAGCGTACTATGGAAAGCCGGTGTGCTCAGCGATTACTATTTTCCACTATTTTGTTTTTATTGATTTATTTACTATTAGTAGTCTAGAAACAATATGTTCTTACAGACTAAATGAAACTATGAATATTTAAAAACAAAAGAAAAAGGAAACACATTAAAAAGCAATTGAATTAAGTATTTCCTTAAATTTAGCTTTAGGAAATGAAAAGTCTAGAGAACTTGAGTACAAATTAAACTCTTTAAGTGCTCTCTCAGAAATGGACAGTCTAAGGCACCGCGAATTATATCAAAGACAAAAGTGAGAGAGAGAATAGCTCTTCTACTATGAAGAGACTTCAAGTCAATTAGCTGACACCTTGCATTATACGACGGAATAGGATCATCGAAATTTAACGAACGAAGAGCAAACAGAACGAAAACTTTTTGTAAGCGCTCGAATCTTTTAATGTGGCAGTCATAATAAGGCCTCCAAATGAAGGCTGCATATTCCACTTTGGGGCGAATAAGGGAAGTAAATAACAGTTTTAAAGTATACGGATCAGAAAAGTCTGAACTGAATCTGCGAATTAAAGCAAGGGTTGAGTAAGCTTTAGCTATGGAGTAATTTAAATGGCTATTGAATAAAAATTTTGAATCAAAGATGACACCAAGATCGGAGAATTCAGTTACAGATATTAAAGGAGAGTCGCTGATTTGATAGAAGTAGGGAACTGTGTACGCGATTTAGAGAATTAAAGTTGAAAGCATTTTGAGATGTTTAAAGATAACTGATTCTTGTGGCACCACTTAGTAACATTATTGAGGTCAGATTGAAAATTGACTGGATCTAAGGGGCTGTTAATGGTGGTGTATATTTTTAAGTCATCGGCATAAAGTAGGAAGTTAGAGGAGGTAAAACAACTTGATATGTCGTTAATACAAATAACGAAAAGTAAAGGACCAAGACTACTACCTTGGGGAACACCCGAGGAAGCTTTAAACGGCACGGACGAAGTATTATCAACAACGACAACACAGTTAGGGTTGGAAAGGTACGATTTTATCCAGAGCAAAATGGTTGAATGAGGTTTGTCAATTTGGTAACTAGAATTTTGTGACTAACTTTATCAAAGGCTTTGGAAAGATCAGTATATACAGAATCAACTTGGAAACTCTGCCTGAAGGCAGAGATACAATATTCTGAGAAAACAGCGTGGTTCGTAACTGTTGATCTACCAGAGATAAAGCCATGCTGGTTAGGAGAAATTAAACTTTTGATTGAAAAATATAATTTCTTTTTAATTATGCATTCGAACAACTTTGAAACAGTAGATAGCTTAGAAATAGGTCTGTAATTAGCTATATTATTTTTGTTACCACTTTTGAAAATAGGAGTAATGGAGGTAGTTTTCCAGGCATCAATAAAGACCCCAAATTCAAGCGACTTATTGAAAATTTTCAGAAGTGGATAGACAATAGATACACAGTTCTTTAGCAAACAGGAGGATAATCCATCGCTATCCGTGTGCGTAGAGAATTCAATATTTTGAATGCCCTCAATCACATCTTCTTGGGATAATGATAGTGATCCAAAATTAATGGAGGTCGCTACGTTCTGCAAAGTGTCATCAGGTGGAGCATCAGGACAATTAACAATTTTATCGTTATAAAAAACCTCAGATGGAATACTGGCACACGAATTCTTCGACTTCACAAAGCGCCAAAATGCTTTTGGATTCGATTTGATCTCAGTTTCAAACTAAAGATTATATTTCCTATGAAGCTGTTTACTCAGAGTATTAAATTTCTTCGAATAAAGCAAGTATTTAGATTTTATTTATTTATTTATTTATTTACTTATTTATTAATTTCAGTCTACAGAATAATTATCTTACAGACTACGACAAAGTGCTTATAAATATATATTTAGGAACTCAATTAGATTTTAAACAAATTTAGCTTAAAGCTTTCTTCGCTAGTATTAAAATCTAAAAAGGAGCTATAAGTGTTGCAAAGATGAACACATCTAGCGATCGGTTCATTTCTGCAGTAATTTGTCCTATGCAAATCCTCTAAAAATAGGCGATTATTTCTCAAGTTCCTGCATGGTTCAAAAACGTTAAAGAAATTTAAAAACTGAGGACAATTTATTCTTTTAGATAAAACATTATATACAAACAACAATGATAAGAATATTCTTCTATCACTGAGTGATTGTAAGCCCAACAGCTTCCGCCTAGGCAAATAAGACGGGAGACTATCTGGCCAAGGTATTTTGCGAAGTGCAAAACGTGTAAACTTTTTTGCACCATTTCGATTCTATTACAGTGAATGTCATAGTAAGGGCTCCAGATAATAGAGGCATACTCCAGGATGCTTCGGACCAGAGCTACATAAAGTGCTTTAAGAGTTAATGGATCCTTGAAGCTCTGGACATTTCTTTTTATAAACCCTAGCATGGCGTATGCTTTCGAGGTGACATAATCAATATGGCACGTGAAACTCAGTTTGCAGTCAAATATAACTCCCAGATCTTTGAACTCATTCTTTCTTGGTAAAATAGTTCCATTGAGAGAATAATTGAAAACATATGGAGATGTACTCCTAGAGTAGGAGACTACACAACATTTTCCAATATTAAGGTGTAAATTGTTATTTATTTATTTATTTCATTTCAATCTACTGGGCTTAGCCCTTACAGATTAGTTATAACTTAAATCTAACTGAAATATAAAAAGCTTAATATTAAGAGAAATGCCTATACAGATCTTGCTTAATACTGGCTCCACTCTGTTGCATGTCTAGGTGCTTGGAAGCAGGGTTGAAGAGAGTAAGACACCTGGTAATAGCTTCATTGCATCCATAGGCAGTCCGGTGGTAAGGAATGTGGAAAGTCTGCAAGTCTCTCAGACTTCTACAAGGCACATGGAAGTTTAAAAGCTCCAAGAGCTCAGATGCATCTATTTTATTATCTAAGATGTCTTTGATGAATAAGACGCATTGTGATTTACGTCGACCACTAAGCGATTGCAAACCTAAATAAAATTATATAAAAAAAAACTTGTTAGAAATAAGCTTTAATTTATTTAATGTACTAAAAAGTAGAAAATAAATTGTTTCCAAGTCACCTGTATCTTACTATTAATAAAAGCTTTGGGCGCTCATGTGTTCAAAATTTGTCAACCAATTGATACAATATTTAATTTAATTTATTCTTTGTAATTAGATTCTAGTAATGAAAGATAAGTGCGAATATAGATTTTGAGCGCACAAGATTTTATTAATAGTAAGATACAGGTGACTTGGAAACAATTTATTTTCTACCTTTTAGTACATTAAATAAATTAAAGCTTATTTTTAAAAAGTTTTTTTTTATAAAGAATAGTTTTTATTCGGACTGACTTGCCAAAGAGAAATGACAATACTTATTTGTCTATTTCTGTTCTGAAACAAAGCAATTTTAAGTGTACAACAACAAAGAATTAGAATTATTGCTCACATGGGCAGGTCATATAGCTATTTCGGTTTTTGCCAGAAAACCTCATCAGTGACTTTTAATGTGAATTCTAATAATTTCTAAACGACTAATTACTCGAAATAGAAGCATTAATGGTAAAGTCTGTGAAACGTAGGAGTTGAACCATGAACCTATGACGTAGTAAGCGAATGCGCCAACCATCACACCATCGGACTGGACGACTCTGCGCTGGCAAACATCCCAGTTACCTGCTGTCTATATCAAACGCATAGTGTTTGTTGCTATTGTACACTGTCTAATGCAATTGTTTTTGCCTTACTTGAGAGCTCCATCGGAGCACATACTTGAGGCAAATGAATGTATCAGTTTTTGTTTCTGTAAGAACATTTCTTCGTTTTTACATTATGTTTACTTTCTGATTTGGGTGTGTCCTCCCTATCATATTATACGAGTTTATGTTTATTCGGCAGCTTGAATGTTAGAAAGAATAGTTTTTATTCGGACTGACTTGCCAAAGAGAAATGACAATACTTAGTTGTCTATTTCTGTTCTGAAACAAAACAATTTTAAGTGTACAACAACAAAGAATTAGAATTATTGCTCACATGGGCAGGTCATATAGCTATTTCGGTTTTTGCCAGAAAACCTCATCAGTGACTTTTAATGTGAATTCTAATAATTTTTAAACGACTAATTACTCGAAATAGAAGCATTAATGGTAAAGTCTGTGAAACGTAGGAGTTGAACCATGAACCTATGACGTAGTAAGCGAATGCGCTAACCATTACACCATCGGACTGGACGACTCTGCGCTGGCAAACATCCCAGTTACCTGCTGTCTATATCAAACGCATAGTGTTTGTTGTTATTGTACACTATCTAATGCAATTGTTTTTGCCTTACTTGAGAGCTCCATCGGAGCACATACTTGAGGCAAATGAATGTATCAGTTTTTGTTTCTGTAAGAACATTTCTTCGTTTTTACATTATGTTTACTTTCTGATTTGGGTGTGTCCTCCCTATCATATTGTACAAGTTTATGTTTATTCGGCAGCTTGAATGTTAGAAAGAATAGTTTTTTATTCGGACTGACTTGCCAAAGAGAAATGACAATACTTAGTTGTCTATTTCTGTTCTGAAACAAAGCAATTTTAAGTGTACAACAACAAAGAATTAGAATTATTGCTCACATGGGCAGGTCATATAGCTATTTCGGTTTTTGCCAGAAAACCTCATCAGTGACTTTTAATGTGAATTCTAATAATTTCTAAACGACTAATTACTCGAAATAGAAGCATTAATGGTAAAGTCTGTGAAACGTAGGAGTTGAACCATGAACCTATGACGTAGTAAGCGAATGTGCTAACCATCACACCATCGGACTGGACGACTCTGCGCTGGCAAACATCACAGTTACCTGCTGTCTATATCAAACGCATAGTGTTTGTTGTTATTGTACACTGTCTAATGCAATTGTTTTTGCCTTACTTGAGAGCTCCATCGGAGCACATACTTGAGGCAAATGAATGTATCAGTTTTTGTTTCTGTAAGAACATTTCTTCGTTTTTACATTATGTTTACTTTCTGATTTGGGTGTGTCCTCCCTATCATATTATACGAGTTTATGTTTATTCGGCAGCTTGAATGTTAGAAAGAATAGTTTTTATTCGGACTGACTTGCCAAAGAGAAATGACAATACTTAGTTGTCTATTTCTGTTCTGAAACAACGCAATTTTTTTTTATATAATTTTATTTTCTACTTTTTAGTCTTCCATAAATTCAATTTTAGAGCTCTCAAATTTTTCGCAAAAGGAATTTAAAACTTGCAGAGCAGTACACAATATTTAGGGTATTCACAGTATCTCCTATCGTCATATCCTGAATTTAACAAATAATACGGCAGTGATCGACCCTAATATTCGTAGCATATTTGTGGCGCGATGAGTTGTTGTTGTTGTTTTGCTTGCAAGGCGCGGCGAGTAAGTTCCTATCGTTTTTCATTGATGTGTGGTGTACCTATAATTATAAACTGAAACCCAAGTGTGTAGTTGCTTGAAAAGTGCCACGCCCCTTATCTTACGCCCATAAAATTTTACCAGTGGGACGACACATCCAAGAGGCGACTGCATACGAAATTTCAATGCTGCACGACCTTTAGTTCCAAAGCTACTCGAGATCAAAAATTTTGTTTGTATGGGGGGTGCCATGCCCCCTTATCCAGTGCCCCCTTATTTTCTCAGTAGAAGGATATGGATATGTAGTAAGTTCCTACCGAGTTTCATTGATGTGTCATGTGTAGTTCTAAAGATATACACAAATCTGGAGTTGATAAAAAAGTGCCACGCCCCATATCCTACGCCCATAAAATTTTACCAGTGGGACGACAAATCCAAGAGGCGACTGCATATGAAATTTCAATGCTGCACGACCTTTAGTTCCAAAGCTAATCGAGATCAAAAATTTTGTTTGTATGGGCGGTGCCACGCCCCCTTATCCAGTGCACGCCTTATTTTCTCAGTAGAAGGATATGGATATGTAGTAAGTTCCTACCGAGTTTCATTGATGTGTGATGTGTAGTTCTAAAGTTATACACGAATCTGGAGTTGATAAAAAAAAAGTGCCACGCCCCTTATCCTACGCCCATAAAATTTTACCAGTGGGACGACACATCCAAGAGGCGACTGCATACGAAATTTCAATGCTGCACGACCTTTAGTTCCAAAGCTAATCGAGATCAAAAATTTTGTTTGTATGGGGGGTGCCATGCCCCCTTATCCAGTGCCCCCTTATTTTCTCAGTAGAAGGATATGGATATGTAGTAAGTTCCTAGCGAGTTTCATTGATGTGTCATGTGTAGTTCTAAAGATATACACAAATCTGGAGTTGATAAAAAAGTGCCACGCCCCATATCCTACGCCCATAAAATTTTACCAGTGGGACGACACATCCAAGAGGCGACTGCATACGAAATTTCAATGCTGCACGACCTTTAGTTCCAAAGCTAATCGAGATCAAAAATATTGTTTGTATGGGGGGTGCCACGCCCCCTTATCCAGTGCCCGCCTTATTTTCTCAGTAGAAGGATATGGATATGTAGTAAGTTCCTACCGAGTTTCATTGATGTGTGATGTGTAGTTCTAAAGTTATACACAAATCTGGAGTTGATAAAAAAAGTGCCACGCCCCTTATCCTACGCCCATAAAATTTTACCAGTGCGACGACACATCCAAGAGGCGACTGCATACGAAATTTCAATGCTGCACGACCTTTAGTTCCAAAGCTAATCGAGATCAAAAATTTTGTTTGTATGGGGGGTGCCACGCCCCCTTATCCTACGCCCATAAAATTTTACCAGTGGGACGACACATCCAAGAGGCGACTGCATACTTATTATTTACCCTTATTTTCTCAGTAGAAGGATATGGATATGTAGTAAGTTCCTACCGAGTTTCATTGATGTGTGATGTGTAGTTCTAAAGTTATACACAAATCTGGAGTTTATAAAAAAGTGCCACGCCCCTTATCCTACGCCCATAAAATTTATTGATTCATGTATTGGGCTCTAGATTAGGCATGTATGCAAAGTTTCAGATCTCTAAGTAGTCGGGAAGTGGGTGAAAAATTGATTACTAGATTTGACGACATACCACTGACATACCGCTGACATACCAAAGTGAAGTTAATATAAAGCTTATAATAAAATTATATAAAAAAAAACTTTTTAAAAATAAGCTTTAATGTACTAAAAAGTAGAAAATAAGTTGTTTCCAAGTCACCTGTATCTTACTATCCCTAAAAGCTTGGGGCGCTCATGTGTTCAATATTTGTCAAACAGTTACCACAATATTTTATTTAAATAATTTTTTGCAAATAGATTCTAGTAATGAAAGATATTTTGAATATGGATATTGAGCGCACAAGCTTTTATTAATAGTAAGATACAGGTGACTTGGAAACAACTTATTTTCTACTTTTTAGTACATTAAAGCTTATTTTTAAAAAGTTTTTTTTTATATAATTTTATTTTCTACTTTTTAGTCTTCCATAAATTCAATTTTAGAGCTCTGAAATTTTTCGCAAAAAGAATTTTAAACTTGCAGAGCAGTACACAATATTTAGGGTATTCACAGTGTTTCCTATCGTCATATGTCATATCCTCAATTTAACAAATAATACGGCAGTGATCGACCCTAATATTCGTGGCATATTTGTGACGCGGTGAGTTGTTGCTATTTTGCCAGCAGGGCGCGGCAAGTAAGTTCCTATCGTTTTTCATTCATGTGTGGTGTACCTATAATTATAAACTGAAGCCCAAGTGTGACGTTGCTTGAAAAGTGCCACGCCCCTTGTCCTACGCCCATACAATTTTACCAGTGGGACGACACATCCAAGAGGGGCCTGTATACGGAATTTCAATGCTGCACGACCTTTAGTTCCAAAGCTATTCTATTTAAACGATTTTGTTTGTATGGGCGGTGCCACGCCCCCTTATTCAGTGCCCGCCTTATTTTCTCAGTAGAAGGATATGGATATGTAGTAAGTTCCTACCGAGTTTCATTGATGTGTGATTTGTAGTTCTAAAGTTATACACAAATCTGGAGTTGATAAAAAAGTGCCACGCCTCTTATCCTACGCCCATACAATTTTACCAGTGGGACGACACATCCAAGGGGCGACTGCATACGAAATTTCAATGCTGCACGACCTTTAGTTCCAAAGCAAATCGAGATCAAAAATTTTGTTTGTATGGGGGGTGCCACACCCCCTTATCCTACGCCCATAAAATTTTACCAGTGGGACGACACATCCAAGAGGCGACTGCATACGAAATTTCAATGCTGCACGACCTTTAGTTCCAAAGCTAATCGAGATCAAAAATTTGGTTTGTATGGGCGGTGCCACGCCCCCTTATCCAGTGCACGCCTTATTTTCTCAGTAGAAAGATATGGATATGTAGTAAGTTCCTACCGAGTTTCATTGATGTGTGATGTGTAGTTCTGAAGTTATACAAGAATCTGGAGTTGATAAAAAAAAAGTGCCACGCCCCTTATCCTACGCCCATAAAATTTTACCAGTGGGACGACACATACAAGAGGCGACTGCATACGAAATTTCAATGCTGCACGACCTTTAGTTTCAAAGCTAATCGAGATCAAAAATTTTGTTTGTATGGGCGGTGCCACGCCCCCTTATCCAGTGCACGCCTTATTTTCTCAGTAGAAGGATATGGATATGTAGTAAGTTCCTACCGAGTTTCATTGATGTGTGATGTGTAGTTCTAAAGTTATACACGAATCTGGAGTTGATAAAAAAGTGCCACGCCCCTTATCCTACGCCCATAAAATTTTACCAGTGGGACGACACATACAAGAGGCGACTGCATACGAAATTTCAATGCTGCACGACCTTTAGTTCCAAAGCTAATCGAGATCAAAAATTTGGTTTGTATGGGCGGTGCCACGCCCCCTTATCCAGTGCACGCCTTATTTTCTCAGTAGAAGGATATGGATATGTAGTAAGTTCCTAGCGAGTTTCATTGATGTGTAGTTCTAAAGTTATACACGAATCTGGAGTTGATAAAAAAGTGCCACGCCCCTTATCCTACGCCCATACAATTTTACCAGTGGGACGACACATCCAAGAGGCGACTGCATACGAAATTTCAATGCTGCACGACCTTTAGTTCCAAAGCTAATCGAGATCAAAAATTTTGTTTGTTGGGGGGTGCCACGCCCCCTTATCCAGTGCCCGCCTTATTTTCTCAGTAGAAGGATATGGATATGTAGTAAGTTCCTACCGAGTTTCATTGATGTGTGATGTGTAGTTCTAAAGTTATACACGAATCTGGAGTTGATAAAAAAGTGCCACGCCCCTTATCCTACGCCCATAAAATTTTACCAGTGGGACGACACATCCAAGAGGCGACTGCATACGAAATTTCAATGCTGCACGACCTTTAGTTCCAAAGCAAATCGAGATCAAAAATTTTGTTTGAATGGGGGGTGCCACGTCCCCTTATCCTACGCCCATAAAATTTTACCAGTGGGACGACACATCCAAGAGGCGACTGTATACGAAATTTCAATGCTGCACGACCTTTAGTTCCAAAGCTAATCGAGATCAAAAATTTTGTTTGTATGGGGGGTGCCACGCCCCCTTATCCAGTGCCCCCTTATTTTCTCAGTAGAAGGATATGGATATGTAGTAAGTTCCTACCGAGTTTCATTGATGTGTGATGTGTAGTTCTAAAGTTATACACAAATCTGGAGTTTATAAAAAAAGTGCCACGCCCCTTATCCTACGCCCATAAAATTTATTGATTCGTGTATTGGGCTCTAGATTAGGCATGTATGCAAAGTTTCAGATCTCTAAGTAGTTGGGAAGTGGGTGAAAAATTGATTACTAGATTTGACGACATACCGCTGACATACCGCGGACATACCGCGGACAGAAAGTGAAGTTAATATAAAGCTTATAAAATAGGCAACGTGCAGTATAATTCGGAATGCTATCTTTCCTAAAGATTTTAAGTAAGGCGAATTTGGTAAATCTTCGCTGAACCCTTTCAACGCGGGCTACATGCGACTCGGAAGATGGCATCCAGATAATGCAACAATACTCCAGAATTGACCTTGCCAAGCTAACAAAAATAGATTATAGTGTATAAGGGTCACCAAAATCTTTAGAATTACGCCGTAGAAAACACAGCATAGAATTTGCTTTGGAGATAACATACTCCCTATGAAAATCGAAGGAGATTTTGGAGTCGAAGTATATTCCCAAGTCATTTATAACAGACTCGCGTGCAAAGCTATGACAATCATCATAGTTGTAGTTAAATAAAATTGGCAGCACTTTCTTGCTGTAAGTCACGGACTTGCACTTCGAAAATTTAAACACATAAAGTTATTTCTACACCAAGTTATTAAATTATTGATGTCATTTTGAAACAATAAAGGTTCGTTCACATTCGACTTTTGCTTCGCTTTGCGTCAGAATTTCGCTTTGACAGATAAGTTCAATACATGCTTTTATATGAGGCTTGCTAAATAGAACGCGAGGAAAGCGAAGCGAAGCAATGCGAAGCAAAATGTTGGGCAACTCTCAACTTTTTTGCGCTTTGACAATCAGTTGTTGAAATTTTTTGTGATATTTTTCATTTTCTCGTGTGCTTGCAGTTGGTTTCATTTTCTCGTGCGTTTGCGTTTTCAATTAAGACACACGAATTTCAAACATTAGTAGCATAACTACTACTACTGCAATTATATCAGTAAAATCCAAAGTTAAAGCGTTCATTGTAGCAAACCTTCTACTTTTCATGCTTTGTTGTTGAATCTCGAACTGTCAAGCAAAGCGAGGTAAGTCGAATGTGAACGAGGCTTAAGCACTCCTCAATGTTCCTGATAACTGCGTAAATTTTTAAATCATCCGCGTAGAGGAGGCATTTACAGAATTTTATGACATCGGCAATGTCATTTATGAAAAGGAGAAAAAGCAAGGGACCCAAATGGCTACCTTGAGGTACCCCAGAGAGCACATCAATAGGATCTGATGTTGCATTTCCCACCTTTACAAGAAGCTTACGATTTTGTAGATAGGATGTTATCCAATTGAGAGCATTGGAATGAATTCCAAGCTTGTTCAGTTTAAATATTAAGATTTTATGCAGTAGGCTATCAAAAGCCTTTCCAAAATCAGTGTACAGCACATCCACTTGCTGACCACTTTCCATGGCTAGCAAACAAAAGTTAGAAAATAACGCAAGGTTAGTATTTGTAGATCTGCCAGCAAAGAAACCATGTTGCTGCGTAGCAATGTGACTTCTAAACTCTTGGAAAAGCTTTTGACTTACAAGTTTATCTAAAATTTTTGGTATAGCCGATAGTTTTACTATAGGTCTATAGTTGGTTACCAAATTTTTTTGACCTGATTTGAGAATTGGTGATATGTAGGATATTTTCCATTCGTCAAGGAAGATTCCAGTTGAAAGGGACATGTTGAAAAGCAAAGTTAATGCTGGGGTTAAAGAAAAAGCACAATTTTTAAGGAATGCGGGCGGAAGTAAATCGTATCCGGCGCCTTTGTTTGCGTCAAGTCCGCAGAGCGCAGTAAAAACTTCTTCCTCAGAAACTACGAAACAGCCAATATTTACCAAATCCTTGATAGTAGAAAAGCTTTCAAGGTCAATTGAAGGGTCGGCTCTATTGAAGACAGAGCCAAAGAATGTAGCAAAAAGCTGCGAAATTTCTTCGCTACAGTTAGCAGTTCTTTCTTCAAATATCATTGATTTCGGGAGCCCATAAGTCTTCCGTTTTGAATTACAAAAATTCCAAAAGGCCTTAGGGTCAATTTTTATATTATTTTCTATATTTAGCATATATTGCTTAAAGAGGTGATTTGATAGTGTGTAAAATTCCGGTCTTAAGCGCAGAAATTCAGATTTATCACTAGCAGAATTGGATCTTTAAAACTTCTTATGTGCCTGAGCATTATACCATGGTGTCTTTCGGACATAATTCTGCCGCTTAATAGGAACGTAAAGACGAAGAGCTTCACTCAAGAAATTTTTAAAAGTTGAATACATTTGGTACATGTCCATAGAGTTGAACGCTGTACAACAATCAATGGAATCAAAATATTCATTGAGGTACATATAATTTGCTCTATCAAAATTATAGAAAAGTTCCTGGCTATTGTTAGTACCAGACATTAACTCATAAACTTTAAATTGAACTATTAATGCCTTGTGATGAACAGACTCATTGGATAGTGGACTATCGCAAGATGATATTGAGTAAATAAGATCATCCGTTACAAAAATTAAGTCTAAAATTCGATTGAGATAATTTACAATATTGTTTATCTGAATTAAATTCAAAGAAAGCAGTGTGTCACAAAAAATGTGTTCCACTTCTGTTTTAATGTTAAACGGCAGCAGCAAGTTATCTGTAGAACTAAATTTCCAGTCTATATTGCCTAGATTAAAATCCCCAAGAATGCAAGGGGTTTGATGTGAATTTAAAGATGAAACAATAAAATTAATATTATGCAAATGATCGCTAAATAATTCAGTCTTACTACATGGAGGTAGATAACTTAAAACTAAAACTATCTCGTTGATTTCTTGCTGTGTATTCTCGCTGAAGGGCACAGCAACACAAATTTGTTCTAAGTTGGAACTTTGTATTGAAAGTGAAATTTCACGACTGCGCAGGTTAGATGAAACAGCTATTAAGACACCGCCCCCGCGAGATACTTCATCTGTAAGTACGCGATCTCTACGATAGACCTCGTAGCCAGAGTCAAAAAGCTCTCCAGAGTAAAACTCGGATGTTAACCATGTCTCCACTAGAGCAATGACGTCAAAGTCATGCGCGGCAGCTGCAGAGAACATGGTGTTTGTTTTTGTTCGAAGACCTCCAGCGTTATGAAAATATAATGAGAAGCTTTGTTTGGTAGGAAGAGCGCCGACTAGTGCAGCAATGGTTGTTGGTGCAGAGCAATGCGGCGAATACGAACGTAAAGCGGCAGCGGAGAAGTCAGCACTGTCTGTTGGTGAGAGTGCGCTATGACAACACACAGCTTCATAAGATGTTTCGGTGAGAGCGATTACATCAAGATCATGTGAAGCAGTGGCGGTGTACACTGCAGGAATGGGTGTGTTTACACTCAAATCGCCGGAGGAAGGGTCACAATGCCTTGGTCGAAGTTTTTTGATCTCGTAACAAATCGAGAAATTTTTAAAGAAAGCGGCCAAATCGATTTGTCGGAGGCCTTATCAAAGAGTTGTGCAGGTACACCCAATCTGAAATTAATGAATTTGAGTTCATCTAGGTTAGCATCCTTTTTTGTAAGCCTTGTACAATTAAAGACTTCGGGCGCCACTTTCAGAGCGTTTGCGATGTAGTTGCAAACCGCCACTGGTTCAGTGCGAACATTGAATATGGATAAGTGTATGTATTTGAAGTCGTGCACTACTTGGAGTGTGTCACATACAGCGGCAGTGCCGATAACGCGCTTGTTATTGCTAGGTTTCGGAACTTTTTTGTTTCCATTGTCAGCCTCTTTCTTCTTGTCCGCTGCTACCCCTTTGTTAGGTTTTCTGCTTACAGCAGCAACATTAGCTGCATCGTTAGCAATAGAGCTTTTTTTGACTGGAGCGCGATTTTTTCGTTTGTTATTGCACACCTTTCTCCAGCCTGCATATTCGCTCAATTGCTCAGCAGAAACAGGTTTGCCAGCATCGGCGTGCGTGGGAGAAGCAACAACATCAGCAAATAAGCGGCGTTCGGATAAACCCGATGGAGAAAGGTTTAAGACGGCAGTATCAGGCCTAGCTGCCAAAGCCGAAGTTCTCTCGCTTTCTATTTGAATCAAAATCATAACAGAAGAAGAGGAAGTGGAAACTCTAGGCACACCAACAGAAGCAGGAGCGTTGGTAGTATTGAGTTTCGAGAGCAATGTCAATTTCAGTTCATTGACCTCACTCACCAGAATTGAGATGGTATTGCTGAAATTTTCGAAGACCAAAGAGCATGCGTCACACTTGTTGCAAAAGATACATCTTGAGTCATTCCTGCGGGTGTCCATAGGCAGTGAATGATCGCGCGACCTTCTTTCTTCGACATCAGAAATCAAGTTGTCGGCTGTGTCATTGATGCATTGCTCCGGATCTGAATTCGGCTGAGACTCCATTTGATGATCTGCTCGCTGATGCATTTCTTTGGCAGCAATCGACGATGATGACGATGGGAGGTCAATGGCCTTATTCACACTCTCTCGCTCATGTTCTGCACTTGAAATGTTTTCAGCAGGCTTAAGGGGTGCATGGTGGAGAGTGCCTAAGAGAGGCGCGTCTAATCAAGTTGCACCCATTACAAGTGAATTGTTTGTTGACTTGTTGCATAAAGTCGATATCAACTTGTTTGATGTTAACGCACGAACAATGATAGAATTCGTTGCATTTTATGCACAGGATTTTTTCTTGATCGCGTTCTACTTTAAGTTTACATAGTTTGCAAACGCACGGCATGTTCGTGGAACAATACTTGAAATTTTGAAAAATTTTCGAGAAAAATCGGATCGAGTGAGAGCGCAAAGAAAACACGTCTGAACACTTCGACGACTGAACAGCGAAAAAATGTAACCGGCTGCTTGCTATTTTTGCCTCCGTGGCATTGTTTGTCTTAAAAGTGAAGGTTTTGTCTGGCAGGCATTTAAAAATTAACCGTTTTCATCCGCATTAAAAATATCCCGTTCATTCTACTTTTCTAATAGATATGGCAAAACATCAGTATTCCATTTATCGCAATCCTCGTCACTAACGTCATTGCTTTCACTACACGGCTTTTTATGACTCAAATCATGCATTAAGTCAGTTAAATGTTTTGCTCAGTACCTCTGCTTCCATTTATTAAGCAAACTGTGCTTGCCTTAAAGATATCATCACCAAATCGCTTCGAAAACTCCATTGCTTTCTCCTGTAATATTCCTCCAGTTATGGACATGCTTTCATTTCTATCTGATGTAAACCAATCAAGAACATTTTGAAACATTGGTTTTTCGTTCTTTTACTGCATCCAGAAGAAGTTCCTGATTCGAATGACGTGATTGTCGACTCCGTACTCGCCGGGATACCATGTTTCTTAGCCACTTTCTTTTTTTATCCACTTTCGATTTCTTTGATAACTTTACATTTTTCTTCAAGTGATAAGCGTTTTAATACACGTTTTGATGCCATGGTAAATAATGCTTTTCACATTGATTACCAGGCGCGACTGATACAGAAAAAAAACAATATAAAGAAAAAATAAAGCATTTGGTTCAAAAGATTTCCCTGAATAGCAGTGTTCAAAACACAAAAAATGCAACAAAAACGAAATGAACCGAGCACAAAATTTGGGATTTCCATTAAAAACTCGACTTACAAAATGCTCGTGCCAATATTTATTCGAGTTATTGAGAAATTCATGTTATGGAAGCAGAATTGTACGTAATTTGCTCCCTAAACACTGTTGCTACCCGATTTAGTTCGAGTTATGGAAGTTCGACTGTAATATACGAAAAAAAATACTGCTTTTTTAAATTACTACAACTTTTTTTGGCATGTAAAATTTGTTGTTGCAAAAACTACGAATTTTGTATTCATCTTCATATGTATGTTGTTTTTTCTAAACTAAACTTATGTATTTCTAGCAGTTAAAACCTTACCTCCCTCAAACGTTCCGAGCACTTTATAAACTCTTTAAGAGATAAATTAGACCTTTGTGCCAATAATCGAAAATTCCAGAAATTTTTTAGATTAGTTCTACAGTCGCAGCAAACAACAGCAGGCAATCCATCGCTGGGTGACACCTACAAAATAGAATTATATTAGTGAATAATCAATCTGAATTTCGTATTAATGTATGTATGTTGGCTGCCCCTGGTTTGTACGGGACGAAGCTGTTTTTAATTCTTGGAGTCTTATGCCGGTATCACACTGCTTCCGATTCTTGTCGGCGACACGCTTCCGACTCTTGCTAATGCCTGTATCACACTGCTTACGATTTTTGTCGGCGACACATTGCTTCCGACTGTCGTCGACAAACAGTCGGCGACTACAGTCGTAGCACTATCACACTGCTGACGAAAATTAGCAAGAGTCGGAAGCGTGTCGCCGACAAGAATCGGAAGCAGTGTGATACCGGCATTATCCAACAAATCGACTCTAATATGACACATCAAATTTCAGGTTCCTGAATATTTATACATACTGAATCTGTAAATTTTTTACAACTATACATAAATGTATATGTACCTACATATTTTCATACAGTCTACATATTCTTCGTGGCTCCAAGGGCGGGTTTCACAGTGGCTATTTAAATCTAGATAAACTTTCCTTGGGTTTCACAGTGCATTTATTTAAATACGGAATAATGAATGGCAACTTCGAATATTTGATAATTGAAGGTTGGCACAACTTGCTAAAAACATATGTTTAATTGCTCTATTGTGGAGGCAGCAAAATGTTCGTTGAATAAAATAAGTGAATTGTTGGATATTGTGCAAAGTATGCACAGTTTATATTATTTATGTACTACTGTGTTATTTATATGTGCTATTCCATGCCGCTTTATGCTTAATTTGAATCTTGTTAATTCCAAAACTAGCCACGCAGCTTGCTTGCACATCAGAGAACTGCAATGAGTACTCATTTCTCTAAGTCAGGAGTGGCCAACCCGCGGGCCGCATGCGGCCCCCCGGGAAAATTGTTCTGGCCCGCGTGATTGATCACACTTTTACAAAAGATATTCATTTTATAATAGCCAAAGTAGTGAAATAAAAAAATACATTATTTGTAAAAATTAAATGAAACTAAATCCAAAAATTAACTGTCGAAATTAGAATAAGCAGATTTCTTTCATAACACAGCACGCTATGCGGCAGAGCACATGCATACGACACACAACACCAACAGAAATACGAAAAAAAACCCTCGTTCGCCATATTTGAGCACAAAAAATGAATGTGGGAATTGAGTGCAGGGTTACGTTGAGAATTTTGAAATACATAGTCACACAAAAGGTCGTTTTGAAAAGTCGCACAAAAAAGTCGTTTATTCAAATAAAAGTGGCACACTCTTTTATTAAACCAAAACAAAAAGGTATTAACAATTCAAACGATATAAATAAGCCAATTTTGAAATAAAATTTTGCGCATCCGCTCAGCCTTTGCAATCAAGGAATGTCGCAAACTTAATTGATTTTTTAAGGGCAAATATGTGCAATTTTGCAGTGTATGACTATAAAAAGAGGAAAAAGGATTTCACTTTACAAAAAGGGGTAAAAGTCAAAGATGGAAAAAGTTGCAAAATTAGACAAGTTTGAAAAAGTCGCACAAAACGTTGCAAAATGCAATTAAAGTCGCACAACGGTAACCCTGATTGTGTGGTAGCATTTGGTCAAAAATATATGAGCTTGTCGGTTTCGTTTTGTTTTGTATGCTGTGCCTGCAGGATAACTATTCGATTGATTTGCTCTTCAATAACATATTTAAAACAAAAAAAGACAGGAAATTACTCCTATTAAATTTAAAATGATATTCAATCTATCAGTTAAAAATGGATATACATACATATGTACATATTTAATATCTCTCTTTTTTTCAGTATGGATGCAAAGAAACGACGAATAATGGACGAAAATCGCAAGTATTGAGAAGAATGGGAAGGAAAGTACTTCTTCATAATTCAAAATACAAAATTATTGTGTTTAATTTGCCGAGAGGTCGTTGCTATATTTAAGGAATATAATGTACAGAGGCATTACGAAACAAAACATAAGGATTATTTAAAGTTCGATGAGGAAGTGAAACAATCGAAGCTCATGGGGTTTAAGTCGCAATTAAGGGCTCAACAAAAAATGTTAGGTGCAGCAACAGAGCAACCTTCCAATATTGTTAAGGCAAGCTATTCTGTTTCACTTTTGATTGCAAAAAAATGAAAACTTTTTCGGATGGTGAATTTGTGAAAGAATGTTTGGAAGCTGTTGTGAAAGATATATTGCCTGATAAAAGGAAACTGTTTTCGAACTTAAGCCTATTTCGGCAAACAGTGTGTCGTCGAATGATTGACGTTTCAAATGAAATTATCTTAAAACTGCGCGACAGAATTCGATATTTCAAATATTTTTCCTTGGCATTTGACGAAAGCACAGACATTTCAGACACAGCTCAGCTTGTAATATTCCTTCGTGGGGTAAATGAATCATTTCAAGTAACTGAAGAAATGTTAAATTTAATAAGTTTGAAAGGCACAACAACAGGAAAAGATATTTTCCATGCTATTGAAAACTGTTTATTCGAAAACAACTTGGATTTGGAAAAGCTTTCTGGAATATCAACTGATGGAGCACCTGCTATGACAGGAAAAGAAAGGGGAGCTATAAAATTACTAATTGATAAAATTGAACTTTTAAAAGAAATTTTAGTATAACATTTTATTGTTAAATAATGAGGTATTGTAACAGTCTAATCGGTATTTAAATATATTGATTACCTTCTGAAATGTAGGCCATCAAAAAAAAAGAGAGGAAGGTACCCCCCTCTCCCCTAATCTTAAATTGTTTACAAACTTCTCTTTCGGTGGAAAAATTACTAAATAGTCAAAAATCCGAGGCCATACGGCAAGAAGTGTTATGGTAGAATTACTCTAGCGGTAAGGTTAGAAATCGTGTCAGCTGACAAAATCTATCTTACCCGAACACAATGTTCGCTATTACTCTGACCGGATTGAGTAGTAGAAATTTCTGCTTCGATTAGAAAACTACCGCAAAAGTCGTGTCAGCTGTGAAAAGAATGTTGCCACCCAAAAAATTCGTTGAAAATTGAAATAGAATTAATGCTTTTCCTATGCAAGAGGTAATATGGCAACACTGATTAAAACAAGCGAATATTTATTGGAAATACAATCCACCTGCGCTTTCGTTTGCTTTTAATTTGTACACATCGTACTTTTTACACAACACTCAACACATTGAGTCAATTATTTCGTCGTTTGAATTAATTTTTCACGATATATTTTGCTTGTGAACTTTGTTGCAGAAAAGTGTGGCCAGTGACCTTCGATTTTAGTTCAACAAAAGAAGTGATTGTTTTTGCCGAAATTAGTTAAAAAAAGTAGTACACAATATAGAGATGTAACAACTATGATAATTCTGTGCCATAAATTTAATAAAGAAT
This sequence comes from Neria commutata, assembly GCA_963457695.1. Classification (NCBI taxonomy): domain Eukaryota; kingdom Metazoa; phylum Arthropoda; class Insecta; order Diptera; family Micropezidae; genus Neria; species Neria commutata. The sequence goes on from OY735246.1 coordinate 34,153,181, forward strand.
GTAAAATTTCATCTCAGAAGAAAATAAACAGTGTGTTTCTTTTGTGCACAAAACTATACGGCAGCACTAGCAAAAAGAATAGACTGACAGCTGCAATCCGGTTAGCTGTTAGAGTAACTGGGCTATCCGGCACGATTGAATCCGACACCGCTGGACTAATTAGACCATTAGCTGTAAGTCAAAATGTTATTTTTTACATGAAAGTGGAATGAAAGGCATTACTGTTGACATTACTGAGAACAACACGACAACATTGCAAGTCTATGCTAACATACTCCCTGACTCTCATCAAATGTTGCCCAAAACAATGCTGTGCAAAAACAATGTGCAAAAACAATGCTACTCTTAATGTTAAATAAACAGAGTAACGGTAACTCAACCATAACATTGCGCACGCAATAGTGTTTTATTTAATAGTATGATATGATAGCTCAAAATGTGTAAACAACTGACCTGTCCCCACATGATGCCATAGCTTCACCCCATTTCTCAACCTAAAATGTTCATAAAATCAGAGTTACTAGGCACTTGATCACGCATTACTGTAAGGGTGCAGGTTTTCTCGATTTTTTTTATTTTTGTATCCTATATAGACGATAAGCGAAAAATCCTCATAACTTCCATACTATATACACTAGAGCAGCGATGAGCAACGCGCGGCTCGCGGGCCGCATGCGGCCTTTAAATATGTTTATACGGCCCGCCAAGCATTTCTAAAATTTAATTTATTTGATCGATTTTCTCCCATCAATATATTGTTATAAAATTAATTATAATAAAATGGTAGTACATACTATACCGAACCAATTTTTTGTGACAAGTTACTCACTTGTCGGCGACTTGTTCAAACATGCAATACGAACGCGGGTCTGAGTTATATAAGTTATATATGTACTAGGGTAAAAAAGCCCGTCCTACGACGGGTTTATATCATTGAGAATAAATATACGCCAAAAAAATTTAAAAATATATACAACATTTTTTATCAAAATAATAATTAATAACACATGCATATACGGTGGAATTATTTTACTAAAACTTTCTTATATACAACGTTTCTAGTAAAAAGCTTTTAAGAATTTTCAATCGATTCCCCTTGCCCATTTCCCTCTATAATACCTAGTTTTACGACATCAGATCGCTGGACTCTAGACATGGCTACATAAAGTTTCCCATGACTAAATACCGGCTCTTTTAGAAAAACTCCTACCTTTCCCAATGTTTGACCTTGAGATTTATTTATGGTCATTGAAAACGCCAATTTAATGGGAAATTATCGGCGCCGGAGAGTGAAAGGCAGCTCTTGGAATGAAAACTATCTCTTTTTCGGCAGTGCATGGTAAAACTTGTGCAATTATTAAAATAGCCTTTAGGCTTCTCACAGCTAGACGTGTCCCATTGCAGAGACCTCTTTTGGTATTTAAATTTCGAAGAAGCATAATGACACTTCCAATTTTGAGATTCAATTTATGCAACGGCATTCCAGATGGACAACAGTCATTTAAAAATTCGACAGGGTAATTTTGTTTATCGTTATCATCACTGTCTTCGATAGAAACCGTGTTAAGTTATGTCATTGTGTCACAAAATAACATTTTGAGAATTTGCTAATTAACTTCATTGACATCAGAATTTTTTTGGGCTCAGTATAGCCATTTTAGGAGTATTGAAATTTCTTTTATAAGCGAACCTTTACAAACAAAGTGATCAAGAATTTCTATAATATCTTCAGGCAAGCCGTGGTCATTCGTAAGATCTCCGTTTCCTAAGTTTAGTAGCCAATCGCTAAAAATCGGATCAACGGACCAAACAATGTGACTTAATTCTAATATCTCAAATTTATCCCAAATATTGCCGAATTTAATGCTGCAAAATTGCAGATCTGGTTTCATGAGGTACTACTGGCAGCGTTTGCCTGAAATCAAAAATGATGACTTTGCCACCAAAAGGCTTTTCATTTCCCATAATTTCTTGAAGAAGTTTGTTAATGCAATTAATTGAATTATTTGCCGCCATTGTGGCTTCATCTCATATTAAAACTTTTGCCTTTCTGATCTGATCCGCATCAATGCTGTTCATTCTTAGTAATGAAACTGAGTTTTCAAATACAGGAACTGGTACTTTGAATTGTGAATGAAAATTTCTGCCTCCGTTTAAAAGGTTCGCAGAATTCCGGTCGATGCTGTGGCTAGTGCCACGTTTCTCTGTGCTCGTATAGTACTAAGGAGTACTACATCTTCTTGCTCGATCATTGCAGAAATTATCTTATCGTACGCTACCTTTGTTGTTCATTTAAAGACGCTTTCATTGCTTCACCTCTTTCCCCTTCGTACTGAGTACTATAAAAAGTTGCAAACGTAATTTGTTCTGTTGAAGGAGTGTGCACTCCAAAGTCTGAACATCCTCTCGCTGTTCCAAGTGGCTTTGCTACCGTAAAATACGTGGTAATCTAGTTATCGTATCGTGGCTGATTCAATTCTATTTTCTGGCACAATTCATTAGGGCATTTCATTAAAGTGCTGTTGATTTGGAAACGTGTTGAAGAGTAAGTTTTATTGACATTAACGGCCTTACCGTATAAATCACCGTGATCGAACGCAACGCGAACACGAAGCCAACGCCGGGATCAAAAAACGGCATTTTGTAAATCACGGCGTAATTGCGTTCGTTGTCTTACGGCATCACTTGAGCTGTCAAGTTCTTACGAAAAAGAGTTGTATTTTTCTTAATTTATCAGCCAAATACAAAACACACAAAATTTGCTGCATCCATTGCATACCTCCCATAGCCTAGTGGTTAGAGCGTTCGACTAGCACGCGAGAAGTTGCGAGTTCAACCCTCAACCGCGATGCATTTCTTTTTTTTTTGTGATTTCGATCCTCAACTGCAGTGCTAGTATTTTCTTTTTTTTGTACTCTTTTCTTTAGTATTTGTCTTTAAGAAGTACTGCAATACTTATTATTTGCTTCTGCAGATTACCACAAATCAATTTTCACTCGAAATTACCAAAAATTTTGCGTTTAAAAAACTGAACGCGAGCACAAACCCAAGTGATCGATTTGACAGTTCAAGTGAGTGAATGCGCCGCGTTGCGTTTTACGCGGTACCGATTTTCATATGAAACTACGTAAGACAACGCGAGCAGTCACCGAGTGAGGTGATGCGTTTTACAAAATACCAAATTAGTGAACGCAGGGTGAAGTGAGGCGTTGGGATTTACAAAATAAGCACCTAAAAGAAAGAAAAACGTGTCGCTCCCTGACATGCAAAGTACAGGGATAGCAAAAGCACAGGGATAGCTAAGCGAATAAACTGATGGAATTAACTGTAGGTGATCATTATATGTTCACTTAACACTTCCACTTTAATTGCATCAGATTATTCACCCATTACATTTGTTTACTTAATATTTAAAAATGATTTTAGTTTACTGAAGTTTTGTTTTTTAAGAGGTTTCGTAAAAATATCTGCTAGCTGCTCGCCCGTTGGTACATACTTCAGTATAAAACCACCGTTCTCATAGACCTTTCTGATAAAATTAAATTTTACTTGAATATGTTTGGTGCGCTTGTGGTATTGTGGGTTTTTGACCAATTTAATGGCGCTCTGATTGTCTAAATATAGTTCAGGAATTGTGAGATCGCCAGATAATCGTGATCGTATCGTCGTGGGGTCAGTACGTGCTGCGATTTTTTCTCTGATTAAAAATCAATTTGATTAATAAAATGCCTTGCATATGCAAACAAAAAGTTGAACGCAATCAGGCAAAAGTAACATGTGCAAACTGCAATGAATTCTTTCATTGTCAGTGCGTAAAAATCGGAGCAATTGACTTGGAATTTATGCAAAAAAATAACACTTCGTATAAATGTGAAGCTTGTTTGAGTGCCCGACGCGCGTCTCTTCATCCGTCTCCAATTTCCAATACCGCGCAATCTGTTCCAGTGCAGCCCTGCTCGCGCCAGCCCCCGCCACAACAAACTACTGCTCCTCAATCGCTCTCATCGCCAGCATTGCCAGTCGCCGATGTTAGTCAATCTAACCAAATGAGACGAAAAGAGCCATCGCAACAACAACAGCAGGAAAGCCAAAAACTGCTGCAGCTACAACAACATCAAGTAAGCCGAGAACAGCAGCCTCAACAACAACATCACGTAAGCAGTATAATGCAACCACAACAGCAGCAGACGATTACATTGGAACTTGTATACAATGAAATAATTAGTCTAAAAAATATGAATGCAAATGCGCTTGATTTAATTCAAGCTCTTCAAAATGAAAAGAATCTACTGCTGGAAAAAGTTTCATTTTTGGAAGGAGAAGTGCACTATTTACAACAACAAAACAGAGAAAAATGCATAGAAATAGTTGGAGTTCCCGAAGTAAACAATGGAAATGCTCTCGATTGTGCTCTTAAAGTTTTCTCAGACGGCCTAAATGTTAACGTTACTGACGCTCAAATTGACAATTGATACGTTAAGAGAATTAAGAAACCCAGGGGTTCTTCATCTGTAAACTCTACGCTGGATATAATATGCATAAAATTTGTGTCAACACTATTAAAAAAAAAGATTATGAAAAATAAATTTAAATGTAGGAAGAATTTGAATACTAAGCTATTTAATTGTGATCGTAGCTCTAACATCTTTATAAATGATAGTCTTTCTTATAAAACTAGGTCTCTTCTTAACGAAGCTCAGAAGCTAAGAATAGAAAAAAATTTTAAATATACATATTTGGGTTAGTAACGGTAAAATCTTATTGCGCAAAAAGGAAGGTGATAATGTCGTGATTATAAACTCATGGGACGACTTAAATAAAATAAATTGAGTACTAACTTTATTTTGATATTTAATTGTAATTTAATTTTGTTAATATGAGTTTAGATAATGTAAGTCCTCTTACAAATTTATTCAATGTTCCTCTTGCGCAATGTAAAAATATAAATTTCCAGTCCATTTCGCTGAACCCAAAAAAAACTAATAGCTTTTATGTTATTCATCAAAATATTAGAAGTTTAAGAAAAAATTTTGATAACTTTATTTTACATCTTGAATCATTTGTCAACAAGCCTGATTTCATTTTCTTATCTGAAATATGGATTTATGACAATGAAAAACCTTTGTACAATATTCCAGGTTATAAATGTTACGCAAACTGCAATAATGATTATGCGTCTGGTGGAGTTATGGCTTTTGTAAGTGTTGAATTTAACTGTGATTTTCGTTGCTTTGACTTTAAAAGCGCTGATGTTCTAAGTATTAGCTGTGATATTGGTAACCAAAAATATTCGTTTCATTGTTTATACAGACTACAGTCTAATTCTAATCTTGACATGTTTTTTTGTGATTTAAATGTTCTGCTGTCGCATGAAAAGTCAGATAATGTTATATTACTAGGTGATATTAACTTAAATATTCTACAAAATTCTTCGTTCGTGGACAATTACTTATTTCTTCTCTCATCTTATGGTTTTGAATCATGCATAAATGAACCTACTCGTATATCTGAACTCTCGTCAACTTGTATCGATCATATTTTTGTGCGTTTAAGTCGGTCATTTAACGTATCCCTGTCCAGTGCAATTTCTAATTTTAATTTTTCTGACCATTGCTTGATTTGTTTGTATTTTGACAATATTATAAGACCTACTAATACTAATTCAGATTTACTAGATCAAACCTCGTATAACAAAACTGACTTTTCTTCTTTGAACAATATACTTACTTTTGAATCTTGGGACAATGTATACAGTGAACCTGATCCATCGAAGGCATTTGACGTATTTCATGCAATTTTGTCTGAGCACATATCTAAATGTTCTATTAAAATTAATAAACGAGATGCGAAAAGCAAAAAGCTTAAACCCTGGATGTCTGACCATTTATTAAAAAGAATTCATGACAAAAACAAATTATTTAATAAATGTAATAAGAATCCGAATAACTTACATCTTAAAGCTCGTTATAAAGACATGTGCAAAGAGATTTCTGTTGAGGTAAAATCATGTAAAACTGACTTCTACGTTAACGAATTTAGCAAAATTAGAGGAAATGTTCAAAGAGAATGGCAGCTGGTAAATAATTTATTAAATAAGCGTATAGTTAATGATGCAGTCGCCTACATAACCTGTGAAGGTCAGCCTATCTATGAGGCTACAAATAAAGCAAATAATAATTTTTAATAATTTCTTTGCGAGCATAAGTAGTAATTTAATTGCGGACGATGAACTGAACGATTTTCCATGCGACTGTATAAATATTGAGCCTTTCTATCACAATAGTTTCTTCTTTGAACCGATTTCTTCATTCGAATTGTACAAAATTATTTTATCACTTAAGAACTCCAGCTCATGTCCTGAGGGTACCATCTCTAATTTCTTCTTAAAAAAGATCGTCTTCAACGTTGTGGATGTTCTTTGCCATATTTTTAACAATAGCATACAGCTTGGAATTTTTCCAGACGAACTCAAAAAAGCAGTAGTCATTCCCTTATTTAAAAAAGGTGATAAAACTTTGTTAAATAATTACAGACCTATCTCTTTGCTATCAGTTTTTTCAAAAGTTTTAGAAAAAACGGTTAAATCGAGAATGGTAAATTTTTTAACAAAAACGAAGTTTTTTAGCAATTGTCAGTTTGGTTTTAGAGAGGGCTTATCTACTGAAGATGCACTTCTAAATTTTTGCAGTAATATTTATAATGGCTTGAACAATAAGAAATTTTGTGCAGCTCTCTTCGTGGATATTACGAAAGCCTTTGATGCTGTCGATCACCAAATATTGCTGAATAAACTATACAGATGTGGTTTCAGAGGTTCCATTCACTGCTGGTTTAAATCTTATTTATCGAACAGATTGCAAAGAGTCAAATTAGACGGTAACTTTAGCAATTTTCTCAACTTAAATATAGGTGTTCCCCAGGGATCTGTTTTAGGACCCATTTTCCTCCTGATTTTCATTAACTCAATTTTTTGTCAACCATTTAAGAGTAAAACTATTGCCTTTGCAGATGATATGGCTTGTACCTTTGCAAGTAACTCTGCCTTAAACCTATCGTGTGAAATTAATCATGACTTAGGCATCATTCGTCACTGGTTTTCTTCACATAAGCTAATTCTAAGTGATAAAACTAAAATAATGAACTTCAATATTTCTGGTAACGAGGTAAATTCAAGTAACTTTACTTTTCATTGTAAAGGATGTAAGAAATACTTAATAGGTGGTGATTTATGTAGATTTGCCAGCTCTTCAAATACGTACAATGATTCCTTTAATTGCTCACCCAAATGTTTCGCAATCAACTGCGTAAAGTCATTTAAATACCTTGGACTTATAATTGACTACAAAATGAACTGGATGGATCACACTGTTGCCCTCAAAAAGTATCTTATGGGTGCTTTAAGACAAATTTATCTTTTAAAATCGTTCTGCACAGTAAAATTGCTAACATGTGTTTATTATGGAATTTTCCACTCAAAACTACAATATGGTTTAATCTGCTGGGGTGGTACACATGCTAACAAAATCAATCAATTACTTATCGCACAAAAACATGTCATTAGAACGGTTTGTAATAAAAATCGCCTTGAACATAGCTTTCCACTATTCAGAAACTTAAATATTTTGCCTATAAAACATCTATATTTTTATAGAGTTTTAAAGGTTTTTTTTAATAAATCTGGTTATTTAGTAAACAGAAGCTATTCTAGTCACAACCTAAGGATTAACAACCATAACCTAGTTCAGGTGCTTAGTCACAACTTAAATCACTTTTTAAACTTCTATTTATGTACGGCTCCGCGACTTTTTAATATTTTACCACTTAGTGCCCGTTGCATCCGGAATAAAATTGTATTTCTTAAAGAAGTGAAATCATGGCTTTTTAAATTTGATTTTAATAATATTGACTCCCTTATCTCTGTTCTATCCTAACTATAAGTAGGTATTTTTATATTCGTTTTATTGTTCCCCTTACATCATTGTGTCTCTTATGTATTTTTGTATGTCAATCTTTGTCAACCAATAGTTTATCTTCACACCTATGACCCCATTACAATACATCTAAATACTATGTTATTATACTAGATATATCTGCATTCAACACTTGTCCATTTTTGTGCAACTGAATGCAGCATTTTTTAATCTGTTATTGTTTATTTCCGTAAGTGTATTGATATAAATGTTATATGTATTTGTAAGATTAATAAATAAAATAATTAATAAATAATAAATAAATAATAAATAATAATTCTCTTAACAATCGTTGAACCCAGATTAGTTCTTTAACACCTTCGCATGCTGCCATGTATTCTGTCCCGGTTGTTGATAGCGCCACAGTTGTTTGAATTTTTGAAGACCAAGAGATCGGACCACCGCAAAACGTTATGACGTAACCTCCAGTTGAACGTCTGGTTCCAACATCCCCAGCATAGTCTGAATCACTATAGCAAATCAAAGATAAATCGTTAGATTTTTCGAAACAGATGCCTTCATCAAATGTCCCGCGTAGGTACTTAAAAATTCTCTTAACAGCTGTTACGTGCTCGCTCAGATAGGTATCCAGAAAGCGACTTACGTAAGACACTGCATATGCAACATCTGGCCTTGTCACCATAGACAGGTACATTAGAGAACCCACTGCTTCACGATAGGGGTATTTTGGCTGTTGAGCATTTTCCGCAATTAGGGGCATGCTTTCCGCAGGTGTGCTCACAGCTTTCGCGTCTAACATACCAAATCGCTCCAACACCTTTCTAGTATACGCCTCTTGCCGAATTAGTACTTTCTCTGGCTGTGTTGAAACCTTCATACATAGATAGTATACCGAGTCGAACACTTTTCACTTTCAAATTCTGTGCTCAGATGATTTATCAACTCATTATATGCTTCGTTTGACTGAGCTGCAATGATACCGTCATCAATATAAATTGCAAGTATTATTTTCCCTTCAACACCATTGCCAATAAAAACGCAAGGATCAGCAGTACTAGCTTTCATATTGAATTTTTCCAACATTTGTGTAAATTTTCGATTCCAGCACCTTGATGCTTGCTTCAAACCGTAAAGACTTCTATTCAATTTACATACTTTGTCGGTACCATCATTATATCCAGCAGGCTGATGCTTGTAAATTTCCTATTCGAGAGAACCGTAGAGAAATGCTGTTTTGATGTCAAATTGCTTTATAGCCATCCCAAGTGCATTGGACATCGCTAGAATCATGCGAATTTATGTAAACTTGGCAACCGGACTGAAGGTCTCCTCATAGTCAATTCCAAATTTTTGTGTGAAACCTCGTGCGATTAAACGCGCTTTAAATCTCTCGATACTGCCGTTCTCATTTCGCTTCACCTTGTAGACCCATTTGTTTGAAATAGCTGTTTTATTTTTCGGTAAACTCACCAGATCCCAAGTTCTGTTATTTCTTAGCGACTCAACTTCCTCGTCCATTGCACGCTTCCACCGCGTATTTAAATCTCCAGACACCGCCTCCTCAAATGTTGTAGGCGTATCAGAGTCAACTAAATAGGCGCAACTGCATCATTCATTCCTTTCCCTTTTGAGCGCGTATTGTCTTCCCGTCATTTGAATCAACATCTTCAAGTGCATCGCTAAAGTCCTCTTCGGTGTTCGGTTCGCATTCTTGACTTTCAACTTTTGGCATTTCATCGTAAAGCACGGCATCCGCTTTTTCTCTGTCAGTAAAAGTTAGATTATCACTCACCTCCCTGATAATAACATCTCTAGAAATTTCAATTCTCCTCTCTTGTGGCAGCCAAATCCGATAACCTTTGCAATTCTCCGCGTATCCAACGAACACACTGGCTAAGCGCCAATGAGCAACTTCTCTTACCTGTAGTATAAACCCCTCTTAATCCATTTCCATTCCATTCTCCTCCACATTCCACTTCCAGCTGTCACTTTTCACTCTCATAAAAAATAACAAGTGACCGCAGTGACCGCGAGACGTTGTGCAACGGACAGGGCCCAATTCCAAATAAACTTTTGTGCTCAAACTCATTCCTTATAAAAATATCCTATCCTATTATAAATTATAAATAAACGCGCAATTCCGCGCAATAAAACTCCAAAACCACGATCTTTTCCTTTTCGACTAGGGTTGCCATTTCCATTTTGAGAAAAAGAGGACGTCAACCTCAAAAAAAGAGGACACTTGTCCCAAAAAAGAGGACAATTTTTTTTTCATAAATTAATTTTTAAAAAATCAACAATGCGATAAAATAAACAAATGTAATTTATTTTTAAAAAGAAAACAATTTTTATTCCCACTAAAATAAGAAAATTGACAAAAAACATAAAAAATCAGTCTGAACTACAATTAATAGTGCATAAAATAAACAATAAAAAACATAACGATTTACAAATTCATACTTGAATAAACAAAAAAAACATAACGATTATTCATTGCATACATTTTTGGGAATGTACATTTCTATAATTTATTGTTACGAATTGTCAAGAGCTTCATGAATATTTTCCAACGCTTCCAATTTGAATCAATATATTACTTTCGCATTTCTTCAAATATTCATAAAACTCTTGACAGTTCATATCAAAATTATATTTGACTCTAATAATATCAGAAATAGTTTCTGGATTTAATTTATTTCTTTCTGGGGTCCACTGCCCCTTGATTAAAGAAAATATACGTTCTACGTTGGCATTATGTGCTGGTAAGCAAAAATAAAATTCAACAAGTTTTTTCATTTCATAGCAAACATCATTTTTAATGAAAAAATCGCACCAAAACTTGTTATCAGTCGTGTTAATTGAATTTAAGTTTTTTCAGCACAAGGAATTCATTAAATAAATTTTCATCATTAAAAGCAATGTTAAATTTTTTTAAAAATTCAACAGACATTTGTACATCAGTCCAATTACCAGTAGCAACATTTTCAAAACATAACCAGTCAAATACCTCCAAATTCTTGAGAGGTAATGTCCATGATTCAATATAATCTTTAATAGTCTTATAAAAAATTTTAGTTTCTTCCATTAGAAGAATTTTTTTGGGTTCATCAGTCACATTTTTAATAAGCTCTTTTACTTTTATTGGAATAAAATTATTTTCTAATCTTTCATTTAAATTTTCTGATATTTCCTTTAAAATGTTCTTTACTTCTAGCACGGAAATATCTGATCTTTCGATTTTTTAATATTTGTTTGAATTATATTCATCGATGAATGTATTGTAAACAAATATGACTCGCTTATATCACTTTCAAAAAAGTTTTTTATAACTTTAGGTGTGCTTTCTATATCCAGAAAATAGTTCTTTAAGGGTTCAAATAGTTTAAGTATGCGCTCAATAGCAGGGTATAAACTTAGCCATCTTGTTTTACTGTAATTAAGTAGCTTTGCATATTCTATTTCTCACTGTTCGCAAAACTCTTTCAATGCTTCCGTTCTTACAGTATATACAGAGAACTGATTGTAAATTTTCAAAACAATAGATTCCACATCAATAGACAATGTGTCGCAACCCTTGTGAACTGCGTTATTGATTATATGGGCTGGACAACCAACACCAATTATTTTTTTCTGCAAAGCACTTGCTATTTTTGCGAAGACATTATTTTGCCCATATCTGTGCATGCCACCAAAATTGGTATTACAATTATCAACGCTAAAAGCAACACATTTTGTTTTTAAACAATATTTATCTAATTGCATAAGAATAGTATCCGTTATAGTATCTGATGTTTCATTTTTAATTGATAATACATCCAATATCTTTGTCTGGATTCCATTGTTTTGTGCATCGAAGTATTGAATAAGTATAGGTAATAGCTTAGTGGCGCCGAAATTACTTGTATCGGACGATACACTCACAAAGTTAATTTGTTCAATCTTTTTCCTTACCATTTCTGTTGAAAGGGGTGCAAGAACCTTCTTAGCTATTGCTGTAGCCTTAGTACGGTTGCAAGATATGTCTTTAACTCTTTGAGAATCATTAAAAAGTAATTTATTCAATCCAATTGTGCAGTCCAGAGATAAAAAAGACATATTATGAACAATGGTGTGATAAGCGATGCAACCCTCAACGGCTCGAAGTTCATTGTCAACAGTAGTTTTTGAAAAAAAATTATCAATTTTGTTGGAACAATCTTGGCTGGTAAAACCCTTTTTATGTTTTTGCGTTTCCAAATGGCTGTAGATGTCTTGTCCTCCTTTATTTGCAATAGAAATGGTAGAATTGCAGAGTGTGCAATTGACTATCCAATCTTCATTTCCCCTTTTCATGTAGGGAAATTTCTTTTTCAACTCCTCATTAAACGTACACTTCCGTTTCGGCATTCTAAAATTAGAAAATTAATGAATTTTTACACATAACATTTATGTTTAAGAACTTACTTCTTTTTCGGAGAGCAAACTTCAAGACACACAACAGCTGATAAGAAGTGATGCCAACGTAGTACTTTTCGGACTACATATAGTGTTTTTTTTTACTAAAAATATATGCCTTTTTTGTAATTTTTGTTCGCGTTTTGCTCACAAAAAGTTGGCATTGGTGATGCCAATATTTCAAAAGTTTAGAAGCAACAAAAAATAAGTTATGAAAAAAAGTGTAAAAAGTAGGACAACCCCGGACAGTTGCTGAAAAAGAAGGAGGACTGCCCCGGACGCCTTCAAAAAGAGGATGGTGTCCGGGGAAAAGAGGACGGATGGCAACCCTATTTTCGACCAAAAGGTCGAAATCGGTTTAAATACACACCTTTCTTCGACTTCGCATTCAATTTTCTGCGTTTTTCCTTCGGAATATGAACATATGCATCAGAGCCGAAAACTCGTAAAACTGATATGTTGGCTTTTTGACCAAACCACAATTCAAACGGTGTCAACTCATCTCCTTTACTTTTGCCAGTTCGATTAAGAGTAAACACCACGTTTTGAACCGCCTCGCCCCAGTATTTTAATCTTAAGCCTTTCGCATGAATCATCGCCCTTGCCGCTTCTACAACAGTCCTCATGTCTCTTTCTGCGCGACCATTGTGTAAGGTGTGGATTTCTGATGTAGAACTCGACGTTTAAGCAAAATCTCAGCCACATCTTTATTGACGTACTCTAACCCATTGTCTGATCTGATGCACATCACTCTTTTTCCAGTTTCAGCTTCTACTCTATCGAAAAAACACTCCAGCATGGTCGTAACGTCTGCTTTCGACTTGATGCAGTAGGCAAATCGATCATTTGAAAAATCATCGCGGAACAAAAGCATATAACGAGCACCTCCATGTGACGTCTCATGCATAGGACCACATAAATCTGTATGGATAAGCTCTCCTGCCATGCTTGCTCTGTTTTTGCTTTCATTGAATGGGAATCGATGTTGCTTACCCAGAACGCATGCTTCACAGAACAATTCGCTGCTACTGAACGGTACATTTTACTGACGTAGTACTTTCTTCACATGCTCATTCCCTTGATGACACATCCGCTCATGCCAAAGTTGAAGCGACTCGGCTCTTACAGCAACATTTGCCTCTGCCGAACTATTTTGAACTTTCAACAACAGCTTAAACAGTTTAGAGCGTTCTCGAGCACCTTGAAGCCACACCCTGCCTTGCTTTTCAAAACTGCAATTGTTTCCGTGTGCCCTTAACGTGTAACCTTTATCCAAACAAACATTGGAAGAGAACAAATTTAGCTTTATGCCAGGCACATATAATACATCAGCTAAATACTTCACGTTCCAGAAATTACCATCATACGCTTCCACAACGATGTCGCCCTTACCGTACGCTTGCACAATTGAACCATCAGCGATTTTGACATCTTTAGGTTTTTCTAACTTAACGTAGCTTTCAAACCATTCTTTGTGATACGTCATATGATCACTTGCCCCGGAGTCCATATACCAGCTGCTGTCTTGAGTTATACTTGACTGCATAAACATAGCCTCACTTATGAACGCATCTCCACGTGATGGTTTTTCGCCACCCCTTTTATTGGGGCAATCCCGCTTCCAATGCCAGTACCTTTTGCAAATAAAACACTTGCCCTTTTGCTTTTTGCCGCCTGTCTTACTCACTCGTTTCGCTACAAACGCTTCTTGCTTGCAAGGCTGCACACCCATTCGAGATTCCTCCATACACAATCGGGAAGTCAACGTCTTCAACGTTCTTTCTCCTCTCGAAGTAGCCTCCCACGAAGCAAAGAAATGATTATACTGCTCCGGCAGCGTCATCAAAATTTTCGTCACCAGCATATTTTCGGAAATACTTTCCCCAAGATCCTTTAACTGCTTCGCAATTTTCTGCAACTTCGCAATATGCATTGCGATGCTGTCTTCTGGATCTTTCACATATTGAAAAAATTTTTGTTGTAGCAGATGAATCGACGTTTCCGACTTTTGTTCGTAAAAGCTTTCTAACGCCGAATACATGGCAGCAGCGGTTTCGCAATTAATAATGTGCATCAGCGGCTCCTCACCCAACGAAATAACCAAAACTTTTTGAGCTTTGGCATCGTTCGCCCTCCATTTAGTAAGAGCAGATCCTTCCACGTCAGGCTGCACTTCAGTTCCGTTGACAATTTCCCAAAGGCCGCTAGCTCTAAGCATCACCTTCATTTGGAACTTCCAAAGTGTCCAGCCGTCGTCGCCAAGAAGTTTGCCGATCTTTATTTCGTCCATTTCGCAATATTTAAAGTTTTTCAAGCTTATAACCTCCTTTTTTCTTTTTATGAGCGTGCTGGGCCCATAACCGGTTGATTTGGAAACGTGTTGAAGAGTAAGTTTTATTGACATTAAAAGAAAGAAAAACGTGTCGCTCCCTGACATGCAAAGTACAGGGATAGCAAAAGCACAGGGATAGCTAAGCAAATAAATTGATGGAATTAACTGTAGGTGATCATTATATGTTCACTTAACAAGTCCGCATATTAATTAATTAAAAGATGCAAGAAATGAAATATATTGATTGTAAAAACTTCACTAAGCCACATCACTGATATGTGAAAAAAACTTTGCATACATTCAGGCTCAAAAGAGTTTTTCCATGCTAAGAAGTGTGAAAAGTATTGCAATAATAAAAATATTTCTAATTTCTCTGCGCAGCCGACACCTCTCTGTCCTGCGCTTTTTCTCTGCTTCCTGAAAGGCTACAGCTTCCTCTCCACTCTTTCTTTTTGGAGCCATTTTTCCAAAATACTTTTTTTCGTTTTCTTGATAATTTGTCACTTTATTTTTGAAAGATTGAAAGTTTGAAAAGTTTGAAATAAAAATATTTCTAGCAATTACAGTTTGAGTGATATGCAGCATGGAGGGTAACGCTTGCCTTTTATGTAAATGGTTCTGTATGTTTATAATTAGTTATAAGTCCTTAGTACAATACTGTACACAAATAATACTGTACTTTCTACTTTACACAATTCAAAAAGACACCTTTGCTTTTGAAAATGCGGTGCACATAAAAATTTGAACGAAATAAATTCATCAGTCGATGTTGTCGTTGTTTCAGCGTGAACGTCTTTTATAAGCTTTTTCTTAACTTCACTTCAGGTTTGTAGTCAAATCTAGTAATCAAGTTTTCACCCACTTCCCGACTACTTAGAGATCTGAAACTTTGCATACATGCGTAAACACGCTGACAATACATGAATCAATCATAAAAATAATAAAAATTTAACTTTAATCAAAGTTATTAGCAAAACTGCAATAGCCAATCAGAGCACAGACAGAAGAAGAAGAAGCACGTAGGGACAGACGGGCCAGGAGCTGTTTAATCGCATTTTATATAATTTTGCCGTATTTAAAGAATACGAAATCTGTAATGACTTAGATTTATGCCTGATTTAGGCCCGTTCAAATAATATTATATAGATATTTCATTAAATCACATCAAATATGTACATAAATAAATATTCTTGGGACAGGCGGGCAAGGAGCTGATTAATCGCAATTTATGTATGTATATAATTTTGCCGTATTTATATAATACGAAATGTGTAATGACCTAGATTTACGCCTGATTTAGGCCCCTACCAATATATAGGCATCACAACCAATATTATATAGATATAACATTAAATCACATCAAATACATGAACAAATGTTCCGGGGACAGACGGGCAAGGAGGAGCGCTGCTATTCAACCGAAAAAACGAAAACAAAGAACAGACCATACGGGCAAGGAAAAGTACTCCTATTCAATTAAATATAATTAATTTCAGCAACAGCCAATCAGAGCACAACAGGGAAGAAGAAGCACTGCTGTATATAAGGAGCAGCTGTAGCAAAAGCGGACAGAACTGTACGAGCTGCCAAGCAAAGAGGTTATCTGATTTTTACTCTTCGTTGTTTCTTTTGGTTGAATTTTAACCTCAAAAAGGGAATTTGTGGTACGAAACCCTTAGGGCGTGAGCCCGACTCGCACTTGACAGCATTTTTTTGTTTCTATGAGCGACTTTTTCCCATGGCGTTAGGACGCCTGCTCTCATTAGTATCTGCGGGGTTAAATTATAGAAACGAATAGGAACAACATGCTAAATTCAGAACTATTTAAGTTTGAAAATTACCGCAGTACCATATCACCTAATTTCAGTACCTTTTTGTGAATACCAATAAAATATTGTGTACTGCTCTGCAAGTTTTAAATTATTTTTGCGAAAAATTTCAGAGCTCTAAAATTTAATTTAGGGGAGACTAAAAATAGAAAATTGTTATCTTGATGTTTATTTAAAGTTTAACGTCAATAATGTGTCCGATTTGGACCGATGAAAAATTCCGCGTGTGTTTACTTTTCTTTTCTCTTTATTAATGATGACACTTTTCTTCTTTCCGGTCTGGCGTTGCCAGATCAGCATCTTTTTCTCTCTTACTCTAGGTTTACATTTTTGACATTTCTGAGTTATAAGGTTGCCATACATATTACAGGTTAAGGGCTACCTTACATATTACAGCTCGGCCAATCTGACATAATTGATTGGCCTCAATCAAGTTAATAATACTTATTCTACTTCGGCTATATGTGGCTCACTGTAGTCAGTGACCTCGGCGTTAGGCAACCCTACGGGCAGTAGCCATTTCCGTATTTTTATGGCCTCGAAAACACTATTATAAGGAATTTGAGAAAGCTGACAGTTTTCAATGTCTTTTACCACATACCGGTCATTGGGCAACACTTTGTCAATCACATAGGGCCCACGATATTTTTGTACAAACTTCTTATTTGTTCCTATCGATGTATCTACGTGTCGGATTACAACAAAGTCACCAACTGAAAATGTTTTTGCGGGTGCACTGTGGGCCAGAAAATATTGTAAACTGTATTCTTGGGACTTTTGAATGGCGCCAAGTGCATTAGACCTAGATGCCTCCAGATTACGAATTTCTCCATCATCAAACTTGTCTTTTAAGTACTCCGTCAGTTCGTCAATAATCTCACCGCGCTGATTTACACCAAATAATAGTTCGCTTGGTGTTTGCTTAGTAGTGCTGTGTACCGTATTATTAATGGCCAATTCGACCTGAGTGAGCTTTGAAGACCAGTCAGAATGTTGCATAGGTTCACTTAGTTTGCTTAGCATTGCTTTAAGAACTTGGTTTACACGTTCGACTTGTGCGTTTGCTTGTGGAGAAGCAACAGCCACTTTCACGTGATTTATATTTCGTCTCAGCAGGAATTCAGCAAATTCATATGACGTAAAACACGTCCCCTTATCGGATATAATACGCCTTGGTCTACTATAGTAACTGAAGTATTTTTCTAATGTACAACAAACTTCCTTTGTTCTAGTGGAATTTACTGGGGACAAACGTACGAATTTCGTGAAAGCGTCTATTATAATTAAATATGTGTTTGCGTTTTGATTTTATTGATGGCAGTGGACCAAAATGATCTATATGAATGGTGTCAAATGGAATCGGTTTCTTCGGTATAGAGTGCAGGGCATGTTCATTTGAACGAGCCGGTGTAGAATATATGATACATTTTATGCATCTTTGAATAAATTTACCTATTTTTTCTCTCATATTCCCAAACCAGTAACTTTTCCGAATTTGATCATAGCACTTATCAATTCCCTGGTGCCATATTGCCTCATGTACCATACGAATTATATTATCCTCCATTTCACCTGGTATACATAGTAAAAGGCGGTTTGATTCACTTTTACGAAAGACTAAACCGTCGCGCAGCTCATAGCCAACTACCACACCGTTCTCTAATTTATTTACTAACTCCCTAATGCCCTCATCACGAGATTGGGCTACTTGAATTTGGAACTCCAGATCGTCAGTGTCAACAGCGGCAATCAGCTGACAATTTGTTTTGTCTACCATAAGATTTGAATTACGAGCATCATCGGGGACATCTGAGGGGACCCTGCTTAATGCATCCACATGGTTCATTGAGGAACCGCTGCGATGTTGTATTGTATAGTTAAAATTTTCTAGATCCAACGCCCATCGGGATATTCTCGGATTAACATGTTTTTTGTTCAATGTCATAGTAAGCGAATGGCAATCGGTAATAATTTTAAATGGCATTCCTTCAAGGTAAATTCTGAACCGTCGGAGCGAATATATTATTGCAAGGGTTTCTAGCTCAAAACTATGATACCTCGACTGAGGGGCAGATGTAGTTTTAGAAAAATATGCAATCGGATGGAATTTGCCATCATTTTGGCGTTGCATCAGCACTGATCCAAATCCATGACTACTAGCATCACAGTGCAATCAGTTTCTCGCTTTGGGCAATAAATTGCCAAAATAGGCGCAGCAGTAAGACGGTTTCTAAGCTCTAAAAAGGCTTCTATACAATCTTCAGAAAAATCATATGACGTTTCCTTGCGCAGCAGGTTTAACAAAGGTTTCGCTATTTTTGAAAACATCGGTACAAATTTACGAAAATACGAGAATAATCCGATACAAGAGTGCAATTCTTTCTTGTTTCGGGGCATAGGGTAATGCTTGATGGCACGAATATGTGAGTTGCTAGGCCTAATTCCAGATTTATTAACTAGATATCCTAAGTATTCAATTTCACTATACCCGAACTTGCATTTCTTTAATTATAGCTCAAGACATCTTTCGTATGCCCGTTGCAATACTTCTTTAACTATTTCCAAATGTGTTTCAAAATTCTCACATGCAATTAATATATCATCGATATAAACAATAATCTTCTTTGCATCAATCAGGTCACGAAAAATGTTATAAACAAAGCGTTGAAAATTTGCTGGAGCATTCTTTAACCCGAAAGGCATTTTCAAATATTCGAACTGCCCATGCGGGGTAACAAATGAAGTAAACGGAATTGAAGCCTCGTCCATAGTGCACTGATTAAATCCATCCTTTAAATCTAGTAGAGTAAACCGACTTTTTCCCGCCATATAATCAATGCAATCTTCAATAAGTGGCAGCGGAAAATTGTCACGAATAGTTTTCTTATTTAGAGTGCGATAATCCACGCACATACGCGTTTCACCATTTTTCTTCTTTACTAACACTATAGCTGACGCAAATGGGGATTGACTTGGACGAATAACCTTTCGCCGTATTAAGTCTTGTATAATTTTTTCTACCTCTGCACGATCGTGGAACGAAACTCGACGCGGCGAGCAATGAAATGGCGTGTCATCAGTCAAACGGATTGTCATTTTATAATCGAGTGTTTGTCGGTCGGTGTCTTTGGGCAAAATGTATGAGTCATGGACAGTCGCTCTCAGTGCATTCCAGTGATTCTTATTTAAACCTGGACTAATGTCCAACTCGTCCCTGGAAGCAGCTACGTCTATAGCACACAATTCAGAAATAAATTTATCAACAGGAGCCCTCACATTTTCTAGTTCAGTTTGTAATTCTAAAACACTACCTTTTACTCTATCAATATAGATCTTGTTAAATTTTTTCGAAACTGCTGAATATGGTAACGATTCGCCTCGGTCAATAACATGTTCAAAATTATTCGAATCAGGTGCACTTAAACTTGTAATTAAAGATTTATTAACTTTACTTTTTTCAATTACATTTGCCTTAGAATTCTGTACCAAGTGTATATTAAAAATATGCATAAAATCTCTTCCCAAAATAAGAGGCATCATGACTGCCCCATCTGGGATGACTATCAGTGAAATTATTTTAGTTTGACAGCGAAATTTCAAAAAACATTGTATTGTGCCATATGTAAATAACCTCTATTTTCCAATGCCTAAAAATGAAGTTGGTACAGGATTCTTTGACAATTTAACAAAAGATGTAACACTTGAGAGTTGAATGAGACTAATTGGACTACCGGAATCGAACATAGATAGGAAATTTACAAAGTCAGTGCATCTGATTCGACTGAAAGTACAGAAAGCTACACTCACAATTTGCATATAACGAATATAAGATCCAGCTTCAGCTTCTGATGCGTCCAAAACTACACCAACTTGTTGCAATTGATTCCGTTTCATTTTCGGGCAATCGTTGTAAAAGTGGCCCATTTGGTGACAGTTAAAGCATGAGCCCGGTAGTCGTGAAGGCTTCGGGCAAGAGCTTTTGTAATGCCCAAATTGGGTACAACTAAAACAGCGTATGGGTGACTTATCTTCTGCGGTGGTAGCGTTATAAGTTGTCATCGATTTCGGTTTGAATGCGGTGGTAGCGGCAGCAATTGGTTGTTGAATACTTGGCTTCCGACGACGTTGCTCGTAACGATCCATGCGGCGGACTAGCTCATTGATTGAAGTTGCACCGTATAGCATGATAATACTATTTGGTGCCATCCGGTATTCCATCGATTATAATATCTACTAACTCTTGTTCGTTCAAGTCTGGCTGCGCTGCAATATACTGCATTGCAACGACAAAACTAAGGCACGATTCAGTAGGCTTCAACCTACGAGACCGCAGTTGACGATAAACCTCTTGCCGCATTACAGTACGATTAAACATGGCAATTAAAGCAGACTTCAATTCGTCATAGTCCACTACGCCCAGATTGGAAACAAACATCTTCGCAGTTCCTTCCAAACAACGTCGGACTCCCAGGCACTGCTCTTGTCTGCTATATCCACAAATTTCCACGTAGTCTTCAAACTGGTAAAACCAGCGGTTAATATCACAGTGGTTGTCTCCACTGAACTTGGGTACAGCAGCAACAACGGACACAGCGGGTCCTTCGGAGAGCGAAGCTTTATTATAAGCGGCAGCAATCATGGTGTGACTTCTTGTATGTCGTTTTTCCATTTTTATGTCTATGAAAGGATTAATATTCGTTTGGGCTTAATACCCCACACCTGAAGTTGTTATAAGATGATTATTTAAACTTTAACGTCAATAATGTGTCCGATTTGGACCGATGAAAAATTCCGCGTGTGTTTACTTTTCTTTTCTCTTTATTAATGATGACACTTTTCTTCTTTCCGGTCTGGCGTTGCCAGATCAACATCTTTTTCATCATTAAAGCGCTGATCAGTCACCGCGTATCGTATTTAATCGGAGCGCAGACAAAACCTACCCTACCCGAGCTCATACATGCGTTCGCTCATTGCGTATTTAATCGGCGCGTAACGCAGAAATTAAAATCCAAATTGGTTTTTCTCACACGTTTACGTCTGCTCTGATGCTCAGAGAGGATGAGAGAATGACATTGCTTTGTACTAAAAACAGTGCTGCCACTGCTTTTCGATTTTAATTTAGAACTAAAACCGGATTATTATTGCTATAATTAATTCATAAAAGTAGCCCACAATAAATATATCTTAAAATTTAGATAATTCTGTGTCATAGATTTTATAAAGAATGTAAAATTTTACCTCAAAAGCAAAATGAACAGCGTGCTTACTTTGTGCACGAAACTATATGGCAGCACGGCAGCAATAACCAAAACAGAAACGTGCAAAAGAGCCACAGCTGCGATACGATTTTCACTGAACGGCCAAAAATTTTGCCGTTACGATTAATTCCGCTCACAAAAGATACGCGGTGACTGATCAGCGCTTTAGGCCAAAAGGCCCATTGTGTTACCGCGTGGGGTTTTCACCTATACACTACCCATGTATCAAGGTACATTAACAAGGTATGCCAACTAGGGAGAGCCGGCTGTCAAAACCTCTCTACACCTTCTTATTGGAATTGATATTCCACCTCTGCTGGGTGCCTGGGCACAGAGACATAGAGGGAAACTGTATAGCTGACGAGCTCGAAAGAGCAGGCACAGAGCTACAAAGAATAAACATAACTTAAGAAGTTGGGATACCACTCTCCACATGCAAACTAATGCTAAAAACCAACCACATAAACAGAGCAAACACGAGATGGCTCCACGAACAGACATGTCACCAAGCAAGAGAGATCTGGCCTACGATCAACCAGAGCAGATCCAGCGAATTGATCCTACTAAGCAAAACCTCCATAGGGATTGTCGTAGGAATCATAACCGGACACTGCTTCATTGGTCAACATGCCAACAGACTGGGACTGCTGTAAAACGACTTCTGCAGAAGCTGCAGAGACGAAGACTGCGAGGAATCTGTTGAACACCTCCTTTGCAAATGCCCAGCGCTAGCAAGAACGCGCTTCCGTTTCCTGGGACATTCCTTCCTGAGCTGTCTGGCAGACTTGGAAAGAACGCCACCAGGACATATCGACAAATATAACAGAGCCACAAAGTGGCTCCCATACATGGGAAGTGTATAGGTGAAAACCCCCACGTGGTACCACAATGGGCCTTTTGGCCTAAGTAATGTCCTCGAGACGACCACTTAACCTACCTAGCAGCGCTTCTTCTTGTCCGTCTGTCCTTAAAACAAATACAGCGCCATCTAGTACGTGAATTCGTTAGCTTTATTCGAGGCATCAACCATACAAAAAAGAAATAACGTATGTGTCTGAGAAGCCATATCATATATACTATATGACAGTGATGGGCAAAAGTTCCTTATGGAAGAGTAAACACCAATAGATACAAACTTCGTTATGGTAAAAATGGAAAAAAAAATTTGCTCAATATGTACACTGTAAAAAAAGGAATTTCATATTCTGCTCAGTTATATGTAATGAAAAACAAACCAACTTAATAACTCAAAAGTCATATAAATCTCCCATGATCCTTTCAATAAATGATCCAAATCATTTTCCCAGTCAAAAAAATCAATTTCCCACTTCTCTTTTGAAGAGATATGATCTTCATTTTCCGAAGTTGGAAGAATTTAAATATCAAACTTAATATGAGCAAATATTTTTTCAAGTGCTTCCCATTCCACAGCTGCACACTTTTTTGCTCGAAATCATGCGCAAGACAACAACAACGTCTGTGTTGAAGATAACTGTCGCAAAAGTGTACCAACAAAGCATATGCGCGCGAGCTGGCAGACGAAACGAAAATAACATTGTTGTTTGTGTTTTTCGTACTGCTTAGCGAAGAGCTGTGTCTGTGTGATTTTATAAAAATTTTAGCTTGAGAAATGTGCTGTGCCTATTGGATCATGTGGGGACAGGCCAGTTTTTCTCAAATTTTTAGATATATCTCTACATTTTGTAATCTATGGACGTAGCTTTTTCTAACGATATCCCACACGATACGATATAAAAACATTTTTTTTTTACCCTAAACCCTTAAAAAATTTCAACAAAATATTTCTTCTTTTTACAGTGAAAATACATTTAAGCTATGAAGGCCAAACATCATATCAAATTCCAGGTTTTACGATGAAATAAAATTATATAAAAAAAAACTTTTTAAAAATAAGCTTTTATTGATAGTAAGATACAGGTGACTTAAAAACCATTTATTTTCTACTTTTTAGTACATTAAATAAATTAAAGCTTATTTTTAAAAAGTTTTTTTTTATATAATTTTATTTTCTACTTTTTAGTCTTCCATAAATTCAATTTTAGAGCTCTGAAATTTTTCACAAAAAGAATTTAAAACTTGCAGAGCAGTACACAATATTTAGGGTATTCACAGTGTTTCCTATCGTCATATGTCATATCCTCAATTTAACAAATAATACGGCAGTGATCGACCCTAATATTCGTGGCATATTTGTGACGCGGTGAGTTGTTGCTATTTTGCCAGCAGGGCGCGGCAAGTAAGTTCCTATCGTTTTTCATTGATGTGTGGTGTACCTATAATTATAAACTGAAGCCCAAGTGTGTAGTTGCTTGAAAAGTGTCACGCCCCTTGTCCTACGCCCATAAAATTTTACCAGTGGGACGAAGCATCCAAGAGGGGCCTGTATACGGAACTTCAATGCTGCACGACCTTTAATTCCAAAGCTATTCTATATAAACGATTTTGTTTGTATGGGCGGTGCCACGCCCACTTGTCCACTGCCCGTCTTATTTTCCCAGTAGAAGGATATGGATATGTAGTAAGTTCCTACCAAATTTCATTGATGTGTGATTTGTAGTTCTAAAGCTATACACAAATCTGGAGTTGATAAAAAAGTGCCACGCCCCTTATCCTACGCCCATACAATTTTACCAGTGGGACGACACATCCAAGAGGCGACTGCATACGAAACTTCAATGCTGCACGACCTTTAGTTCCAAAGCTATTCTATTTAAACGATTTTGTTTGTATGGGCGGTGCCACGCCCCCTTATCCAGTGCCCGCCTTATTTTCTCAGTAGAAGGATATGGATATGTAGTAAGTTCCTACCGAGTTTCATTGATGTGTGATGTGTAGTTCTAAAGTTATACACAAGTCTGGAGTTGATAAAAAAGTGCCACGCCCCTTATCCTACGCCCATAAAATTTTACCAGTGGGACGACACATCCAAGAGGCGACTGCATACGAAATTTCAATGCTGCACGACCTTTAGTTCCAAAGCTAATCGAGATCAAAAA
Organism: Neria commutata; assembly: GCA_963457695.1. Classification (NCBI taxonomy): domain Eukaryota; kingdom Metazoa; phylum Arthropoda; class Insecta; order Diptera; family Micropezidae; genus Neria; species Neria commutata. The sequence continues at coordinate 34,177,982 of OY735246.1, forward strand.
TTTGGTTTATATGGGGGGTGCCACGCCCCCTTATCCTACGCCCATAAAATTTTACCAGTGGGACGACACATCCAAGAGGCGACTGCATACGAAATTTCAATGCTGCGCGACCTTTAGTTCCAAAGCTAATCGAGATCAAAAATTTTGTTTGTATGGGGGTGCCACGCCCCCTTATCCAGTGCCCCCTTATTTTCTCAGTAGAAGGATATGGATATGTAGTAAGTTCCTAGCGAGTTTCATTGATGTGTGATGTGTAGTTCTAAAGTTCTACACAAATCTGGAGTTTATAAAAAAGTGCCACGCCCCTTGTCCTACGCCCATAAAATTTATTGATTCATGTATTGGGCTCTAGATTAGGCATGTATGCAAAGTTTCAGATCTCTAAGTAGTCGGGAAGTGGGTGAAAAATTGATTACTAGATTTGACGACATACATACCTGATTTGAAGTTAATATAAAGCTTATAAAAAAACTGTAATTTGTACTATGAGGTAATTTTAAAAACTGTAAGCTTGTCTAAAAAACTGTAATTTACCGTTAAAACTCTGAAAATGGCAACATTGCGAGGAAGCTACATTTGTTGGACCCACCTCTAAAAAGGTTCTCGACCTAACTCTTTTGACGTCCGCGAATATCTCCGTAGATGATTGGAGAGTTCTTGAAACTCAATCTTTTCCGACCACAGATACTTAAGCTTTTTGGTTATCTTCTTTCCAAAGCAGGCTAGCGTCACTTAAGAAATCCCAGAAATATAAACTGGAAGTTTGTGAAGTTGCTAGACTCAGGAAACTGCTGTCTAGACAACCGCCAATACCAAGTCTTATTCGGAAAGACGACGGGGACTGGACAAAGGACTTCCAGGAATCACTATAGACACTTCTTTGAAGTAATTTTCTGCAGCGAACTTATGTTATAGCCCGTTTCGACGTTCCTTTTGTTAATTGAAATTACTATTGAAGACCAACGTGCATTTCCACCTCTTGCGCCAATATAAAAAAATATGGAATTTTTATAAAATATGGCAACAATTACATATCTGAACAAACGTCAACTGCTCGTAGTTTTGGCAAACAAATAGAGAGAGAGTGACAGTCTTTCGGTTGTTGGTGATCCTGATTATTTTATAATGCCCGACCGATACCAATTTTTTAGCCGAATTCATCAGGGATCGGTTTCATCAGGTTCGGCCGAACCCTAAAAAAGCTGATGCCGATACCGATACCAAAGGAAATAATTTTTTTCGTTTTTTTAAAATGATATACATATACATATGACGCTCCCAGAGCAAAAACGACTTTTATACCTGCACAGAGCATGTACGCAATGAGGCGAAAATTGACACTCGAAGCGTTTTTGCTCTGTGCGCGTCATATGTACTAGCTCGACCCGGCATAACTCCGTTTTGCCCGCAACATTGAGCGGGGAATCACTGACAATGTTTCTCTGAAGTAACGATACTCAACCTGCGGCCCGCCAAGCTTTTATATGCGGCCCTAAACACATTTAAAATTGTAATTTGGAAAATCTCAAAAAAATCCAAACACAGCCATCTCACTTTGCACAAATATTTAACAACGAACTCGTTTCTGATCTAAATCTCTCGACTCGTGACGATGAAATGTCACTTTCACTACGATTGTTCGGCCATTATTGTCCTTTGAACGTCGTCGATAAACTGAATATCCATCTGACCCCGTTACTGTTTCAGCTACTAATGACCATAGAACCATGGGAATTTTTGTGCATTTTCCATTAACCATGCATGATGATTTTGGATTCAATGCACCACACGGTCAATGCACCATCTGCGTTCTGACAATCTCTCATATGATCTATGCGTTTCAGATATTCTTTGCAACGGTCCAACGGTTCTTCGCTGAAGGACAATGTCTCGACTGTGTGCTTGATCTCCAACAACCAATTCACAAATGTCTGTAGAAGTTGAAGGATTGTATCGTCGTGAGTGTTCTCCGGCTGAAGCGCCATCAGGTTTGAAGACAAATCTGTGATCGCCTGACTTCATTTTCTCCATCCCCGTTTTAAACATCGTAATCGGAGCGTTGTTTCCAATCAAGAATTGTTGCAATTTTCGAATAACGTTTGATGTGTTAATGCTCTTTTCTTTTACCTTGCAAGGTGGCATGAAACCATGAGAAAATCGGAGGTGCATCTTAGGGAACCAATTTCATTTTGCCACCTATCGTAAAATGTGAATAAATCGATTTAAATACAGCAAGTCGAACAAAACAAAAATAAAATTATATAAAAAACAAGTTAGGAAGTATCAGTCGGGTTTCACCGACAGAGTAATACCCTACACCATGTTCCCAAGTGGGGTGATAATTCACTGAAATTGTGGGCGTATTTGATTTACAATCTACATAGTGAGCGGACCACGCCCATTTTTGGCAGACTACAAGATATACCTAATAGGACTATACATGCCAAATATTGATGCTCTGACAGGTGTACAACAGATGTTATCGGCATATTTATTTTACTGCCCCCATGGTGGGCGGACCATGCCCATTTCTCGAGAATTAAAAGATATTCCTACCGTGGGCTGACCACGCCCATTTTCTTGTATGGTATCTAACACCTATATATCAACTTGGGAACCGAATTTCATTCATTTATATTCGTAACTAGTCAACTGGGAGCCATTTTACCGGAAAAAATTTTGCCGCCTATATAGTGGGCGGACCACGCCCATTTTTTCATATGACATAGATGACCGACCCTTTAACTTTAATACCAAGTATTATTCTTTTCAATGAGTAATTAGACAAATTATAGCAATTTGATCGCAAAAAACCCGAGGTAGTGGGACTTACAGGCCCATTGTGGGCGTGTCCTTCCACCGATTTGACTAATTTGATCACTTTACCTAACACGAGGTTCACTGTAACTGTGTACCAAATTTAGTTCAAATCAGACAACTCCTTCTTTCTTATTTTTCCGGACACGCAGACAGACAGACAGACAGACGGACAACCGGAAATCAAAAGAGAAAGTGTTTCTGATCATTTTTATATATGTATGTACTTATGTCTATGTCTGTCTGCGTGTCCGGAAAAAAAAGAAAGGAGTTGTCCGATTTGGATCAAATTTGGTACACTATCACTGTGAACTTCGGGTTAGGTAAAGTGTTAAAATTAATTGAATCGGTTGAAGGACACGCCTACAATAAGCCTGTAAGTCCCACTACCTCGGGATTTTTTCAGTAAGATGGCTTTAATTTGTTTAATTATTCATTTAATGCAATGATTTTCTGAATTTAAGGTAATGTGTGGGCCTTCTAGGACATAACAAACAATGGGCGTGGTCCGCCCACTATATAGGCGGAAAATTTTTTTCGGTAGAATTGCTCTCAATTGACTATTTATGAGTTTACATAAATTAAATTTCGTTCTTAAGTTCAGATATCGGCCCTACATGCCATACAAGAAAATGGGCGTGGTCCGCCCCCTACATAGGCGGTAAGCTTAAAATCCTCGTAACTTCCATAATATATATACCAGAACGTCCATATTTGGTCACTTCATTGCTGGTAAGAGTACCTTTAAATTTTAGAAAAATGGCCGGGGTCCGCCCACCATGAAGGCGGTAAATTATATATATCGATATAGACCCCCAGATCAGAGTGTCAATATTTGCTATATACAGTCCTATTAGGAATATCTTTTAGTTTGTTAAAAATGGGCGTGGCCCGCCCACTCGGTTACACTGTCAGTGAAACCCGACTGATGCTTCCTTACTTTTTAAATAATTAAATTAATTTTTACTTATGGCCTTTTTTTATAAATATTACGAGTAGAGTCCGACCGAATGCTCGGTCTCGGTTTCGGTTACCGAACAGTTCGGCCAAAACTTCGGGTTCGGTCAGGCTCTAGTTACGAGTTAGAGAAATTATATGAAAATACGGTTTTATTTACGTAGATTTTTTTTTGCGCAATTTTTTTGCTAATTTGAAACGGATAAGTAATTTTTTTAAGAAAGTTTACTTTTTTAACGCGGATTCTTTTAGCGCGTGTTCGATCTGGTCCCGTCAAGCCGCGTTAAATGAGGATTAGGTGTATATTATCAGCCCAATTCTGAATATTCCCCGGGAGTTCAATTCCTGCGGATTGGATTTTTCTCGAGAAAAAAATCCTCCTAATCTCCCTGGGAGAAGCAAAATTTGGGAGAAGAAGTTCGAATTTTCGAACACAGCTGTTTTGCCGCTTTTTAGCTGTCAATAAAATTATATAAAAAGAAAACTTTTTAAAAATAAGCTTTAATTTATTTAATGTACTAAAAAGTAGAAAAAAAATTGTTTCCAAGTCACCTATATCTTACTATTAATAAAAGCTTGGGGCGCTCATGTGTTCAATATTTGTCAACCAGTTACCACAATATTTTATTTAAATAATTTTTTTGGCAAATAGATTCTAGTAATGAAAGATATTTTGAATATGGATATTGAGCGCGTTTTTCATTGATGTGTGGTGTACCTATAATTTTAAACTGAAGCCCAAGTGTGTAGTTGCTTGAAAAGTGCCACGCCCCCTGTCCTACGCCCATAAAATTTTACAAGTGGGACGAAGCATCCAAGAGGGGGCTGTATACGGAATTTCAATGCTGCACGACCTTTAGTTCTAAAGCTATTCTATATAAACGAGATTGTTTGTATGGGCGGTGCCACGCCCCCTTATCCAGTGTCCGCCTTATTTTCTCAGTAGAAGGATATGGATATGTAGTAAGTTCCTACCGAGTTTCATTGATGTGTGATGTGTAGTTCTAAAGTTATACACAAATCTGGAGTTGATAAAAAAGTGCCACGCCCCTTATCCTACGCCCATAAAATTTATTGATTTATGCATTGGGCTCGTGTTTAGGCATGTATGCAAAGTTTCAGATCTCTAAGTAGTCGGGAAGTGGGTGAAAAATTGATTACTAGATTTAACGACATACACATACCGCGGATAGAAAGTTAAGTTAATATAAAGCTTATAAAATTAAATACAAACTTCAAATATTCATTGAAAAAGTTACGAAAGTGCAAAAATTGTGTGAAAAAAGTTTAAAAAGTGGAAAAAATTGTGAGAAAAATGTTAAGTATTGCTTTCGACTTAGTAGTGGTAGTGAATGAAGAGGGTGTTGGAAGTTTTTCTTTTAGATTCAAAACGCACGCAATTATAAGCTTTACAGTTTTATTGAATACGATGTGGTTTTATTGAAAGTTTAGAAGCGAGTGAGTTAAAAAAGGAAAAACGAAAAAAACAACATGTCTGCCAAAGCAGAGTTGCAAGAATATGTGAGTTGCTTTCAGGGCTGTATTTCAACACGCCTCCTCAACGAGCATATTCAAGCATTACAATACATATAACAATTATTCAGTATAAGCCCATCATGTTGCTGAACTTCTCGTGGCTAACTTTCGGTAGGTTCTTGGTTAGAATATCTGCCACCATTTCGCTGCTGCTGCAGTATTTCAGCTCGATTTCGCCTCCTCGATAGACATCCCTGATGTAGTGATACTTTATATCAATATGTTTACTTCTCGAATGATACACGGGATTCTTTACGAGATTCATGGCGCTCAAGTTATCTCCGTTTACAACAATAGCCTTCGGGCACTCTAGCTCCATTTCGCCCAGTAGCTGCTTTAAATACACGGCTTCTTTTACAACAGATGTAAGTGCCATATATTCCGCCTCCGTACTGCTTAAGGCTACAGTTGGCTGCTTCTTTGACTCCCATGAGAATATACTGCCTGCTAAGAAAAACGTATAGCCTGTGTATGACTTACGGTCGCTTGCATCACCGCCCCAATCTGCATCGACGAAACATTCCATCGGCCTTCCTGTTTTGTAGTATGTCAACTGTTTGTCCTGCGTTGCACATAAGTATCGTAATACGCGCTTGGCTGCTTCTAGGTGTTCACCGTGAGGATTGTTGTTTCTCTGCGCGAGCTTGCACACTGAGTGCAAAATGTCAGGTCGCGTACATATCGCCACATACATAAGTGATCCTATAAGTGATTGGTATTTCGCTTGATCAGTTTTCTTACATTTCTCATCATTGCAGTGTATTTGATGGTTTTGATCCAATGGGGTCGAAATTGGTCGACAATCTTCCATGCGATGCTCTTGTAGAAGTTTCTTTATATGCTCCTTTTGACTAATTGCAATGGGTCCTGTTTCACCTTCTCTCTCGATCTCTAGGCTCAAAAAATGTTGAACGGGTCCTTTATCCACCACTTGTACTTTACTCGAAATCATGTGTTTAATTTGCTGCATCTCTTTGCTATCAGAGCATGCAATCAGCAGATCATCAACGTAGACTGCTATTATGTTGATTTTTCCATCGTGGTGGCTGGTGTACACACATGGCTCGCTCTCACATGGCCGGAAACCAATTCCTTTCAATATGCCATCTAGCTTGAGATTCCATTGCCGGCCGGACTGCTTTAGCCCGTAAATAGCCTTCTTTAGCTTCAGGCAATGTTTGGGAAAATTCTTATCAACAAACATTTCCGGTTGCCTCATGTATATTTCATCGTTCAAATTGCTGTTCAAATACGCGGTGGACACATCCATTTGATGTAGGTGTAATCCATATTCTGCTGCAATTGCGAAAATCATTCTGATTGTGCTGTATCGTACAACTGGCGCAAAAGTTTCGGTGTAGTTGAGACCATAAATCTGAGAACACCCTTTCGCAACCAATCTCGCTTTGAACCGCTCTACGTTTCCATCTTTGTCTCTTTTCAGTGCGAAAACCCATTTGTTTCCAACTACCTTCTGTCCCTCGGGAAGTTGAGATATTTGCCAAGTGTTATTTTTTAATAACGACTTATATTCGTCCTGCATAGCGCAATACCATTTATCCGCATACTAGCTGTTCAATGCTTCCTCAACTGATACAGGAACTTTCATGCTCTTTGCGCATAGCAAACTTACGTAATTTGGTTGCTTTTTCGGTCTACCAGGTTCTCCTGTGCGAATAATCTTCGGCCTACCTGGACCTTTCTTCATCAGCACTTCCAATGCTGGTTCTTCTTCCGCTGATTCGAATCCTTCGAATTCATTTTCACTTGACCTTGTAGAGGCATTGTCGAGTGAAACACCTGATATAGCTGCATCGTCAGTACTTTTAGTGTTTTCCGCAACTGATGCGTTATTGTCTTCATTTACGTTCATGATGTGCACAGTATCCACATCTGTCACATCAGATTGCTTCACCTCCGTAGGTTCGATAAAGTAAACATCTCTGCTGACAATTAATCGCCTGGTGTTACGATCATACAGGCGGTATGCTTTGCAGGTGTCAGAATAACCGACCATAACGTACTGTTTACCCCTTGGCTGGAATTTACCATGTTGCTGCTTGTTTAAGGCAACTGCAAACGAACCAAACGTTCTTAAATGTGCCACTGTTGGTTTGAACCCATGCCATGCTTCATATGGCGTCATTTCGTCCAAAGCTTTTGTTGGCGCACGATTACGTAAATAAGCTGCAGTGTGAACTGCCTCAGCCCACAATGACTCTTCAACCTTTGCGCTCAGCAGCATGCACCTTGCCATTTCAATTAAAGTCCGATTGAATCTCTCCGCCACGCCATTCTGTTGTGGCGTGTAAGGCACCGTCAACTGTCGCAGAATGCCGTTCTTCTTCAAAAAATCATCAAACGCATTGTTGACAAATTCTGAACCGTTATCACTTCGTAAGATTTTCAGTTTTTCGCCTGTTTGACGTTCTGCCATCAGCTTAAATTCTTTAAATTTATCGAAGACCTCGTCATTGTGACGTAAAAAGTAAACAAATACATAGCGCGTTTTGTCGTCAATAAAGGTTAACAGATACTTTGCTCCACCTATAGAAGTCGATCGCATCGGGCCGCATACATCTGCGTGTACTACTCCCAATACATCTGTTGAGCGATTTTCTGCACTGCTGTATGGACGTTGAATGCACTTGCTGGTCATGCATACTGCACAACTTATGTCAGTCGGCATGTTGACACTCAATCCGCGTACCAATTCCTTATTGCTCAGCTCACGTAGACTTGCGTAGTTCAAATGGCCATACCGATTGTGCCATTTCATTGCGTCATCAACAGATTTTCTTGCAAGAAACAATTGGTTTTTATTTGGCTCGAATATAAACAGATCACTGACCTTATTTGCACGTAAAAGTGTTGCTCCGTGCTCATTTACGATCTCTGCTCCTTTCTTCTGGAATTTCACAACATATCCGTTGTTTACTGCTTTTGCAACTGCCATAAAGTTGCACTGCAAACCAGGAACGAATAAAACATCAACGAGTGTGATTTCGCCGTTTTTTGATTTTACACGCACAACCCCTTTTCCTGTCGCTGTCAATTTGCTGCTGCCTGCTAGTATGATCTCTTCTTCATACGCTTCGAACTCATCGAACATGTTGCGCTTGCAACACAAATGTGAAGAGGCGCCGCTGTCTATGCACCAAGTATCGGCATGTAGAACATCATCGTCGATTACAGCAAACAAGCCGTTCTGTTTGTTTTGCGGTTGCTTTTGTTCCCGTTTTCTCTCTTTGCATTGTGCGGCGAAATGGCCTTTCTTGCCGCAGTTGTAGCATTTGAAATTTAGCCGTTTATTCTCGTTGTTGTTGCTTGCGGTACTCGCGTTGTCGTTGTACTTTCCATTCGCAGAATAATTCTTCTTTGTGCTTGCGTTTTCTCGAACCATGAACGCCTGCACGCTTCAGCATTGTCTAAATTACTAGATTTACGACATTCGCTTTCTTCTATTAATTTTATTTTAATCGCACTTAGCGACGGTAGCTCATCGCGTGATTCCAATGCGACAACCAGATTTTCCAATGACTTAGGCAAGCTTGCAAGGAGCATTATAACGAATAGCTCATCCTGCAGCTTAACTCCAATCTCTTCCAGTTTTTCAGCCAAAGTAGTGAATTTGCAAACATATTGCTGTAGACACTCGCCATTGCTCATGCGCATTCCAATTAACTTCTTGAACAATGTGATCTTTCTTATTGGCCCTTTTGGCCTGTGAATCTCACACAGAGTATTCCATGCCGCATTTGCCGTCTCGCAATTCTTCACATGACATCTGCATTGGCGTAAGAGTGAGAATTATCGTTGCGATTGCTTTGTCATTGTTGGTCTTCCACATAACCACACTTTTTTCATTAGCTCCTTCGGCTGGACAAGGCATTTCTCCTGTCGTTACTGCCCATAGCTCCTGATGAATCAGCACACTTTTCACTTGTATGCTCCACGCGTCATAATTGGACTCATCCAATTTTTCAATGTTGAACATCGACGAATTCATCTTTTTTCTTATTAATCGCGTTTTTACTTATAGCCAGGAATTTGCACCTGGGCCCATAACCTGTTGGAAGTTTTTCTTTTAGATTCAAAACGCACGCAATTATAAGCTTTACAGTTTTATTGAATACGATGTGGTTTTATTGAAAGTTTAGAAGCGAGTGAGTTAAAAAAGGAAAAACGAAAAAAACAACATGTCTGCCAAAGCAGAGTTGCAAGAATATGTGAGTTGCTTTCAGGGCTGTATTTCAACAGAGGGAAACCAAGATATTCCACCACTGCGGGAGAATTTGCGAGTCTGCGAACCCGCTGGAATTGGCGCAATCTGTCTGTGCCTGTACTACAACAGGAAGGAAAACTACAGTTTAAATGTGATGCTTGTAAGTATTCCCACTGATGCTACATACCGTTTAAAAAAAAAAATGAATGCACCATTTTTGCAGCTGTGTGATCATGAACTACGGATTCAGTATGTGGATGCATCCCACCCCGGTGCTTGTCATGATTCCATTTTTAATAGGAGATGCTGGATATCCTTTGGAGCCGTGGCTCTTGACACCTCATCGTGTTCCTGAGGATGGCTCAGCGCAAATGAGGTTTTATGAGGTGCAATCAAAATGCCGCAACATTATTGAGCTGACCAATAGAGTGCTGAAGAATCGATTGAGATGTCTTAGGCATTCGCGACGTAGATGAGGTTGATACGCATGAAGATGAGGTAATCTCTATTGCCTCGCAGTATTTGGTTGTAGCCCAAACTATAAGGGCAAATATTGGAAGTGCTCTATAGTAGCAAGAAACAAAAAAATTTTGTGTTTGAAGACTTTTTAATAGCAATTAAATAACTTAAATAACAATAAATTCAACAATAGTTGAAATTGCTGTTTATTTGTGGTTTTTTACCTTAAAAAAACTATATATCTGTGGTCATATGCAATAACGACTTAAGTCGAAAACAACTGTTTCGAGAAAATGCAATTCGAAATTTGAAATGCACATAAGTGCATGTACATAAGTGCATGTGTTTTTTTTAAATAACTTTTTTTCTGAGATGGGTACAGATACCGGGGTTTGAACAAAATATGCGCATCAACGTCAGGAATTCAGTGGTAACGTCAACTCAATTTCGTCTTAAGTCGACTTAAGTCGTTATTGCTTTTGACCACAGATATGTATAATGCAATTATAATTATTTCTTACATTTTTTGCAGCATTCCCTCAGACATTGTTGACGGAAAAATTCTCGAGAAATGTGACCACTTTCTCGCGTTTTTTTGTATTCAGAATACCTACTTTATGTGTGATTTTGCATTCACAATAAATAAGACAATTCGGCCTGTGCATATGTACATGTTTATTTTTTGCTAATTTCTTTTATTTTTCAGCAATATAATTTAGTTGCTTTTTAATATTTTTCCTTAAGCATTTTTCATTTTAATTAATTTTTTACATTTCATATCCTTTCTGCAATTTAAAATTAAAGCAAGAAATTCAGAGGGGCTGAATCAACTGTACATTTTGCTGATACTCGCGAGTTTATGAGCTTCTTTTCGAAAAATTCAAAATTTTTCCAATATATTTGCTAATTTAAGAGAATGTAAAATTTAAAAATAATTCAAACCGCGACCATCCGACTGCAAGTGCGAGCCTCTACCAACTCGGCCACAAACTCTCTTACTTTTAATTGGATAGAATACGATAATATATGTATGTACGAGCTCTGATCTAGCAGTTTGGCATGTATTTTAATGTACAGTGTCGTCAAAGAAGGGGGGTAAAAAAACTGTATTTCGCAAAAATATTGCTTTTTAAAGTAAATATTTAAATTTTTTATGGTTGATTCATGTATTGTCACCATGCTTACGCATGTATGCAAAATTTCAGATCTCTTAGTAGTCGGGAAGTGGGTGAAAAAATTGATTACTAGATTTGACTACAAACAAACCGAAAGTTGAAGTTAAATAAATGATTATAAAAATCGTATACCAATACCTCGCTTTGCGACGATAATTTGTTCCCAAAAAATTCGTCGCAAGCAGAACGTCGCAATTCGAAATATATTGCTACATTAAGAAACTCAAATAACTTTTCGTATGAGCGACATCTTATCAAAACGTTATTCTTTCCTGCCTGGAGGGTTGCAGCGGGAATTGCATCTATTATCTTTCGAATGGATTGCTTTAAAATTTAAATCATTAAATTTGCTGATTTTGTTTTGTTATCTTACTGTTTCAATGACCCCGCTAGAAAAAATCAGACGCAATAAATCCAGGATATCTTGGGGGCCAACGGAAAAATGCCTTCGTCATTTTCCGCCATTTAAATGATCTTTTCGAAAAATTCCAAGTTAATCGGCAAGTCTGTTGTGTTCAGTTTGCTTGTTAGTTCAATTTTATATGACAATAAGTTTAAAACTATGCATAATTGTCTGCAGTGACTATCTGCTGATATTCATTTGAGGATATAAGCTCCTTGTCGAAATGTAAGAATTGACTTGTATGGCAGGAATTAAAGTTTCCTCCGTTCGAACTGAGGGATCTCGATGATAAGGCCTTCTTACAATTGTCCCAGGCTCGACAAAATTATGCACGAGCCTCATTTTAGTCCATCTGCTAAGAGGAATGCCGCCAAACGTGCGCATATACCGAAAATATGGACTCCAATGCGTGGAAGTGGCGCACAACCAAATTCTTGTCTCATTGTCCCAAACCTAAATTTTCGTTAAATGTGAATCAAATTTAAAAAAATGGAACAAATTATTTACACAGGACAAAAGTTATTAGAATTTTTTGGTAACGCCTTTCATCAGCCACCCTTTATATTCGAAAAGTTCGGTCTCGGTCGAACATATAAAAAAGGCCGAAGTTCGGTCTCGGCCAAAATTTCAGGTTCGGTGGAACTCTAGATATAACACACACGTTCTCTGTCCAAACAATAAACCTAGGAGCGCTGAGGGGTTGGTGGGGAGGTAATAATTCTACGTTTTTAGCTTTATCTTTGTAGCAAATTCTCCGAAAATTGTGAAAAAATTATTTCTGGAATCTATAGACCCTTTCTAACGATGCCCCACAAGATATGAGCAACAAAATTTTTTTCTGATGGGTTTGGTTAAATTTTCGACCTTTTGAGCTATATCTTCGAAACCAATTTACCTAAAATTATGAAAAAAATATTTTTATAATCCATGAATGTAGTTTTCTAATGATACCCCATACGATATAAACAAAAATTCTGAGGTAGTCTTCTAAAATAATATTCTATAAAAAAACTTTTTTAAAATAAGCTTTTTTTCATTAAATGTAAATGTAAAGTAGGAAAAAGTTTCAGATCTCTAAGTAGTCCGGAAGTGGGGGAAAACCTTATTACTAGATTTGACTACAAACCTGAAGCCAAGCTAATAAAAAGCTTATAATTTAAAAAAAATTTATACAAAATATTTTGGAAAAAGTCGTAGTTTTCCAGTAATTCGTGATCAACTACCCTGTGTACCTGACTTTATCAAAATTTTAGCTTGAGAAATGTAGTGTGCCGATGGAGTCATGGAGGGACAGGTCAGTTTTTGTCACATTTTGAGCTATATCTTTATAGCCCTTTACCTAAAATGCAATATTTTTAAATTAATTTAACTTAATTAACAATTTATCTAACATTGTTCCACACGATATGATATAAAAATAATTAGTTTTTGGCCGAGCCAAACCCCTTGAAAATTAAAAAAAAGTGTCTTTAAAAACATTTCTTTACTTTTTATAGTGAATAAAATTATATAAAAAAAACTTTTTAAAAATAAGCTTTAATTTATTTAATGTACTAAAAAGTAGAAAATAAATTGTTTTTAAGTCACCTGTATCTTACTATCCATAAAAGCTTGGGGCGCTCATGTGTTCAATATTTGTCAAACAGTTACCACAATATTTTATTTAAATAATTTTTTGCAAATAGATTCTAGTAATGAAAGATATTTTGAATATGGATATTGAGCGCACAAGCTTTTATTAGCATTGCTAGCCTCGAGCTGTATGGGGTAGAGGTCCAGTCGTGGGACCCCATCATACTATTAAATAAAACGCTATTGCGTGCGCAATGTTATGGTTCAGTTACCGTTACTTTGTTTACATTGAATGTACCATTGTTTTTGCACAGCATTGTTTTGGGAAACATTTGATGAGAGGGAGAGAGAATGTTAGCATAGACTTGAAATGTTGTCGTGCTGTTCTCTGCACAACAACAGTAATGCCTTTCATTCCACTTTCATGTACAAGGTATTACATTTTGGTGGCTTACCGCTAAAACTTCTTGCCGTATGGTCCCGTTAATTGGACTATTTAGTAATTTTTTCCAGCGAAAGAGAAGTTTGCGAAAAATATAAGATTACAGGGGTAAAAAACAAAAATAATAAAAATAGCCACGTTGGCAGATCTGAATAGTAGCCGTACTCCTGAACATTAAGCAATGTAAATGGCCGGAGATTTTCAGTGTTCGGTTAGATATCGGTTGAAATTAAAATAAGTTCAATTATGTAAGCAAGTTTTTAATTGAAGTCAAAATATGAGTAACTTGCATAAACATTTAATATCGAGGGTCATATTGTCATTTATTTTTCTTTCTTACTTTGGGGTAAGAATTGGGGATAGACCAAAGAGAAGACAAATTCAATAATGGAATTTGCCGGATAAGTTAGAAGTGGACCAGAAGAAAATTGATATTATTCGTTGAGCTAAGCTTGAACTGAAAGCCCGGCAATGAAATCTTATTTTTAACAGTTTTTTGTATTTTTTGATGTAATATATTATTTTTTAGGGTGCTAATTTCCGTAAAGAATGCGGCTGTATTAACTTATTCATTTCGAACGTTATTTTTTCGTTATTTACTCTGATCACTCGGGATAATCCGTTGAGTTTAAAATTGTCTCTGGAATTTCCACCATTCTTCGAGAAATCGTAACTTTGGAGAAACGGGGGGAAAAAGGTATGGATTAAAATATTCTTAGAAGGAATCTGTATGCGATTTTCACTGATTCTTTCAAATCAAATATAAAATTCTGTGAAAATTTTTTCTGTATTTTGATAAGCAACGTTTAGAATTCCACCCTAATGCTAAATGCCAGGAGAAAAAGTGGGAGAGTCGCCGCAAAGCGGCGCGATACTGCTGGTATTTACATATTTATGCTCCGTCCGTTTGTCAGAAAACACATTGTCGTTATGGGAGCAAACCATCTACAATCAGATGACGGTTCCAAAGTGGATCTGATCTTCCCTTGGGCTCGAATTGATTGCTAACCTGCAAGTCTTCTATAAAGCGTTTCAAGGGCGACCTCTTGGTAGTGCATGCAACTTGGCGTGTTGATGTGCACATTTCATCAAGAGCCTTTAGGTATATGTCAACGGTTTCGAAGCCCTTCTTACAGTACGATTGCAGACTAACATATGCGATTATGTTCCATTCACTGCTGACGACTCCAGCGGTTCCGAGATTTTCGAAGTATATTCCCGGATTGAAGCTGAATGCTTGGACGTCAACCGTTGCAGGAGCGCATAGCGGTACCATAAAACCTGTTAGAAGTAGTGCAGTGTTCCGCAACCCGTGTGCCGCGGCACACTGGTGTGCCGTGGTCATCAGTTGGTGTGCCGCGGAAAAAGTCAAGGTTTTGTGAAGATAATACACCTAATAGGTCTTACGTGCACCGACCTGAATATTCAAAAAGCAAGCTCTAAAACGAATGTAAAATAAATGAGGGCTTTTTATTTTGTCTGCTATTTCCTGGTTATACCACAGGAGAAGACCATAATTTGGAATGGCACAACTGCATAAGCATTTGTGCAGACTCACTATGGGGCAGATGATAGGAAAAGACAGAATTATTCCATTTTTGAAAATGGTTGTACACTTTTTTGTTGTTTCTAAATCTCTAATATCCCACTTGGAGCTATTAGCATAAAAAATTAACTTTCCTAAGTGTGACCTGCAACCTATGGACTGGGTATGAAATCCATTCTCGGATAACATTTCCCTTGGACACTTATCGATAAACGAGCAGGAAGAATTCATGGAGTTAAAAACTGATCGGACATTAAAACTAAAATTTTCTTAAGTAGAGCTAGCATATTTTTGGCTGCATATAAAAAATTAGTATCCACTGTTTTCAAAGCGTGCTGTTGCAATTCTATTACCATTTGCCACAACCAAATTATGCGAATTGGGTTTTTCAACTCTCACTATTATTAAATTATCGCCTGAGGAGGATCAATGAAGAGATGAGAGCAGCCTTATCAACGATTGCTCCAAATTTTGATCGCCTGTGCTCAGTTAAACAGGCTCAGATTTCTCACTATACATCTTTTCATATTAGGAATATTGATTTTAGTAAGAAATAAATATTAAATAAACATTGCTTTTTTCTTTGGTGTACCTCCAAAATTTCTTGATTTGATAGGTGTACCTTGAACACAAAAAGGTTGCGGAACACTGTGCTAATACGTATTCTCGAATAAGAGTAGCACTTCGGAGTCAACAAAGAAATATAGAGTTTTAAAATCTATCCAACGTATCGTTCTCTTTTTTGGTTAATAGAGTCCACTAGTTCTTGGACAACCATTAAGGGTCTGATTAGTAAAGACTTCGCGCACAGACAAAAGAGTAATTCTCCTGTAAGTCGACTAAGCGCTTAACATAATTTTCGTGAGAGAAGGCTGCGGGTCGCTATATACACAGAATTACCAAATGAGAGGTTGGGCTAAGTTGATTTTATTAAATTATTTTTTATAAATTGGGAAAGGGCCCGATTATTTTTAAAAGTTGAATCAAATCGTATTGCAAGACTTATGGTAGAATTACTCTAGTAGTAAAGTGAGAAATGGTGTCAGCTGACACAATCTATCTTGCCCGAACACAATGTGCGTTATTACTCTAAACGGATTGCGAAGTAGAAATATCTGCGTCAATTAGAAAACTACTACAAAAATTGTGTCAGCTGTGAAAAGAATGTTACCATACAAAAAAGTCTCTGGAAAATTTAAATAGAAATAATGCTTTTCCTTTTTTAAGGTACGGTCGGACTACGTAAATATTAGACTAAAATGTGTTTCCCTCTATTTGAGAAAACTTTTCTCTGTCAAACGCAGTATTGCTAATTGTTCCCACTATGCAAATTGTTTCCCTCTGTTTGTTTGAGCAAACTTGTGAAATACACGGTCAAACAGCAAGCGTAAATGTATTTGACAGGTGGGCACACTAGGGTAATTATTTTACATACGTTACATTTTATTTGTTCAAACACAGAAAAAATATAAATTTGTTTGAACGTCTTTTTTCGTTATAACGGACGATTTCGAAAATGTGTTTCTTTTGTGTTGTAGAGCAGCATCGTGGTTGCTATTCAAGAGGATAATTCACGGGGAAAAAAGAAATAACGACAGTTTGTGTGCGATTGGTAATGACGCACAGTGGGGTATTGACCCCTGAAAATGGCGATCAACTCACCTGAGTTAGAATAATGAATGCTGAGTCTTTTTTTATATAGAAGGGAAGAATATAAGAAAAATTTCAAAACAAAATTTTGTTGCTGTTTGTACGCAGTTAGAAGGCAGAAAAAAGCAATTATTCAATGATTTTCGCTTATTGCAGTCACTTCAGACTTTATTTTCATATTTTTTATTTGAAACAAGTAAGGAAGCATCAGTCGGGTTTCACCGAAACAGTAATACCCTACATCAAGTAACCGAGTGGGCGGACCACGCCCATTTTTGTCAAACTAAAAGATATTCTTAATAGAACTGTATATAAAAAAAATTTACACTCCGGAGAGACGACAGCAACGACAGCAATAACAGGAATTATGGGTATATATAATTTACCGCCTTCATGGTGGGTGGACCACGCCCATTTTAAACAAATTTAAAGGTACTCTTACCAGCAATAAAGTGACTAAAAATCTACGTTCTGGTGTATGTATATATTATAGAAGTTATGAGGATTTTCAGCTTACCGCCTATACAGTGAACGGACCACGCTCATTTTGTTGTATGGCATGTAGGGCCGATATCTGAACTTAAGAAGAACATTTTATTTGTTTAAATCCATCAATAGTTAATTGATAGCCATTTTACCGGAACAAAATTTTGCAGCCTATATAGTGGGCGGAGCACGCCCATTTTTTTGATTTGTCGTAGAGGGTCCACACCTAACCTTAAATACCAAATATCATTCATCTTAATGCGTAATTAAACAAAAAGAAGCCATTTTACTGTAAAATTCCGAGGTAGTGGGACTTACAAGCCGATTTTGGGCGTGTTCTTCAACCGATTTAACAAATTTTAACACTTCACCTAACCCAGTGTTCACTCTAACTGTGTGCCAAATTTGGTCCAAATCCGACAACTCTTTCTTTCTCTCTTGCGCGGACAGACAGACGGACAACCGGAAATCAAAAGAGAAAGTGTTTCTGATCATTTCTATATACTACTTATGGCGCCGCGGTGGCTAAGTGCTTGGTCGCTGGCGCGGAAGGCCTGGGTTCAACTGCCGCTCCGGTAACATCTTATACAAAGAAAATTTGTTTTCAAATTGTTTCTTCGCGCGGCGCCACTTCTCGCGATGAATTGGAAATTCTCCGAGAATATTCTTTGCCATGAAAACTTTCTCAAACCCGTTCGGATTCGGTTAATGTAGGTCCCGTTAACTTATGCAAAAATATAACAAGCACACAGAAGTTAATGCGAGAAAGCTAGGCCTAAGCCCACACGGGCTGTTGCGCCAATCAATTATTACTATGTATTATTAATTATTACTTATGTCTATACCTAGAACGGCTCCTTTAATGCATTACAATTTTCGCACAAACTTATTTTACCCTATTACCATAGGTGTAGGGTATACAATTAGTGATTTTTATAGGTGCTATAGCCGATCTCCGAGAGCTCCTCTAATAAAAGGTTCTTACGGTGACCACGATATCTCTGGATTGAATAACCCAAAATGGAAAACTCAAAATGATTTCGTTAGTAAAAGGTGTGGTGTTACCCATAACTGATCGAAGAAATAACCGAAATGCAAATTTTTAACATGGCAGCATTTAAAAAAATTTATATTTTCGATGGAAACTTTTGCATTAAATGGTTTTTATTACGGAAAATATTTATCAGCGGGAAAAAACCTTCGATCAGTTACTAAAAAATATATTTCGGAAGATTGTATGAAAATTTGAGACTAACCGGTTCAGCCGTTTCTGAGAAATGTTGTTCACCGGCATTGAAAACAGTTATCAGGAAAACGCGTTTAAAGTTTCAGTTGGCTTTGCTGCTCTGGCTGACTTTTCTTGAACATTTGTCAGTTTGGGAATAAAAACCGTTCCGGATTGAGATGCAATTTTCTGGGTATATATTACATATAAGTATGTACATTACCAAAATGAAATCGTATTTGATGTGATTCATACAAAAACAAAACACATTCAGGCATGTTCCAGAATCCGATTCGGATCGGAAGTGGATTTGATTCCACTTTTTGGTGTTCTGCATTCCGATTTTCGGAAATATTTTACCGATGCAACCCTGTTTTAAAATCCGAATGAGTTCGAACGCATTTGGATCGGAAATTTGGTGTTCTACATTCCGAATTTCGGAAATTTTCTTCGGATTTATTCCGATGACCTAACTGCCAGTGGAATTAGAATTAGAATGAAATAAAAAGACTTAAGTCAGTAATGATAATCTTTAGGCAATTGGTTTATGCTTTTTTTATTGAATTGGATTAATTTCGTTTATTTTTAATATAGACATGTGAACCAATTTTCACCATAAAACATAAAGTTGAAATTACATGAGAGTGAAATTAAAATGCAATGGACCGCGGTTCCGGATTCCCATAGAGTGTTATCAAAAACAGTTACTTTTGGCCATAGCGATATTCGAGTCCATTCCCGATCGTTGAAAACCTTTTTTGGCAAGGAATTGCAAAGTTGCAGCAAATTGCAAAATTGGTGAGAATTGCCCAATAAAAGGTTTCACTTCATGTAAATTCATACGCAACACATCTTTGTTAACGCAGTATTGAGCAACAAATCTGAAAATTTAGAAGTTATAAGTTGGCTAACTATAATTTTGAACACTTCTTACGCAATTCCAGGGGATTGCTTCAGTCTAGCAGAATTTTTCGTTATTGTTTTTCTGATGGGTGTTGTTCGTTGTCAACCAACAATTCCAGCAAAACTTCAGCACACATTTCGGTTTATTTTGTTATATTTTATAAAGTTTTCACGAAAAATTCACAAATTTTCAAATTTAAATTACTTTTGTTTTTGCTTTTATTTTGTGTCAACACAAAACAGCTGTTTCGAAGTTAAGTTTGGTTCGGATTCGAAATTCATTCCGAAAGGGACAATTCCATTCGGATTGTGGAACACCATTTTAAATCCGAATCGGATTTCAATTCCGA
This sequence comes from Neria commutata, assembly GCA_963457695.1. Lineage (NCBI taxonomy): Eukaryota > Metazoa > Arthropoda > Insecta > Diptera > Micropezidae > Neria > Neria commutata. Next base: position 34,197,728 of record OY735246.1, read on the forward strand.
TTCCGAAGCAATCCCGATTCGGATTCTGGAACATGCCTGATTATAACATTTTTAACTTTATATAATTATCAACCGAAATCACACAATTTGGGACAGACACTGCAGCACTAAAACCTCAATAATTCAGAAAAGGCACAAAAGGGCAACTCAGTCTTTTGCAATATAGTTATTGTTAGAAGGCCTTTGTTGCGCACCGCAACCACTGAATGGATCTTTTGTGCTGGCCTGTATTTAACCCAGTTGTGTTAGGCTCTTAACGAAAAGTAGCACTTAACTGGGTTTGATGTTCCATATTTTCCTACTAATTGCGGGACAGTCGCACAAAATGTGCACAGACGTTTCAGTCCCTATCAGTCCCATACAAGGCGGTGCAATATAGTAGTCAAATATATATTCTTTACAAATAAATTAAAATTATTAGTACATTCTACTACAAAAGTAACTATATGTCCTATTTCGTTAGAGTATATACAATTTTAAGGCTTTAACAAACAAAATTATATAAAATACTAATACATGCACATATTCTGCCAACATAATTTTGATTTGACATAAGTACAATACCTAAAGTTTAAGGTTCCATAATAAAACGATGGCTTTTTAAACGAATTTTATTTAAAGGCTAATTTGAAATTACTGCGAAATGTACAACGCGTCCTCGACACAGCGAAACATCGAATAAATATTAATTTTGTAAAGGGTGCTGTGACGATACTGTTAAATATAGAACAGTTATTTTTTCGCCCAGTGATGCACAATTTTATCTTCTTTTACGTGAAAGTCTTGTCTTGTCTCGTCTCCTTTCCTTTTCCCTCTATTGCCAACGAACTAGAGAATTTTTACGGAAATACTTGCGTGTGTAAATTGGGAAAAAATAAATCCAAATCGGCCGTTTGGCCGTCATCCGTCGCAATTCTGTTTAGACTATAAATTATCGAGTAAATTTTCTATATTTATTTCTATATATATTTCTCAAATTTTCTACCTTATTTTATATTTTTTAAACGTCCTTCAGTGTTATTTAAATAATCATTTTAATACATTTATAGCTATTTTCGATGAAAAAATCTTTTGTAAAAATATGAGATTTTCATGTGTTTTTGGAGTGGCATTTTTCACAACAGCTTTTGTTTGTTCTTACAAAAACTTTGCAAGGACAAATAAATATTTTCCCAAAAGTAGGTTAAATATTTTTTCAGCAGCGGTCACACTATGGTCACATTTGGAAAATATTTGATAACGGGCAAATATTTTGGATTGCCGAAAACAGCTGTTTGCCGCTATCAAAATTTTATGGTCACACTACGGCAACTAAAATTTTAGTTTTTCGGCAAAAATTTGCGTAGTCTGATCGTACCTTTAGATATAATTATAATACATAATAATAAAACATAATAAGCAAATTTGTACATTATCTTTTGATGCATGCTGTATATGCCATACTCCCATATTCCATATGATCAGCAGCATATCAATAATTGGTATATATATATTTTTTTTTACTTTTTAGCTCTTTTACCGAAAATTTTACGTAGTCCCCTACGAACGAGCGTTTTTAAACAAGTTGACGGAATTATAAGCCAAGGCATTGAATTGCCAACTGTGTCTGTGCGTTAAACTTACCTGAATAGAGAGACAGCTAAGAATCTGTACAGTAATGTGAGGTGATGAATCATCATATTGATCTTGATTAAACTCGTCGTGCACACATGCTGCACTAATCGCTGCAGCCGCCGTCGCATTGTCAGGTAATTGCACTTCCCGAGGATTTTGTTCTGAATGAAATTCATGTACATTTTCGATAATGACAGTAATGATGGAAATGCTGATTTACCTGTTTTCGTATTTGAAATCTGTGCTATATTTTGAGCTCGAAGATTACTATCGTCGTTGGTGTTAGGACAGGACACGGGGGTGTTTGGTATAAAAATCGAAGAAGAGGAGGAAGGCACATTTGGTACAAAAAGGTTTTTACTATATGCGATATCTTGATCCAATCTTATTCCATCTGAAGTTATCGCTGGGTTATCACAATCATATCTCTTCTTTGTACAGAAATCGTACTTGGACATCTTTTCTTTTTTTTTAAGGGGGACCTCATCTGATTGTGTTTTGGTGTCTGCACCTGACAGTGTCGGTGATTCCCAATTGAAAATTCGGAGCTCCCCGACGTCACACTCACTGATCAAAGTTAAGCATAAACGACAAACTCGATCAAAACTAGGCGACAGATTACACATAATTGAAGAAAAAGTTTTAAAATTTTGTACACTTTGTAAGGTTGCAAACAATTGGAAAACAAATCTATGAAATAACACAAAAACACTGGCCTGTATTACTTCATTCACGCATATCCACTTTAAAATCTAATAATACAAAATGCTACGCGTACTATAAGAACATGGCATATTTAGGACCAATATATGATGCCACCTTATAAAAAAAATTTTAACAACTTGACAGGGTTGCACAAATAATACAGAAATGAATAGCCCATTGCGGGCCAAAATATCAGGCCAGAACTTTGAAATACTAGCCATGTCTTCTCACGCGACCATACAACGAATGCCAAACTCAGTTCGTTGTGATTCCGTTTAAATAAATTCGGAAGTTCTTCTAAATTTAAAACACGTCTCAACAGCCAATGGAGGATTGCCAGCCAAATACCATTGCTGGCAATGGACAAATTATTCGTGTGGTCATTTTGATATAATGCCATATTATTTAAAATATGGCTTCAACCGATATGGTTGGCTGCCTGCGCGCAAATGAACTAGTTTGAATAATAATTACATTTTGTAAGTTGTAATTATTTTTCAAACTAGTTCTTTTTGTATTTCTGTAGCAATATTGATTTCCATATATTGCCTGTCGTGTCCGATAATCGTTGGCTAGCAATCGCTCATTACCTGTCAAGACGCGAGATTTTGGAAATTGAATAGCGGGGTTTGGACGATCCTACATGTCATCCAACATGTAGGACCAGCCGCTATATTGGATCGTGTATACGAAAGAAACAACCGCTTGTCACACATGTGGGATGGTTTTCAAAATTTTTTGATATTTCTGCTCGCTTGTCAAACCATCCAACCTGTGTAAACACATGTTGGTCAAGCCTAGTGTATTTTGGCACTTTGAGAAATTGTCCGTGCTGTTAACATGATCACGGACAGTAAGAATTTCATTGAGCTGCAGCCTGCAATTGGTTCTTACTTTGAAATATACGTTAATTAGAAAAACTTAAGGATGTATAAAATTAAATGAATAAAAATGTGTTTTCGCGGGAACTGACCGGGGTGTCAATTCCGCGAGTCGGGGTGCCGATGAGGCCTGGAGTATCTTGGTTCGCGGAGCAAAGGCTGAAAGCTTGTAGGAAAATGGGGGGTAGGAATAAAAAACACATCTGTTTTCGTGTTCCGGGGGATAGGTTTCCTATTTATTTCTAATATTCAACTTACACTATGACAAATGAGATGTAGCAGCTTCGGGGGTCACAGAACGATTGCTGTGACTCGCCACAAAGTGAGTTAGAAGTTGCCCGGCCCAATGATAGCACGGTGCAAAGTGCAAAGTTCGGCTTATATGCTGTGCCAAAGCCAAACCATGACCCGGGTTGCCAGCTGCATATACGTGCAATGCAGGTGGGCAGTGGCTGAGTGGTTTTGGCATAAACAAAATGGCTTTAAAATTTTAATGCTATAGCATTTCATTTTGCATCACTATGAAAATGAATGCTGTGCACAAAAGATGCATAAAAGAGGTAAATTAAATAATTTTCCTGAAACTTGGAAAATTAATGGCGGAGTTCATAAATAGCTTTTAAAAAAACGAATTGAGTCGAATGCTATCGACGAGAGCTGAGAACGCCCATTCTTTTTCAAAAGTCTCATTTGCCGTCAGTAAAAAGGCTTTGGCTGTATGCGTGCGTCTCGCTTGCCAACTTGAAGAAAGTGATGTACGACATGTGGGACCGTGTATACTCAGCGGCACGTGTACAGTTATTCCTGCCGTCAAGCCATGTTGGACGACATGTAGGATCGCCCAAACCCCGCTAATGGAAGATCTGAACAGTAAATAGAAATTTTGCAGGATGATGTCTTCATGACGGGGACATATAACAACTGTCAATGGCTATGAAATATATTTTTTCAATATAATTGGGGTAGGTTGACCCTAAAGTTAGTTAGTTACTCCAAATGTGTTTTTTTCTATAAAGATATAGTTCAAATTGTAAAAAAAAATATCCATCCTCCAAGGTTTTCTACCTCTCTCAAGCTGAAATTCTCATCCGTTGGAGCCCTGGCTGTTGACACCAGTGGCAGAGCCGTCGACTGCAAGAGGTTTGAAGTACATGAAGTTACATGCTAAAACCCGTTACACCATTGCAAAGGCTTTCGGGGTATCACGATTGCGGTGTCTTTCGAAACACTGCATACTGCATTATGACCACAAAAAAGCTAAGTACAATTTTCTACAAATCTGTGACCACAGAAATGTACGAGCAGCTAGTGGCAAAATAAACCATTGGCGCTGGCGTTAGAGAATTAGGTGGGAGAAAACTAAAAATTCACCAAAGCAACGAGCGAGCGATTCTTTCGGTTTTTCTGTGCTGAGTGGGCTCGCCTATATCTGCGTTCTGCCGCTCACGGAACAATCAGTGAGTTCCTTCAAGCGAGTGAATCACCTAATGTTTTTCAGCCGAATATTTTCCACTTTTGGACTGCTCTATCACTATCATATAAGCCCAATTCACAGTCTTGTGCAAATGGTCTGGGATTTTTGCAATTGCACATTTTGTAGCATAATTTTACCAGAGAGAATATAATAGAGAGAGAATGCAATCTTGTTCTTCTTCACTGTTTTGTGAAATTGCAACAGGAAGTTCAATGCGCTAGCAACAAAACTACAAAGCCTCCATCCACAAAATCCAACTAAGCAACCGTCGGATTCGTCAGTATCGCTGCTGATGTCGAGCAGAACAGACCGAAGTGCGGATGTTCTGCTTGTTCTCATTTATGTTCCACCACGTGGAAAAACTGGTTATGGGAAATTGCATTGGTGGATGTGTGCTGCGAAATTAGCACAGCATTTCTTAATTTCTTGATTCTTTGCCGTCTTGTCGAATTTTCGTCTTGCCGACCGCAAATTGACAATTTGGCAAATAATATGTTTCCTTTCCTTTAAATTTTATCGAATCTATTTAAGCGCAGTGAATTTTTTAAAAATTTTGCTTTATTTACCAATTTTTCACATACATATTTTATTTCCATTGATATATCTTGATAAAGCACCTTTTCAGATTTTGCAGATACTTTTCGTCAAATATTTTTTCAGATCACATTTTTTTAAAGATCACATTAAATATACACTAATTAATCACATTAATCCAATATATATCCCTTTCAACCCTTATTTCTGTCCTTAAGCAGCACGCCCGACGGCAGCATTATTTGAGCTGCGCGCCCGTTTGCTTACATTATTTATACACACTTGCCTGAGATGCTGTTTTGATTTGTGCGCGTGCGTATTTTTCGCCTTTTTGAACGCATTCTACCTACATAATAAGTATCTTTTATGTCGCGACCACTGCGGACGACTATGCTTGCAGGTGTTTGTGCGCGGATGTCTATGATAGGAGGTCGCTTGCAGATTTTGTAATAAAGAAACGTCATCATGTTGTGGGAGAAACTGGCCTTTGTGATCTTTAAGAAATAGTTTACAAAATAAATAAATTCGAAATTGAGGGAGGCTTTTATGAGAGAACGTACTTTTTCAATATTCAACCGATTTAACAATTGTTAATCAAAGCAAAAACTCTGATGGCAATGTCAACAAGATCACTACTTGCTCACTCGCTCAATAAAATGACACTCGCAATATTTATTTTCTGATTCACAAAAACTGAAATTATTTTCTACCTAAATTGTTGACTTCTATGAGAGCTATGTATAAAGCAAGTTTTAAAGAACAATTAGTGGACTCCTTGATAGACCAAGCTGCTAAAGAAATTTTTTTCAACGAAGGTAAGAAAAATTTCTGTTCAAAAATTCACTCAATAACAGGTTTTTTCACCAACGTCATGCTCAGTCCACTTTTTGTTCGGCTTTTCTCTTTTTATGCGCCGCTTTATTCCCTTTATTTCAATTTTTGCTAATTTTGCGTTTATTTTTTAATTTTCTGTATCTGCTGTCAGATTGCAACCCTGGGTTGCAATCGCAGAGCAAATATAAACTACGGATTTTAGGTGTTGTTTTTTTTGCAACGATTGCACAATTGCATCTCTGTATATTTTGTTAGTGTAGAGCAAAATTATGCCACAAAATGTGCAATTGCAAAAATCCCAGACCATTTGCACAAGATTGTGAATTGGGCTACTGTTCACAATTGACGGCAAATGTTTGCTATTGAGCACATTTGCAATCTCAAATGCACAAGATTGTGAATTGGGTTATATTATCTCTGCTGTCACGTTCAGCGGTTGGTCGGTTGGATTTTGTAGATTGTAACATTTGTAATCTTGCGGCTAAAAAAAAAATTGTTTTTGAGTTAAAGTGACAATATGATTTGCATTTCTCTCTAACAAATTGTCTATGGCACCATCTCTTTAATAAATTGTATCTGGTATTGGTCTAGGAATTTAGTGACTGTTTTGCATTTGCAAATCAGCATATTTCGTTGTTGTGATTGCATGCAGTGGAATAATATTTTGCATATCCACCTTTAAGCTGCGTACAGACGATGCAAACAATTTGCAGCAAGTTGAGAATAACTTGCAGCGAATGTTTGCACAACTGTTCAGACCAATGCAAATATTGCATGAAAATTTCTTGCTTCAATCAGTTTTCGATTTGCATGAAAACTTTTGCATGATTGTTGCGTGCAATATATTGCTTTGGAGTTCACATTTGTTTTCAGTTTCTTTATGCAAGACAATCAATAAAGACGTGTTTAAATTATGTCGGCTCAAAAATCACGAATTGCTGCAATTGCTGTATTAGCAATTGTAATTAAACGTAAAAAACAAAGAAGTTTGGAGTCGGTAAAAAAACGAAAGTGCTGGGTGAGAGAGTGGATTTCGAAAAGAAATGAAAAAGGCGTTCATGCTAACCTTTTAAAAGAACTAGAAAATGAGGATGAAGCAAGCTATTTCAATTTTTTCCGGATGTCCGTCAATGATTTTAACTTTTTATTAGGAATAGTTAAACATTTTATAACTAAAAATGACACTGTAATGCGCCCTGCGATTCCACCAAATGAGCGATTAGCCCTGACATTACGTTTTTTAACTACTGGTATGTATATAAAATAATAAACATTTTGATAAACTTTTCCAGTTTATTCTTATTTCAATATTTTACAGGTGATTCATATCATTCTCTGATGTATCTTTTTCGCATCCCGTTGAGTACGGTGTCAAGCGTTTTGATTTCTTCTTCACTTGAATTTAATTTGTTAGCAATTCAATATACGCACTTTGTTTTTTATATTTGTTTTTATAGTCTGGTGAAGACACATCCCACAGGACGGAGTAACTCTCATACTCTTCTATTAATTTTTTCGTCAAATCCCGATCCCACATATTAATGATGTGTTCTTGTTTGCAGCAATAATACAACTGCTTGCAAACAGCGCATGCAAAGAAGCAATCAAATGCCGCAATCAAAAGTTCGGCAAAGTACCGTATACAGACGACGAGCAACAAATATTGCGGCAAACAGTTATTGCAAACTTTGTTTTTGCAGCAAAATGTTTTCCTGACTGTTCATACACGCAAATTTGTTTGCAGCAATAAACTTGCTGCAAATTGTTTGCATCGTCTGTACGCAGCTTTACAAGGCCATTTGCACAAGATCGAGTACACCCCTACTGTGCTACGCGATGGAGATATAAAGTAGAATAATTGTAATAGCAGGCATACATGGTCACACATGTCGTAAAATATGCGGGACGGAAAATTTAACTGTATACACAAATTAGACAATTGTAGATGAAGAGGGAGAAGAGAAGGATCAAACAAAACAGGAAGCGTATCTAGATAATAGAATGGGTTCTTGTTGATAGTATGAACGAAGAGCGCTTATTATTTTTTAAAGTTTCTGTTTTGGCATTCAACTGAATTTCGTTTAGCTTCTTTAAAAGCACTTCCTATGCTTTATTTTTTGCGTTTCTATTTTTATGAGCTCCACCCTTAAGTTTCCAAGTTTCGGGAAAATTATTAAATTAAAAATCAAAAATGTGTCATAAGCAGGGTTTGGACGGTCCTACATGTCGTCCAACATGTAGGACCAGCCGCTATATTGGATCGCGTATACGAAAGAAACAACCGCTTGTCACACATGTGGGATGGTTTTCAAAATTTTTTGATATTTCTGCTCGCTTGTCAAACCATCCAACCTGTGTAAACACATGTTGGTCAAGCCTAGTATATATTGGCACTTTGAGAAATTGTCCGTGCTGTTAACATGATCACGGACAGTAAGAAATTCATTGAGCTTCAGCCTGCAGTTGGTTCTTACTTTGAAATATACGTTAATTAGAAAAACTTAAGGATGTATAAAATTAAATGAATAAAAATGGCTTTAAAATTTTAATGCTATAGCATTTCATTTTGCATCACTATGAAAATGAATGCTGTGCACAAAAGATGCATAGAAGAGATAAATTAAATAATTTTCCTGAAACTTGGAAAATTAATGGCGGAGTTCATAAATAGAAATAGAAACGCACAAAATAAAGTGTACGTAGCGCTTTTAAAAAACTAATTGAGTCGAATGCTATCGACGAGAGCTGAGAACGCCCATTCTTTTTCAAAAGTCTCATTTGCCGTCAGTAAAAAGGCTTTGGCTGTATGCGTGCGTCTAGCTTGCCAACTTGAAGAAAGTGATGTTGTACGACATGTGGGACCGTGTATACGCAGCGAACCGTGTACAGTTATTCCTGCCGTCAAGCCATGTTGGACGACATGTAGGATCGTCTATACCCCGTTATATGGTTGTTTCTTGCGTTTACCCGATTAAACATACAAGCTTTTCCAACAAGTTTTTACACATGCAAACCCCGCTTATTAGTAGGGTTTACATGGTCCTAAAATGTCGCCCAACATAGGTTGACAGCATTAGCGGGGTTTAGACGATCCTAAATGTCGTCCAAAATGGCTTGACGGCAGGAATAACTGTACACGTGCCGCTGAGTATACACGGTCCCACATGTCGTACAACATCACTTTCTTCAAGTTGGCAAGCGAGACGCACGCATACAGCCAAAGCCTTTTTACTGACGGCAAATGAGACTTTTGAAAAAGAATGGGCGTTCTAAGCTCTCGTCGATAGCATTCGACTCAATTAGTTTTTTAAAAGCGCTACGTACACTTTATTTTGTGCGTTTCTATTTCTATTTATGAACTTCACCATTAATTTTCCAAGTTTCAGGAAAATTGTTTAATTTATCTCTTTTATGCATCTTTTGTGCATAGCATTCATTTTCATAGTGATGCAAAATGAAATGCAATAGCATTAAAATTTTAAAGCCAATTTTTATTCATTTAATTTTATACAACCTTAAGTTTTTGTAATTAATGTAAATTTCAAAGTAATAGCCAACTGCAGATCACTGAAATTCTTACTGTCCGTGAACATGTTAATAGTACGAACAATTTCTCAAAGTGACAAAATACTCTAGGCTTGACCAACTTGTGTTTACACAGTTTGGATGGTGTGACAACCGAGCAAAAAAATCAAAAAATTTGAAAACCATCCCACATGTGTGTCAAACTCTTGTTTCAAGCGTATACATTATCGCACATTGAGGCTTATCCTACTTGGTGACCGTGTAAACCCCACTATATGCTAGTGGTCGTCAGCATATGAAATATTTCATTGCATGATATTCACAACGTAAAATTATTCCTTATACTATAACCTATAGTACCGAGTACGAGCAAAGATACATATATTTTACGTTATCAGTATTAGGTTGGTACTGCTGCTGGTAGTAATTTTGTGTACATAGGTATCGCAAAAATCATAATTTCCAATTTTTAAAATGATATAATCGCGTTGCATATAATAAATTATAACGCACAATATTTAATTTTTCGTTCACATTGTATTTAGTAATTCAAATTAAATATTACTATAACAGAGTTGTATGTGGAATAAAGTGCTGTAAGATTTTCCAAATTGTGTACTTGTGTTGACAATCGATATTTGGCATGACGGGCTTTGCCGTATTTTTTGAACGATCTGACGGTATTTTTATAATTAAACGACGGTATATATAAACCAAAATACCATACTTTACAAGTGTCGCCTCCAATTGAAAATTATTTAAATTCTTGGGTAAGAAAAGTTTTACATTTTCTCATAATAAAATCTGCTGAAAAATGTGTTGAAAGCTAAATAAGCGTACGTATACTTTGCTGCTTGGTCGGTAAATTGTCAACCCTTAGCAATTAGCAAATTTATCTAACCAGTAAGCCAAATCGGAATCTCCACCGTTTTCTGCGTGTAACCTGCTTTGCGTTGTTTAAACAAAAACCAATTGTGTCCAAACCAAAACAAAAGAGTAAAGACATCTCATTTCTCATTTGCTTGAAATGTAACGAATCCTTGGTACTCATCCGTGGACATTGGTTTAAGCAGAAAAAACAAAAAAAAGGGTCACGGCAAGTTCTCTCACGAGCTCCTACTGCGTGGTATTCCAGCTCCAACGTTCCAGATTTATGGCGGCACAACATCTGTTAATCATCTTCCTAATTACTGTTCTCATCTGAACACCTCTCATATAAAATATTTTGTAATATAATCCCCAAGACAGTTTAGTCAATGAAATTTTATAAATTAACTATTTTTAACTCCTTTTAAAGGAGTGGATAAGTGCTCGGTCACTGATGCGTGGAGTCAGTGTATCAAATCCCAGAAGGGCTCATAAAATGATGATAATAAAAAAAGAAGCTTCGTTTCTTTGCATGTGGCGGCGTCTCGCAAGCTAGTTGGCAACTCTCCGAGAATTTACTTTGCCATGTAAATAAAAGCTTCTCAATTCCCGTTCCAGTTTCGTGGTGTATTCCACACGGAGCAGAAGTAAGCTATGTCTCTTCTCGGTCTTATTAAAGCATTGGTCACGCACCGCCTTGACTTCAAATAACTTTAACGTAAAATTAATCATCGGTTTCGGTTTAAAAAATTTCGTCTCATTCATAGCATTAAACAGGTTTTTGCGAGTACGGGGGTTTGACCCCAAAAGTAATAAACCATGAATGATCCTCCGGGATTGCCACCTATGTTAAAACCAAAGTTGCGTGCAATGGAACTCGACAAAACCAAAACACTTAAAATAAAATCAGCCGGACCCAAGTTTTTAATTATGTCCAGAAAACATAGTGTTGACACCATGATGAACGTGTCATCGTTCTTGTTTAAAAAGGTTATCCGCTACACGTGCGGAGGTGAGGTTAAGGGCCGTTTTCTCAATGTCCGGTTAAGCGATAACCAGCACATTTACCGGCGACTTTTGATGATTATAAGAGAGGAATTTGAAAAGAAAAGGAACCTATGAGTGCGCCAAGCCTCTCCACTATTGGATCAGTGCTCTTTTTCCACTGGGCGCTACCCGATTGTCCAGCATCTCTTTTCTTCTTTGCTTAAAATTTGTTCACAGAAAATTATTTTGAAATTTATTTTATAAGCTTTATATTAACTTCACTTTCTGTCCGCGGTATGTCAGTCAGTGGTATGTCAGTCAGTGGTATGTCAGTGGTATGTCGTCAAATCTAGTAATCAATTTTTCACCCACTTCCCGACTACTTAGAGATCTGAAACCTTGCATACATGCCTAAACTAGAGCCCAATACATGAATCAATAAATATTATGGGCGTAGGATAAGGGGCGTGGCACTTTTTATAAACTCCAGATTTGTGTATAACTTTAGAACTACACATCACAGCATTTGCGACGGCTGCATCATGATTGGCCAACGCGTCGTCATTCCAAAAATGCTTCGAAAACGTGTCCTAAAGCAAATTCATTTTGGGCATCCAGGCGTCGAACGCACAAAAGCAGTTGCCAGAAGCTACGTTTATTGGCCCCGCATCGATGCAGACATCGAGTCGCTCATACAAAACTGCAACCCGTGCGCAATGTCGGCGAAAATGCCAACGGAAACAACACTACAACCTTGGCTTACACCTACTGCGCCATAGGAACGTCTACATATCGACTACGCTGGTCCCGTCGCTGGAAACTACTTTTTGGTAGTCGTCGACGCATATTCTAAGTGGCCAGAAATAGTATCAACGAAATCCATCACAACTCAACAAACACTGGAAATTCGTAACGACATGTTTTCACGATTGGGACTACCGAAGACAATAGTTTCTGACAATGGAAAACTATTTACTAGTGCGCAGTTTAAAAAATTTGTGTCCCTACTATCCTATGTCAAACGAGCGATTTGTCGACACTTTCAAGCGTGCGCTCAGAAAATTAAGCGGAGAGGGAACTACAAACGAAAATCTTCAAACATTTCTGCAATGCTATCGATCTACACCGAATTGAAATGCACCAAACAACAAGTCGCGAGCTGAAGTACTGCTGGGTAGAAATAATCGAGTCGTTTTAGATCTCATCAAGCCAACAGCAATGGACGATATTCAACAAATTCCCACTCAACAAACCGAAGGAATGAAACAACAATTCGATCTAAAACATGGCTCCAAGCATAGACTCTTCAACAGCCGGGACTTGATGTACGCTAGAATACACACGAACAACAACAGTTTCACTTGGAAACCAGGACAAGTCATCGAACGTATTTGAAAAGTTATGTACAATGTTTTACTTGACAGCGGCCGACTAATACGCACACTTACGAATTAATTAAGAAAACGCTCTTGCACCGACACAACATCATCATCAGCATCAAAGACGAAATCATTGGCAGAGGCGTTCGAACTATATGATAACCCCGAAAAATAGAATAGCCCAATTCACAATCTTGTGCAAAAAGTCTGGGATTTTTGCAATTGACAGTTTTGTAGCAAAACTACACTAGTTTTGACAGTAGTTTGCTACAAAACTGTCAATTGCAAAAATCTCAGATCATTTGCACAAGATTTTGAATTGGGCTAATACTTCATTTACGAGCAACATGGAAGCTGTAAATTCGGAAAGTATATTGAACACCCCACCAGGCGCCAATGCAACAACATCATCGTCTCCACTACCTAAACGATCTCAGCGATTACGAAGACCAGTGGATGGATTTGTACCTGGATAAATCGCGATCGGCAAACTTAAATAGGAAGGTGTTGAGAACACTACTTTTAGTATTTTATTTCAGTACACATATTACATACTTATTTTTATTGCCACCAGACAACCCTGTTCAGAATTGACTGTCACTTGGGCACTGTCCTTCTTAGCAGCACGTAGCACATTTTACGAGAAATAAAAATATAAACCAACAATTACAACAGTATGTATGTTCATTCCTCTGGCTATTGCGGTTGACCTAGGTTGTCCTGCTGAATTTCCATTGCCGACGCGGCTACGCATGCGACGAAGACGCACACTGTCTCAATTTGACTCTACTGGATTTCACGATACAGCTGTGACCGTATCGCTACACCCTAGGAACAATTCAGAGGAGATTTTTTCAATTATTTACTACACATTTTAATAAATTCTCTTAAAGAGTGATTTGAGTCCTTGCAGGCTCTTTCATCGAATTTCGCTTTTCTATTTTCCCCAAGCCAGTTTTAGTAGAAGAATATTATACCTTTATTGTCTCTGTTTTTCAGAGCAATTCTACTTCCGTTGAAAACAATCAACCAATAACCGTGGTGGATTATTTAGCGAGATACTCTCTTCTTTCGTTGGCTTGGCCATAATGTAAATGGAGAAGTCTCTACTAGCGAAAGTGGAAATGGACAGAATTACCAAAAAGTTCTCTACCATGAAAGCACGCCGAATCGATTTTAATAAACTATAGTTCGTACATATATAGTTCTTTTCCTCTGTGATTTATGTTTAATAATCATCGAAAGAGCAGAGAGGAATTGTTTGCCTTTGTGTTGTGTTTGATTGCGTTGCATCGACGAAAAAAGATATATAATTTGCTGAAAAAGGCCTCGAAATTGTCTACCGTAGAGCCCCGAATCTTTAAGGCGCGGCGCCGAGTAAAATGGCAGGCTACCGTGCTAACATATATTTAGTGCAGCATAAATGTGCTCGGATCAAGGTCACTCGAATTAACCTGCACGTAGTATTTTTATTCTGTTATCGCTATACGTTTCCGTAGTTTATTATATAGTCTAATGAGAACGGGTTTCAGACGCACTAGCGATACTAAACATATTCAGAAAATTTGACACAAAAATACTATCATTTATACTATATAATATAAATCATTCTTTCCAGATAAAAATGTACATGCAGTTTTGCTAACACAATTATGAAAGCAATGACTTCCCGACATTTACTTTACACCGTCGAGGTAGGAGACACAAAATTCACAATTCTTAACCGATACCAAAATTTAAAACCAATTGGTTCAGGTGCTCAAGGAATAGTGTGGTAAGTAAAATTGACATACTGTTATTCAAATATGTTTTCTTTATCCTTTTCATAAAAATAAATTATAATGAATAGTTTTTACTCGGACTGACTTGCCAAAGAGAAATGACAATACATATTCGTCTATATCTGTCCTGAAACAGAGCGATTTTAAGTGTACAACAACAAATAATTAGAACTAGTAATAACTCCCGATTATCGGGTGTGCCCTATGACATAGCTAAATAAAGTTTAAAAAAAAAGTACTTAATATTGTTGCCAAAGTTTTCCAAATCTATTCAGCAGGCTTTATCTCGAAAGGAAATAACCCAATACAAAACTTTCGAAATTAAAAACTCTAATATTTTAGAACATTTTCAAACAATCTTCGAGAACTTATGCCTGAAAATTCATGGTGAAACTTTCAAAATGGTGTATCATTCAATATTGTGCAATTCTTAAACCGTCTAGAAAAGCCCATTCATAGAATAATGGCATGTCTGTCAAATAATAGACCTCGAAATCTTTAAAATGATATATAATTTATCATGCAACTCTCTCTAGATCTTCTGAACTAAGCGCCGGTCTTCAAATAAATAATAGATGCAGCATTCTTCCATGTTTGTAATAAATGCAGTGCAAGCACAACTGTGGCTCTTAAGCGATTAGTGGGAAAGGAGAGAGTGTGTGATTTTTCTATTCTCTTGTCTCTATCTTCCCGCTAGCACGCAGAATTTTATGTTCAATGCAATAATGCTTTGCTCAATAGGAAATATGGGCAATCTTTAAACGCAATTATTTCGGAAATGACTTGACCAATCTTTGATCTGATATTTTTGTGCAAATGTACTCCTCGAAATCTTTAAAATGATATATAATTTATCATGCAACTCTCTCTAGATCGTCTGAACTAAGCGCCGGTCTTCAAATAAATAATAGATTATTTGCCCACATGGGCAGTTCATATAGCTATTTCGGTTTTGCCAGAAAACCTCATCAGTGACTTTTAATGTGAATTCTAATAATTGGAAAGAATAGTTTTTATTCGGACTGACTTGCCAAAGAGAAATGACAATACCTAGTTGTCTATTTCTGTTCTGAAACAAAGTAATTTTAAGTGTACAACAACACAGAATTAGAATTATTGCTCACATGGGCAGGTCATATAGCTATTTCGGTTTTTGCCAGAAAACCTCATCAGTGACTTTTAATGTGAATTCTAATAATTTCTAAACGACTAATTACTCGAAGTAGAAGCATTGATGGTAAAGTCTAATTCTACTTGTAAAACATATTGTTTCTGCTCCTCATCTTTGGTGAGAAGGTCATTGAAGTCAGTAATTAATTTCACCCCTCGTTCTGCCATGTCATTAATGACCTTTAGTGATTTCACAATCTCCAATCTTTCCTTAAACGCTAAACTTACGGAATTCCAACCCAGAGATAATTAAAGGATCACAAAAGATCAAAGTTTTTGTATAATAATGCACTTAGAAAAATGACAATTCACAACACAACGTGCCCACAGGCACTATTTTTCCGAACAAAAACAAAAACTCATTCCGCCGGGCGCAGCCTACTACGTCTCCCGAGAAAAATAAACATGTTCTTATTTTCGAAGTACATTAATGCAAAGTACCTAATTTCAATTCTTAACAGTCCCGCCGAAAACCAACAGTTTTCCAAGAGAAACAAAAACAGAATTGAACTACGATCTACCTTTAGGGCTCGTTTGTGTCTACTGGCAAAATATAAATATTCTGCACTGGTCTTCACAAGATCTTTGTAGCTGTTAAAATTGACACCGATCGCACAGAATGGTCTTTATAGGATTGAGTTCAACGACGCGTCCCATTGCCTTTCGGATTTTCTTTGCTGCTCTCACGAATCTCACGAATGCTTTGCTATTGTCGCTGTACGTTCTTTCACAACGGCCTCGATGGGCGATGAATCTTTCATAACATGCAATAAATGCAACCGTCGTTAAGTCTGTTATCACATTAAGACGAACTGCTCTCGTTCGAAGGCTTCTGCTTTATGATCTGTTAATCAGATTCTGATTTCCACCGTGTTTAGCTTCTCATGAGCATGATTCAAAATTAACCACGCGAATCTGGAACCATCCGGGACTACTGCATGATGACGCATATTCTCATCTAAATTTGAAATTTTAAATCGATCATGCACTCTACGCAATCCATGAGTTTCTAGGCCTGTAATCTCTTGTTGTAATACTGCTCCTGCTCTTGACTCAGGAGAAATTTCATTGCTTTCGCCTTTTGTTCGTTGCTCGGCCATATATGTATATGCCTGCTTCCCTCTCTTGGTTCGTGTGCATATTGCACGGTCTTTTGCATCTGAAATAAATGAAAACAAATACGCAGTACATAATATCTATCTCATCCTACGCATTGAAAAACAATTCGAACTCTGTCACTGCAACGCTTTGAATTAACCTCAGCCTCCGCCACTGTGTTTGGTACAAACACACACTTCGGCCAGCTCTCTATTGATTGTGTTAGCCATATAGGACTCTGCGACCATAGATTTCTGTGAATGATTTCGGATGGCTTCATACCACGGCTCAATAAATCAGCGGAATTGTCTTCTGTGTTGATATATTTCCACCTTTTTACGTCCGTGTTCGTTTGTATCGATGACACTCGATTCGCAACAAATATTTTGAGATTTCGAGAAATACGTCTCGATAAAGTTTCTTTCGACTTTTTCTTCTTCTTCGGTTCGCATAGCAAATGTACTTATTCGATGAGCTGCCAAAATCGTTTTTCATTTTTAATTTCCATCTGATCGAGCAGCAGCAACTAAAGTAGGCTGCACTGCTGATGCCGCATTTACGAACGTACCTTATTTCTTCCCGAGATCGTAAATTACGATTGCTAAAGTCATTACACAGCCAAAGCGGATGATCACCACCACAAACTGCGCATAGATATGACTTTTTACCTGAAAACCCATTGGAACCCGATATTCCACCCTTCATTGCTTGACCGGTTGTTACCAGTCGCACGGTCATAGGTCAATTATCTTGTCGCCCGCTTTCACAAATTCACACAATCTTTCTCATATCTGCTCTCTAAGTGAAAGAAATAATATTCTTTGTATTTAAATTCTATTCCAATCTGTTTGGACGCATCTATCTCTCTTTCACTTTAGAAAGATGGAACTACATTTTCGTTCACTCTTTCTCATATCTGTGAGCTCAAATCTTTTCACAATGTCACCATAATTATGCATTTCTCAAGGCAGTACCAAAACCAACGACTGTTGCTATATTGGACAGGTTCATGCCGGCAGCAAAATTCCTTCTCCATATTGTATGTACGAAGAAGAAAATTGCGCAATAAAGTGCATCTTACAAGCCATTCTCTCACTTTTCTCTTTTGTTTTCTTTTCTTTTCAATTCTGGTGTCGAGAAACCATTCTCAGTGGACTGTAAATCTTTCTCTAACGGTTGCCAACCATTTGTACAAGTCTTTCTCAAATACCTACATAGTTGCGTCGTAACACAAACTCATTGTTTCTTTCTCCATAAATTTATTCTTTTCTCAATCTATCACAATTTATTCTTTCTCAATTCAATTGTTTCTCCATAAATTTATCAAATAAATTTATTCTTTCTCATTTCTTTCTCCATAAATTTATCAAATAAATTTATTCTTTCTCATTTCTTTCTCCATAAATTTATAAAAAAAATTTATTTTTTCTCAATCTTTCACAATTTTCCCCCCTTTTTTTTTGTTTCTTCACAATAAATTTCTCGAAATTTGCCAATCTATCCCGATTTATTCTTTTACCAATCGATCCGGCTCGACATGGACCAAATTGTATAATAATGCACTTGGAAAAATGACAATTCACAACACAACGTGCCCACAGGCACTATTTTTCCGAACAAAAACAAAAACTCATTCCGCCGGGCGCAGCCTACTACGTCTCCCGAGAAAAATAAACATGTTCTTATTTTCGAAGTACATTAATGCAAAGTACCTAATTTCAATTCTTAACAGTCTTGCTTGGGAGACAAATGTGCTATGGAGCATTGAACCAAGCAAATGCCGAAAGCTGTATCTTGATTGTTCAAAAAAAACGTTGACAAAACCTTTATCCTTATTGTATCCTTATTAAAGATGGCAAACAATACAAAGAAACTCTTTTCATTATTAAAATACATTGAAATATGTAAAAATAAAATTATATTAAAAAAATTTTTTTTAAATAAGCTTTAATTTATTTAATGTACTAAAAAGTAGAAAATAAATTGTTTCCAAGTCACCTGTATCTTACTATTAATAAAATTTGTAATATAATCCCCAAGACAGTTTAGTCAATGAAATTTTATAAATTAACTATTTTTAACTCCTTTTAAAGGAGTGGATAAGTGCTCGGTCACTGATGCGTGGAGTCAGTGTATCAAATCCCAGAAGGGCTCATAAAATGATGATAATAAAAAAAGAAGCTTCGTTTCTTTGCATGTGGCGGCGTCTCGCAAGCTAGTTGGCAACTCTCCGAGAATTTACTTTGCCATGTAAATAAAAGCTTCTCAATTCCCGTTCCAGTTTCGTGGTGTATTCCACACGGAGCAGAAGTAAGCTATGTCTCTTCTCGGTCTTATTAAAGCATTGGTCACGCACCGCCTTGACTTCAAATAACTTTAACGTAAAATTAATCATCGGTTTCGGTTTAAAAAATTTCGTCTCATTCATAGCATTAAACAGGTTTTTGCGAGTACGGGGGTTTGACCCCAAAAGTAATAAACCATGAATGATCCTCCGGGATTGCCACCTATGTTAAAACCAAAGTTGCGTGCAATGGAACTCGACAAAACCAAAACACTTAAAATAAAATCAGCCGGACCCAAGTTTTTAATTATGTCCAGAAAACATAGTGTTGACACCATGATGAACGTGTCATCGTTCTTGTTTAAAAAGGTTATCCGCTACACGTGCGGAGGTGAGGTTAAGGGCCGTTTTCTCAATGTCCGGTTAAGCGATAACCAGCACATTTACCGGCGACTTTTGATGATTATAAGAGAGGAATTTGAAAAGAAAAGGAACCTATGAGTGCGCCAAGCCTCTCCACTATTGGATCAGTGCTCTTTTTCCACTGGGCGCTACCCGATTGTCCAGCATCTCTTTTCTTCTTTGCTTAAAATTTGTTCACAGAAAATTATTTTGAAATTTATTTTATAAGCTTTATATTAACTTCACTTTCTGTCCGCGGTATGTCAGTCAGTGGTATGTCAGTGGTATGTCGTCAAATCTAGTAATCAATTTTTCACCCACTTCCCGACTACTTAGAGGTCTGAAACTTTGCATACATGCCTAAACACGAGCACGATACATGAATAAATAAATTTTATGGGCGTAGGATAAGGGGCGTGGCACTTTTTTATCAACTCCAGATTTGTGTATAACTTTAGAACTACACATCACACATCAATGAAACTCGGTAGGAACTTACTACATATCCCTATCCTTCTACTGAGAAAATAAGGGGGCACTGGATAAGCGGGCGTGGCACCCCATAAAAACAAAATTTTTGATCTCGATTAGCTTTGGAACTAAAGGTCGTGCAGCATTGAAATTTCGTATACAGTCGCCTCTTGGATGCTTCGTCCCACTGGTAAAATTTTATGGGCGTAGGACAAGGGGCGTGGCACTTTTCAAGCAATTACACACTTGGGCTTCAGTTTATAATTATAGGTACACCACACATCAATGAAAAACGATAGGAACTTACTCGCCGCGCCATGCAAGCAAAACAACAACAACTCATCGCGCCACAAATATGCCACGAATATTAGGGTCGATCACAGCCGTATTATTTGTTAAATTGAGGATATGACGATAGGAGACACTGTGAATACCCTAAATATTGTGTACTGCTCTGCGAGTTTTAAATTCTTTTTGCGAAAAATTTCAGAGCTCTAATATTGAATTTATGGTAAACTAAAAAGTAGAAAATAAATTGTTTCCAAGTCACCTGTATCTTACTATTAATAAAAGCTTGTGCGCTCAAAACCTATATTCACACACATCTTTCATTACTAGAATCTATTTACAAAAAATAATTTTTATACCCTACACCTATGGTAATAGGGTATAATAACTTTGTGCGAAAATTGTAACGCATTAAAGGACCGGTCCTAGGTATAGACATAAGTATATAGAAATGATCAGAATCACTTTCTCTTTTGATTTCCGGTTGTCCGTCTGTCCGTCTGTCCGTCTGTCTGTCTGTCTGTCCGTCCGTCTGCGTGTACGCAAAAAAAGAAAGAAGGAGTTGTCCGATTTGGACCAAATTTGGTACACAGTCACAGTGAACCTCGGGTTAGGTAAAGTGTTAAAATTATTCAAATCGGTCGAAGGATACGCCCCCAATGGACCTATAAGTCCCTCTACCTCGGGTTTTTTGCGATCAAATTGCTGTAATTTGTCTAATTACTCATTGAAGAGAATAATACTTGGTATTCATGTTAAGGGGGCGGTCATATATGTTATACGAAAAAATGGGCGTGGTCCGCCCACTATATAGGCGGCAAAATTTTTCCGGTAAAATGGCTCCCAATTGACTAGTTACGAATATAAATGAATGAAATTCGGTTCCCAAGTTGATATATAGGTCTTAGATGCCATAGAAGAAAATGGGCGTGGTCCGCCCACTATATAGGCGATAAACGAAAAATCCTCTTAACTTCCATAATATATACACCAGAGCGTCTAGATTTGGTTACTTCGTTCCTGGTAAGAATATCTTTTAATTCTCCAAAAATGGGCATGGTCCGCCCACCATGGGTGCAGTAAAATAAATATGCCGATAACATCTGTTGTACACCTGTCAGAGCATCAATATTTGGCATGTATAGTCCTATTAGGTATATCTTGTAGTCTGCCAAAAATGGGCGTGGTCCGCTCACTATGTAGATTGTAAATCAAATACGCCCACAATTTCAGTGAATTATCACCCCACTTGGGAACATGGTGTAGGGTATTACTCTGTCGGTGAAACCCGACTGATACTTCCTAACTTGTTTTTTATATAATTTTATTTTTGTTTTGTTCGACTTGCTGTATTTAAATCGATTTATTCACATTTTACGATAGGTGGCAAAATGAAATTGGTTCCCTAAGATGCACCTCCGATTTTCTCATGGTTTCATGCCACCTTGCAAGGTAAAAGAAAAGAGCATTAACACATCAAACGTTATTCGAAAATTGCAACAATTCTTGATTGGAAACAACGCTCCGATTACGATGTTTAAAACGGGGATGGAGAAAATGAAGTCAGGCGATCACAGATTTGTCTTCAAACCTGATGGCGCTTCAGCCGGAGAACACTCACGACGATACAATCCTTCAACTTCTACAGACATTTGTGAATTGGTTGTTGGAGATCAAGCACACAGTCGAGACATTGTCCTTCAGCGAAGAACCGTTGGACCGTTGCAAAGAATATCTGAAACGCATAGATCATATGAGAGATTGTCAGAACGCAGATGGTGCATTGACCGTGTGGTGCATTGAATCCAAAATCATCATGCATGGTTAATGGAAAATGCACAAAAATTCCCATGGTTCTATGGTCATTAGTAGCTGAAACAGTAACGGGGTCAGATGGATATTCAGTTTATCGACGACGTTCAAAGGACAATAATGGCCGAACAATCGTAGTGAAAGTGACATTTCATCGTCACGAGTCGAGAGATTTAGATCAGAAACGAGTTCGTTGTTAAATATTTGTGCAAAGTGAGATGGCTGTGTTTGGATTTTTTTGAGATTTTCCAAATTACAATTTTAAATGTGTTTAGGGCCGCATATAAAAGCTTGGCGGGCCGCAGGTTGAGTATCGTTACTTCAGAGAAACATTGTCAGTGATTCCCCGCTCAATGTTGCGGGCAAAACGGAGTTATGCCGGGTCGAGCTAGTACATATGACGCGCACAGAGCAAAAACGCTTCGAGTGTCAATTTTCGCCTCATTGCGTACATGCTCTGTGCAGGTATAAAAGTCGTTTTTGCTCTGGGAGCGTCATATGTATATGTATATCATTTTAAAAAAACGAAAAAAATTATTTCCTTTGGTATCGGTATCGGCATCAGCTTTTTTAGGGTTCGGCCGAACCTGATGAAACCGATCCCTGATGAATTCGGCTAAAAAATTGGTATCGGTCGGGCATTATAAAATAATCAGGATCACCAACAACCGAAAGACTGTCACTCTCTCTCTATTTGTTTGCCAAAACTACGAGCAGTTGACGTTTGTTCAGATATGTAATTGTTGCCATATTTTATAAAAATTCCATATTTTTTTATATTGGCGCAAGAGGTGGAAATGCACGTTGGTCTTCAATAGTAATTTCAATTAACAAAAGGAACGTCGAAACGGGCTATAACATAAGTTCGCTGCAGAAAATTACTTCAAAGAAGTGTCTATAGTGATTCCTGGAAGTCCTTTGTCCAGTCCCCGTCGTCTTTCCGAATAAGACTTGGTATTGGCGGTTGTCTAGACAGCAGTTTCCTGAGTCTAGCAACTTCACAAACTTCCAGTTTATATTTCTGGGATTTCTTAAGTGACGCTAGCCTGCTTTGGAAAGAAGATAACCAAAAAGCTTAAGTATCTGTGGTCGGAAAAGA
Source organism: Neria commutata (assembly GCA_963457695.1). NCBI lineage: Eukaryota > Metazoa > Arthropoda > Insecta > Diptera > Micropezidae > Neria > Neria commutata. Next base: position 34,220,933 of record OY735246.1, read on the forward strand.
TTGAGTTTCAAGAACTCTCCAATCATCTACGGAGATATTCGCGGACGTCAAAAGAGTTAGGTCGAGAACCTTTTTAGAGGTGGGTCCAACAAATGTAGCTTCCTCGCAATGTTGCCATTTTCAGAGTTTTAACGGTAAATTACAGTTTTTTAGACAAGCTTACAGTTTTTAAAATTACCTCATAGTACAAATTACAGTTTTTTTATAAGCTTTATATTAACTTCAAATCAGGTATGTATGTCGTCAAATCTAGTAATCAATTTTTCACCCACTTCCCGACTACTTAGAGATCTGAAACTTTGCATACATGCCTAATCTAGAGCCCAATACATGAATCAATAAATTTTATGGGCGTAGGACAAGGGGCGTGGCACTTTTTTATAAACTCCAGATTTGTGTAGAACTTTAGAACTACACATCACACATCAATGAAACTCGCTAGGAACTTACTACATATCCATATCCTTCTACTGAGAAAATAAGGGGGCACTGGATAAGGGGGCGTGGCACCCCCATACAAACAAAATTTTTGATCTCGATTAGCTTTGGAACTAAAGGTCGCGCAGCATTGAAATTTCGTATGCAGTCGCCTCTTGGATGTGTCGTCCCACTGGTAAAATTTTATGGGCGTAGGATAAGGGGGCGTGGCACCCCCCATATAAACCAAATTTTTGATCTCGATTTGCTTTGGAACTAAAGGTCTTGCAGCATTGAAATTTCGTACGCAGTCGCCTCTTGGATGTGTCGTCCCATTGGTAAAATTTTATGGGCGTAGGATAAGGGGGCGTGGCACCCCCCATACAAACAAAATTTTTGATCTCGATTAGCTTTGGAACTAAAGGTCGTGCAGCATTGAAATTTCGTATGCAGTCGCCTCTTGGATGTGTCGTCCCACTGGTAAAATTTTATGGGCGTAGGACAGGGGGCGTGGCACTTTTCAAGCAACTACACACTTGGGCTTCAGTCTATAATTATAGGTACACCACACATCAATGAAAAACGATAGGAACTTACTTGCCGCGCCCTGCTGGCAAAATAGCAACAACTCACCGCGTCACAAATATGCCACGAATATTAGGGTCGATCACAGCCGTATTATTTGTTAAATTGAGGATATGACATCTGACGATAGGAAACACTGTGAATACCCTAAATATTGTGTACTGCTCTGCAAGTTTTAAATTCTTTTTGTGAAAAATTTCAGAGCTCTAAAATTGAATTTATGGAAGACTAAAAAGTAGAAAATAAAATTATATAAAAAAAAACTTTTTAAAAATAAGCTTTAATTTATTTAATGTACTAAAAAGTAGAAAATAAATTGTTTTTAAGTCACCTGTATCTTACTATCAATAAAAGCTTGTGCGCTCAATATCTAAATTCAACATATCTTTCATTACTAGAATCTATTTGCAAAAAATTATTTAAATAAAATATTGTGGTAACTGTTTGACAAATATTGAACACATGAGCGCCCCAAGCTTTTATGGATAGTAAGATACAGGTGACTTAAAAACAATTTATTTTCTACTTTTTAGTACATTAAATAAATTAAAGCTTATTTTTAAAAAGTTTTTTTTTATATAATTTTATTTAAAATTCAGATTTGAGAGAATAAATTAAAAACAAATTGCAAATGTGGTTTAAATCGCAGTACTATCGTGTTTAAGCTTATTTTATTTAAAATTAATTGCTTTGTGTTATTTTTGTTTAATAAAATTTAAAAAAACCGCAATTTCACAAAAATCTTTTCCTTTTTGAAGGTTACAGTTTTTTGGTTGAAAATACAGTTTTTTTGACAATTTACAGTTAAAAAAAAATCTGGCAACACTGATTCCTCGCCCCTATTCGCGAGATAGAGGTTGCTCTGAATAATCTTAATATATAAAAACGTTTGTGCGTATGTATGTTGCAGCATCACGGCTGAACAACAGAAGCGATCGACCTTATACTCACAACATATGTTCGTGTGGTGCTCTTAATGGTTTTTTTATAAGCTTTATATTAGGTTCACTTTCTGTCGGTATGTCGTCAAATCTAGTAATCAATTTTTCAACCACTTCCCGACTACTTAGAGATCTGAAACTTTGCATACATGCCTAAACACGAGCACAATACATGAATCAAATTTTATGGGCGTAGGATTATCAACTCCAGATTTGTGTATAACTTTAGAACTACACATCACACATCAATGAAACTCGGTAGGAACTTACTACATATCCATATCCTTCTACTGAGAAAATAAGGCGGGCACTGGATAAGGGGGCGTGGTACCGCCCATACAAACAAAATTTTTGATCTCGATTAGCTTTGGAACTAAAGGTCGTGCAGCATTGAAATTTCGTATGCAGTCGCCTCTTGGATGTGTCGTCCCACTGGTAAAATTTTATGGGCGTAGGATAAGGGGCGTGGCGCTTTTTTATCAACTCCAGATTTGTGTATAACTTTAGAACTACAAATCACACATCAATGAAACTCGGTAGGAACTTACTACATATCCATACCCTTCTACTGAGAAAATAAGGCGGGCACTGGATAAGGGGGCGTGGCACCGCCCATACAAACAAAATTTTTGATCTCGGTTAGCTTTGGAACTAAAGGTCGTGCAGCATTAAAATTTCGTATGCAGTCGCCTCTTGGATGTGTCGTCCCACTGGTAAAATTTTATGGGCGTAGGATAAGGGGCGTGGCATTTTTTATAAGTTTTTTTATCAACTCCAGATTTGTGTATAACTTTAGAACTACACATCACACATCAATGAAATTTGGTAGGAACTTACTACTATCCATATCCTTCTACTGGGAAAATAAGACGGACACTGGATAAGGGGGCGTGGCACCCCCATACAAACAAAATTTTTGATCTCGATTAGCTTTGGAACTAAAGGTCGTGCAGCATTGAAATTCCGTATACAGGCCCCTCTTGGATGCTTCGTCCCACTGGTAAAATTTTATGGGCGTAGGACAGGGGGCGTGGCACTTTTCAGGAATTACACACTTGGGCTTCAGTTTATAATTATAGGTACACCACACATCAATGAAAAACGATAGGAACTTACTTACTTAAATACCCTAAATATTGTGTACTGCTCTGCAAGTTTTAAATTCTTTTTGCGAAAAATTTCAGAGCTCTAAAATTGAATTTATGGAAGACTAAAAAGTAGAAAATAAAATTATATAAAAAATAAACTTTTTAAAAATAAGCTTTAATTTATTTAATGTACTAAAAAGTTGAAAATAAATTGTTTCCAAGTCACCTGTATCTTACTATTAATAAAAGCTTGTGCGCTCAAAACCTATATTCACACTTATCTTTCATTACTAGAATCTATTTACAAAAAATAAATTAAATAAAATATTGTATCAATTGGTTGACAAATTTTGAACAAATGAGCGCCCCAAGCTTTTATAATATTTTCTACTTTTTAGTACATTAAATAAATTAATGCTTATTTTAAAAAAGTTTTTTTTTATATAATTTTATTTCATGTTAGACCTTCCTAAGTGGCGCTGCGGTGGCATTTTTTCGAAAATTCTTATTTATAGACCGATTTGGCTCAGATTCATACTATATAATACTAAAGTTGACAGAAAGTGGTCGACAAAATTTGAACCCGGTAGCTGTTGTCGGGGTGGAAATATTCACGAAAATGCATTCTTCCTGTACATAATTTTAATTTTCATATCTTAATATATAAAAACGTTTGTGCGTATGTATGTTGCAGCATCACGGCTGAACCACAGAAGCGATCGACCTTATACTCACAACATATGTTCGTGTGGTGCTCTGAATGGTTTTTTTTCATGATAGACCTTCGTAAGTGGCGCTGCGGCGGCGTTTTTTCGAAAATTCTTATTTATGGACCGATTTGGCTCAAATTCACACCATATAATACTAAAGTTGACAGAAAGTGGTCGACAAAATTTGAACCTTATAGCTGTTGTCGGGGTGGAAATATTCACGAAAACCTATTCTTTCTGTACATAATTTTAATTTTCATATTATACTATTATATAAAACGCTATTGCGTGCGCAATGTTTTGTTTGAGTTACCGTTACTCTGTTTGCATTGAATGTAGCATTGTTTTTGCACAGCATTGTTTTGGGAAACATTTGATGAGAGTGAGAGAGAATGTTTTCGCGGGAACTGACCGGGATGTCAGTTCCGCGAGTCGGGGTGCCGATGAGCTCTGGAGTATCCTTTTGAGCGGGTAGGAGCTGAAAGACTTTAGTAGGAAAACGGGGGTAGGAATTAAAAACAATAGTGGTTTGCGAGTTTGGGGGTTATGTTTTTATTCAATGTTTTCAATATTCAATATAACTTACACTATATACGGTGCAGCAGCTTCGGGGGTCAAACGGCAATTGCCGTGACTCGCCACAAAGTGCGTTTTACAGGGGCGCACGGACCAATGATAGCACAGTGCAAAGTGCAAGTTTCGGCGTATTTGCTGTATCAAAGCCGAAACATGGCCCGGGTTGCCAGCTGCATTTATGTATGTGTAATGCAGCTGGGCAGTGGCTAAGGGGTTTTGGCATAAACAGAGAATGTTAGCATAGACTTGAAATGTTGTCGTGCTGTTCTCTGCACACCAACAGTAATGCCTTTCATTTCACTTTCATGTAAAAGGTATTACATGTTGGTGGCTTACCGCTAAAACTTCTTGCCGTATGGCCACGGTTATTGGACTATTTAGTAATTTTTCCAGTGAAAGAGAAGTTTGCTAATAAAAATAGCCACATTGGAGGATCTGAATAGTAGCCGTAGATTTTCAGTGATCTGTTAGATTTCGGTTGAAATTAAAATAAGTTCAGTAAGCAAGTTTTTAATCGAAGTCAAAATATTAGTAACTTGCATAAATATTAAATATCGAGGGGTCATATTTTCATATATTTTTCGTTTTTACTTTGTGGTAGGGATTGGGGTTGCAAAAACCAGATAGACCAAAGAGAAGACAAATTCAATAATTGAATTTGCCGGAAAACTTAGAAGTGGACCAGAAGAAAAGCTAATATTTTTCGTTGAGCTAAGTTTAAACTGAAAGCCCGGCAATGAAATCTTAGTTTTACCAGTTTTTTGTAATTTTTGATGTAATATATTATTTTTGAGGGTGCTAATTTCTGCAAAGAATGCGGGTGTGTTACTACATACATGTATATTTATTTCGAACGTTCTTTTTTTCGTTATTTACTCTGATCACTCAGGATAATCCGTTGAGTGTAAAATTGTCTGTGAAATTTCCACCATTCTTCGAGGAATTGTAACTTTAGAGAAACGGGGCGGAAAAATGCATGGATTAAATTATTGTTAGAAAAATTTTCACTGATTCTTTCAATATAAACATAAAATTCTGTGACAATTTTTCTGTATTTTTATAAGCATCATTTAGAATTCCTTAATACTAAATGCTACGAGGAAAAAGTGGGAGAGTCGCCGCAAAGCGGCGCGATACTGCTGGTCTTAATATATAAAAACGTTTGTGCGTATGTATGTTGCAGTATCACGGCTGAACAACAGAAGCGATCGACCTTATACTCACAGCATATGTTCGTGTGGTGCTCTGAATGATTTTTTTTCATGTTAGACCTTCCTAAGTGGCGCTGCGGTTGCGGTTTTTCGAAAATTTTTATTTAAGGACCGATTTGGCTCAGATTCATACTATATAATACTAAAGTTGACAGAAAGTTGTCGACAAAATTTGAACCTGATCGCTGTTGTCGGAGTGGAAATATTCACGAAAACCTATTCTTCCTGTACATAATTTTCATTTTCATATCTTAATATATAAAAACGGTTGTGCGTATGTATGTTGCAGCATCACGTCTGAACAACAGAAGCGATCGACCTTATACTCACAACATATGTTCGTGTGGTACTCTGAATGGTTTTTTTTCATGTTAGACCTTCCTAAGTGGCGCTGCGGTGGCGGTTTTTCGAAAATTCTTATTTATGGACCGATCTGGCTCAAATATAATACTAAAGTTGACAGAAAGTGGTCGACAAAATTTGAACCCGATAGCCGTTGGCGGGGTGGAAATATTCACGAAAACATATTCTTCCTGTACATAATTTTCATATTATCAAAAAAATTCCTACCATAATTGAAATACATTTCAAAACAAATCTTGGAATAAAATAATTATTTTCGGCATAACAACGTTCGCCGGGACAGTTGATAAATTATAAAAGAGACTTAAGCCTCGTTCACATTCGACTTTTGCTTCGCTTTGCTTCAGAATTTCGCGTTGACAGATAAGTTCAATACATGCTTTTATATGAGGCTTGCTAAATAGAACGCGAGAAAAGCGAAGCGAAGCAATGCGAAGCAAAATGTTGGGCAACTCTCAACTTTTTTGCGCTTTGACAATCAGTTGTTGAAATTTTTTGTGATATTTTTCATTTTCTCGTGCGCTTCCAGTTGGTTTCATTTTCTCGTGCGTTTGCGTTTTCAATTAAGACACTCGCGAATTTCAAACTTTAGTAGCATAACTACTACTACTTAAATTATATCAGTAAAATCCAAAGTTAAAGCGTTAATTGTAGCAAGCCTTATACTTTTCACGCTTTGTTGTTGAATCTCGAACTGTCAAGCAAAGCGAGGAAAGTCGAATGTGAACGAGGCTTTACTCCTTGCGTTCGTGTCGGTACTGCCCCACATTTGATGGTGGAAATTGGCATCCAATCACCAGGGCTTGTTTCCCTATGCCGGTTAACTCTTCCAGCCTTTGGAGCTCTATTGGTGGTGCGTCGGTGTCGTTCGGCATTTCGGAAGACGCGAGAAGTATGACCTCATCCTTGCCGCCCTCTACCGCCACAACTGTCAGGTCATCTGTGGAGAGATTTGGTAAAATATAAGAATACATACTTTTCCTCACTAGCATGGCAGTTCCTGGACCAAGGCCGCGTAGTAGCCTCCCCTTTTAAATTGAGGAGAAGTTCGGCCGATTCAAGTCTACTTTTGTGGAGGTTGATTTGAAGGACCTTAAGCTTTCGCTTTTAGTACCTCCACGGGTTGGATTCGTCCGCCATCACACCTGCCTCCGCTCCACTACTCAGAGAGAGGGAGCTTTCCATGATGGCTTCTATCTCCTCTACCTTAAGTGTGTTATGGTTGTCGTCCTTCAGGTGTCGTTTTTAAGACGTGGGTTCGATAGCCGAAAAAGCTGCGTTAACATGTCGGTTGGTGATACCGACGATATAAATATCATCGGCATACGCAAGGAGCTGGACACCTTTGTAGAAAATAGTGCCATCGCTATGCACACCGGCTTTCCGTAGTAGGCTCTCCATCAGGAAATTAAAGAAGTCGCAGGATAGGGGATCGCCTTGTGTGAAGCCTCTCACGGTTTCGAAAGGATCGGAGAGTTCCTTTCCTATCTAGACGGAGCTTTGTGTGTTACTCAACGTCATCCTATAAGGATGACAATATCCAATCATTCACTTCTTTCGGCCGACAAAAAATTTTTAGTTCGCGCTGCCTCCATAATTGAACAATTGATCATATGTTTTTGGCAAGTTGTACCAACCTTCAAATGTCAAATATTCCGTATTTAAATAAATGCACAGTGAAACTCAAGGAAAGTTAAACTAGATTTACAGCCCTATTTTTGCGTTCCCGTCCGTCACAATTGATTGTGACAATTGTGATCCGCTTCCTTGCTAACCGTATCACGAGAAAAGCTTTGCGAAGTTCTTTGCTGTAAAAACAGCTGTTTGTGCTTCCTCTTCTTCAAAAATAAACGAAAAATGAAAACAAAAAAAGCGGAAAGTGAGTATTTTTTGGAAATTTTCAATAATTTGGTGTTTTATCTTATATCTTTTAATTTCCAGACATTGTAAATTTGACAGGAGGACGTAGGAGCAGCTGCAGCATTTCATTCAAAATTGCAAACAGCACCCAGAGCAGCAAGCCGGGAAAACAGCCCGATAGCGCTGCGAGCAGAGCAAAATTTGTGGGAGCAGTGGCAGAGGACCTCGAACTCCCGATATAAAGGAGTTTTAGCAGCAGGCCATACATGTGTTGTGTTTTTAAAATTGTGTAACTTCCTTTAAGTTGCTGCAATAAACAAATTTTTGCTTTTTTGCTTCAAAATTCACGTTTTGCAACAGTTGTTTTCGCTTGTGACCTCCTAATACGACCGTCAGAATTTTTGTCACAATTGATACGTTTCGAGCTTTTGATTCCTGTTCCGAATAAGGAAAAGTAAAAATTGTGACAAAATGCCCTATTGTGACGAAATGAGTATTGTGACGGTCGCAGGAATAGAGCTGTTAAACTCAATTTGCAAATTATATTTAAATAGGCACTGTGAAACCCGCCCTAAGGCTTTTTTTTGCAAACACACTGAACTTTGACAGTGGCTTGTTTTCATCTGCTTTGGGTTTTTTATTGGGGCACTAGTAATGAGCGCCGCGGTGGCTCAGTGCTCTAAGTGCTTGGACGCTGACGCGGAGGTCCTGGGTTCAACTCCCGGCCCGGTAATATCTAATAAAAAGAAAATTTCTTTTCAAATTGTTTCTTTGCGGTGAATTGGCAATTCTCCGAGACTAACCTTTGCCATGAAAAGCTTCTCAAACCCGTTCGGATTCGATAAAGTAGGTCCCGTTAACTTGTGCAAAAATATAACAAGCACACAAGTTAATGCGAGAAAGCTAGGCCTAAGCCCACACGGGTTGTTGTGCCAGTCAATTATTAATTATTACTAGTAATGGGCATAGCTGGAAAGATTTGATTGGTTATATTTAACCTTTCTTTTCTTTTAGATTTGGGTCTGCTTAGTGAGCTTTCTTATCACTTCACTATACTGTATTTTATATTTTCTTAGCACTACGACACAAAAACTATATTGAAATTGAGAGAAGTTTTGCACAGTACGAAACTGAATTAAGAAACAAACAAAAAACCCGAGAGCACAAAAGAGGCAGTTCGATCGTAATAAGTGTTAGTCGATGACTCATAAAGAGGGTATTTCTGTGCGCGAGCCCGACTCGTACTTGACTGCTTTTTTTGTATAACACGTTGAGTGAGAGTGAGAAAAAAATTGGTCCCACAGGCCACCACAATTTTTTTACAGAATTCAATAGAGTATCTCCTAAGGATTCAAAATATCTATTTCTGATTGAAATATATTCATAAGACGAGAAATACCATTAGGTACTTTTTTGTTTATGGTGCCAAATAGTATGGAAGATGTAGCAGATCGAGTATTTAATGACCACACTGTTTTATATGGCCACGGGAACCCAACACAGCACAACAAAGCTAAATCTCAAACTATATGCTGTGAGACCAGTGTGACTACACGCGACTTTGATGTCCCTTCTGGGTGTGAACCACATTGAACTTTTCAGGAATTTACTCCATTAAGGCCTATATGGTGCTTTCATTAATGGTTTTGGAAGATGCAGTCCACTTAATCTTCAATTCCCTCATGTCCTTGGATTCACATTTCGCCTCATTCAGTTTCCGCTTAATTTTTTGTAAAGAACTAACATAAAGTGAAGTACTGTCAATTCTCTTTTTATGCGGTGGATGCGTTCCACAACTAACCGCACAAAAGGAAATCGCATAAAAAATACACTAATGCATAGAAAATAAAATTATATAAAAAAAAACTTTTTAAAAATAAGCTTTAATGTACTAAAAAGTAGAAAATAAGTTGTTTCCAAGTCACCTGTATCTTACTATCCCTAAAAGCTTGGGGCGCTCATGTGTTCAATATTTGTCAAACAGTTACCACAATATTTTATTTAAATAATTTTTTTCAAATAGATTCTAGTAATGAAAGATATTTTGAATATGGATATTGAGCGCACAAGCTTTTATTAATAGTAAGATGCAGGTGACTTGGAAACAACTTATTTTCTACTTTTTAGTACATTAAAGCTTATTTTTAAAAAGTTTTTTTTTATATAATTTTATTTTCTACTTTTTAGTCTTCCATAAATTCAATTTTAGAGCTCTGAAATTTTTCGCAAAAAGAATTTAAAACTTGCAGAGCAGTACACAATATTTAGGGTATTCATAGTGTCTCCTATCGTCATATCCTCAATTTAACAAATAATACGGCTCTGGTCGACCCTAATATCCGTGGCATATTTGTGGCGCGATGAGTTTGTCGACGTAGTCGAGGGGGTTTGCCGCATATGACGTCAAACAAAATATGTGATTTTGCGGTTCGTCGCCGGCGTTGGAAAGCAGTATAAAATATGCAAAAAAAGATGAAGCGAATTAGCAACAATAAATTAAAGGCCAAATTTCAATAGACGTTATAAAACGTATATAAATATTTATTAATAGGAAATAGCCCAATGGCGGAAAATTAAATATACGTACAAAATGGACTCCTCATATGGAGGAGATCGCAGAAAATGATACGAAAGAATAAACTATGCCCTCATATGGAGGAGCAGCTACAAATTTTGTTACCTGTTGGCTGGAGTGGTTAATCGCAAGTGTCCGAGCGCAGCTTACCGCCACCGGCTTGCAGCACTCGGGCCCAGGCGACACTTAGCAGCAAGTTGCCACCTCGCTCCAGCCGAACCGGTACAAATGGTACTAGGGGCGTTCGGCCTAAACATTGCCGCCCGCCTTGCAGCACCACTGCAATAACATTAAAAAATTTATAAAATATAATTAAAAAATTCAAAATGCAACTTACGACTAAGTATAATACATATAAAAATGTTCAAAAGTTCAAAAATATGTGCGCAATTATTGGTGATAGGTGAAGTAAAATTTAAAAAATGTGGGTTTTGAGGGGGCAGTCGCCATATATTATTCAGTTAAAATTGTATTTTGGGTGAGCTGTCGCGCACTTCCGATAATATGGCCGGCGCGAAATATCGTCTGCGCCCAAGATGGCCGGCTGGCTCGTGGAACCGGCGATCAGTCAGTGGGAAATCATAGGGGCGCTGATCTAACGTCAGCAATGGGTTGCTGCCGCTCCATAAATAGCGGCGCGTGTTCGACGAGTTGCAGGCGCGCGTCATATGGAGCGAGCTGCTGGCGGTTCTCCGCTACGCGTGGGCGCGACGGTCGAGGACGAGCTCCAGCGCGAGGGAGTTCCGGTCGGTGGCCTTGCTCGACGCGTGGGCGCGACGGTCGAGGACGAGCTCCAGCGTGAGCGGGCCCCGGTTTGCAACGCTGCTCTGCACGTGGGCGCGACGGACGAGGACGAGCTCCAGCGTGAGGCAGGTTGGATTGGCCGTTATCAGCTCAGTGTGTGCCACCTCTCGATGGTCGCGATCTGCGCGACGTACCTTCTTGTGGCGGTGGCCGGAATGGATGGGCATGGTCCGTAGTTTGGCATGGCGGACGTGATCCAACAAGGCCAATAGCGCCTTGCTCCTGGTAGGGAACTGCCTCCAGCGATAGCCTCGACGGACTGGGACGCGGTCTATCGCGAGGGAGTTCGGGTCGGTGGCCCTGCTCGATGCGTGGGCGCGACGGTCGAGGACGAGCTCCAGCATGAGCGGGCCTCATTCTGCGACGCTGCTCAGCACGAGGGCGCGACGGTCGAGGACGAGCTCCAGCGTGTGGCAGGTCGACTTTGCAGCTACGCACATTCCGCGTGCCGCCTATCGATTGTCGCGATCTGCGCGACGTATTTTGTCGTAGTGGGAGCTTAAACTGATGAGCGTGGACGATGTTCCGGCCGTTCTCCTGACGGCGAGCTGGTTCTTTCCTGAAATTCTGGCAGAACTGCCCCTCCCCCGACAAAAAACTCCGTTTTGAAAAATCCTCTTGTTTCCCTACGCATGTCTTCTGGTCTGAGGTGACTAAATTTTGGTGCACAGAATTTGTCTGTGTCTCTGGTTCTATAACAGGGTGGGTGATTGCTGCGAACCCAGCGTGGACTTGCCTTATCGAGGGCTCGCAACTGGGGCTAGATGGCGGATTTATAGAGTGGGATGGCAGGGGAGACACTGGGGCATTGGCTGGGCTAGTTCTGGAGGTACTAGAAAACGCTTGATTCGACTCTGTTCGGTGCAGCAGAGTATGATGCCTAGCCTTGCAAGTGTTGCACGATAATGTGCTCCTGCAATCCCATATTTCGTGGGAACTGGCCAGGCAGTTGATGCAGAGATGATGCTTTTTCACGGCATGCAATCTCTGATTGGGGTTCAGTTCTATGAACCGCGGACAATTACGCAACACATGCTGCTTCGACGAACATAGTGGGCACTTGAACTGGTTGTGAGCCTCTGCTATGTTCGCATGGTGCACCCGAAACTTTCTTGGCGCTTCCTCTACTGGGCGCGGATGCGAGCGATTGTTGCTCGCCGAGTGGCTGCTCGATGGCATGCCCGTGCTGATATCCGCTACGGTTTCAAGAGTTTGGAACCTGCTGGTCAAAAACCGATCCAGGTCTTCCCACTTTGGAATCTCCGTCTTCTGCACTATGGTTTGCTCCCACAGTGTCAGGGTGGTTTCGGGTAACCGGGTTGAGCATAGATATGTAAATATCGCATCCCAATTGCGTATATCTACGCCGTGCAGCTCCAAGGCTGATATGCAGTTGTTAATGTCTCTCTGCAATTTTTTGAGTCCTGCACCGGATTCAGAGGTGACTTTCACAAGATTAAATAACATCTTTAGTTGGGTATTAACGAGAATCCGACGATTCTCATACCGATCAACCAGATTCTTCCATGCGGTCGTAAAACCTTCATGGGTAAGGGGAGATTTTCTAACAATTTCGTTAGCTTCCCCACGTGTCTTCTGGTTGAGGTGGAATAACTTCTCCACAGAGCTCAACCGAGAATTGTTGATATAAATGGCCGTGAACAAATCCCTAAAGGATGGCCATGTCGTGTAATCTCCGTGGAAAACCTGGGTATCACACGGCGGAAGATTCACGTGGAAAGTGGCAGCTGCCTCAACAGGCCTTTCCCCTGCCATTTCTGTGCTAGTCACTGGAATGGTGGCTGCATAAGCAGACTTTACGGACTGCCATATGGCATTCAATTCCGCCCTTTGCACCTCGATAGAGAACACCGAATATTGCTCTATCGAGTCATTGAACTCGCTTTCGAATTCGAGTAGCTCTTCGGCTACGCGGTTAAACTCTTGAATTGCTGCCATGGTTCTGGACAGGCGGGATTAAAATTCGGACACACCGACTAATTGAAAAACCGCCCAACTTATGAAGCGACACTTCAGCTTCCTCAGAACTTATACTATCCCCGTACCGAAAAAAAAGGGGGTAAAATTCGTTAAGTTTCAGACTCTTATACCGTTCCCGAAAATCGGTGTGAAATTATTGTAAAATCGTGCCGAAAATAGAGCAAAACAACAGGGAAATTCAACAATTCCACCTTTAAAAATGTTAAATCCGAAAACCAAACCGCGAAAAGCTCGAACAAATCAAATATAAACTGCCAATGCAGCTCGGCAAAGGCGCATCGTGGGCACGAATTATTTCTAAAATATGAAATAAATTTAAATTTCAAACGCTCGAACGGTTGCAGCAAACAATTGTGCAAAGCAAGAAATGTTTTTAGATAAATTGTAGAAAATCGATCGAACCACTTCGAAAGATTTTTAAAATTCGAACAACAATTGCACCGTGACCGTGAAATGATAGATAAAATTCAACGATACTTTATCTGATATTATTCGAAGATATCGCCGACAAATGACGAAATATATTATAATTGCCGTTCGTGTCCAACTCAATTTGAACGCAGGAAAAAATTTATATTTATTGCAATTGGTAATTTCGGAAATTACGACCCAAAAGCAAATCCGACGAAATTGGATTTAACCCTTATTTGAAGTCCACCGAACGATACTAATGTAAATCTTAAAGATCGCTGAACACCGATCGAAAACTTTTCAATGTGGTTGAAAATGTCCACTAAATATGGCCAACAGCCGAACGCTTACGTGCCAACAATTTAAATGCACAAAAATTCCCAAAAAATTCCCGATCAAATTTAGATATTTTATGATAACTTAGCCAAATAAAACCTTTTATAACACTTAAAAGTTGCTGCCAAAATTTTCCAGATATGTTCAGCAGGCTATATCTCAAAGGGAAATCGTGCTCTTTTTAGACCGTCTAATCTAAGCGCCGGTCTTCAAATAAATAAGAGATAATGGTATTACACTCACACACACTGCTGGTGACAACCTGGTCACCGTGGAATTTCGGGCTTTTGGTTTGGTGGGTTTGCTCGTACCACTGCACTTTTCTATTTATGTTTCCTTTATTCTCACTGAAACGTAAGACAAATAAATCGCGAAAGAAAATTTATTTAATAAAAAATTGGTTGGAACGACCAACCTGGAGCACAGAATACGGCTCCACAGCCTTATTCTGTGTCTTGACCACTTTCTTTTATATGTCCCACGTTGTATGGTTGCAGCTCGCTGGTTCTTCCTTTGCTAGCTGGTTCGCACTTGGTTTACCGATTTTAATTTATGTTGCGTGAATTAAAATGATTCTACTTTACGTTAAATTCACGTTTATTTTCTTCTTATTACTTTAATTTGCACTTTATTACAAAAACTCAAAATCAAAACAGACTGGACTTGTGTCCGTCTCTATTCCAAAGCTAATATGGCAGCCCTGAGCAAAATATGTTTGGTGGCTATATATGTATGTAAGTGTTGTGCTAAATTTGAGAACGAAGTTTCGTTTCGTTTTCAAACTTCTTGTTAGACAGAGAGCTTTACCTCAAGAGATATGCTGTTGAGGTAGGTCACATAGGAACATATGGTTCATAAAAAAACATATGGTTCCTATGTACCTACTTTTCCTCTAAGAGACTGCGAGGTCAACGTCCGGGATAATATGGAAACGAATTGCACTTATATTTTTTGCAAGTCGTTCCCATATAAAATGCAGGGAGGAATTCAAATTTATTATAATAAATAAAATGCACTTTTTTGGCTTTATTCTTGAATTACAAATTTAAGAAACGCACTTCTATCACCAATAATTGTACGCACCTGTGACAAAGCAGCAAATTGTTGAACTAAATCGTTGATGTAAAGTTGCGCAAATATGTTGCGTTTTAACAATGGTGATCTGCACTTGCGAATTTAAAGTTGTAATAACTGCTATTTGCTGCGTTGCTCGTTTCAGATGCTTGTTGATTTGGTTGATGTGTAAATGCTTTTCACTGTGGGCTGTTGTAATTTGTGTATTTAAAGTTGATGCAATATGCCGCTTTCCAAAAAACCGAGATCCGCGGCCTGAAGGACCAAATGTCGACGTAGTCGAGGGGGTTTGCCGCATATGACGTCAAACAAAATATGTGATTTTGCGGTTCGTCGCCGGCGTTGGAAAGCAGGATAAAATATGCAAAAAAAGATGAAGCGAATTAGCAACAATAAATTAAAGGCCAAATTTCAATAGACGTTATAAAACGTATATAAATATTTATTAATAGGAAATAGCCCAATGGCGGAAAATTAAATATACGTACAAAATGGACTCCTCATATGGAGGAGATGGCAGAAAATGATACGAAAGAATAAACTATGCCCTCATATGGAGGAGCAGCTACAAATTTTGTTACCTGTTGGCTGGAGTGGTTAATCGCAAGTGTCCGAGCGCAGCTTACCGCCACCGGCTTGCAGCACTCGGGCCCAGGCGACACTTAGCAGCAAGTTGCCACCTCGCTCCAGCCGAACCGGTACAAATGGTACTAGGGGCGTTCGGCCTAAACAGAGTTGTTGTTGTTTTGCTTGCAAGGCGCGGCGAGTAAGTTCCTATCGTTTTTCATTGATGTGTGGTGTACCTATAATTATAAACTGAAGCCCAAGTGTGTAGTTGCTTGAAAAGTGCCACGCCCCCCATCCTACGCCCATAAAATTTTACCAGTGGGACGACACATCCAAGAGGCGACTGCATACGAAATTTCAATGCTGCACGACCTTTAGTTCCAAAGCTAATCGAGATCAAAAATTTTGTTTGTATGGGGGTGCCACGCCCCCTTATCCTACGCCCATAAAATTTTACCATTGGGACGACACATCCAAGAGGCGACTGCATACGAAATTTCAATGCTGCACGACCTTTAGTTCCAAAGCTAATCGAGATCAAAAATTTTGTTTGTATGGGGGTGCCACGCCCCCTTATCCCACGCCCATAAAATTTTACCAGTGGGACGACACATCCAAGAGGCGACTGCAAACGAAATTTCAATGCTGCACGACCTTTAGTTCCAAAGCTAATCGAGATCAAAAGTTTTGTTTGTATGGGGGGTGCCACGCCCCCTTATCCAGTGTCCCCCTTATTTTTTCAGTAGAAGGATATGGATATGTAGTAAGTTCCTACCGAGTTTCATTGATGTGTGATGTGTAGTTCTAAAGTTATACAAAAATCTGGAGTTGATAAAAAAGTGCCACGCCCCTTATCCTACGCCCATAAAATTTTACCAGTGGGACGACACATCCAAGAGGCGACTGCATACGAAATTTCAATGCTGCACGACCTTTAGTTCCAAAGCTAATCGAGATCAAAAATTTTGTTTGTATGGGGGGTGCCACGCCCTCTTATCCTACGCCCATAAAATTTTACCATTGGGACGACACATCCAAGAGGCGACTGCATACGAAATTTCAATGCTGCACGAACTTTAGTTCCAAAGCTATTCGAGATCAAAAATTTTGTTTGTGTGTTGGTGCCACGCCCCCTTATCCCACGCCCATAAAATTTTACCAGTGGGACGACACATCCAAGAGGCGACTGCAACCGAAATTTCAATGCTGCACGACCTTTAGTTCCAAAGCTAATCGAGATCAAAAGTTTTGTTTGTATGGGGGGTGCCACGCCCCCTTATCCAGTGTCCCCCTTATTTTTTCAGTAGAAGGATATGGATATGTAGTAAGTTCCTACCGAATTTCATTGATGTGTGATGTGTAGTTCTAAAGTTATACACAAATTTGGAGTTGATAAAAAAGTGCCACGCCCCTTATCCTACGCCCATAAAATTTATTGATTCATGTATTGGGCTCGTGTTTAGGCATGTATGCAAAGTTTCAGATCTCTAAGTAGTCGGGAAGTGGGTTAAAAATTGATTACTAGATTTGACGACATACCACTGACTGACATATGTACCGCGCAAAGTGAAGTTAATAGAAAGCTTATAATAAAATAGGGATGTGTTCCATTATTTTCAAAAAGCGCATAAAACTCAAAAATCGCATAGAAATAGACATAAATTACATTGCATAATTAGGGATACGTTCCAAAATTTTTTAAAAGCTCATAAGAACAAAAAATCGCAAAGAAAAGTCGACTCAGAAAAAATTTGGATACCTAAGTATTTTTCAACAAGGAGTACAAATTTCAATTTGCCTGTTCTGTATGTAAGGGAATCCCATAAAACATTGCTACCCAAAAGTTCCTTTTGGAAGAGAAAACACCAACCCATACAAACTTTATTATGATGAAAAAGAAATAAAATTATATAAAAAAAAACTTTTTAAAAATAAGCTTTAATGTACTAAAAAGTAGAAAATAAGTTGTTTCCAAGTCACCTGTATCTTACTATCCCTAAAAGCTTGGGGCGCTCATGTGTTCAATATTTGTTACAGTTACCACAATATTTTATTTAAATAATTTTTTGCAAATAGATTCTAGTAATGAAAGATATTTTGAATATGGATATTGAGCGCACAAGCTTTTATTAATAGTAAGATGCAGGTGACTTGGAAACAACTTATTTTCTACTTTTTATTACATTAAAGCTTATTTTTAAAAAGTTTTTTTTTATATAATTTTATTTTCTACTTTTTAGTCTTCCATAAATTCAATTTTAGAGCTCTGAAATTTTTCGCAAAAAGAATTTTAAACTTGCAGAGCAGTACACAATATTTAGGGTATTCACAGTGTTTCCTATCGTCATATGTCATATCCTCAATTTAACAAATAATACGGCAGTGATCGACCCTAATATTCGTGGCATATTTGTGACGCGGTGAGTTGTTGCTATTTTGCCAGCAGGGCGCGGCAAGTAAGTTCCTATCGTTTTTCATTGATGTGTGGTGTACCTATAATTATAAACTGAAGCCCAAGTGTGTAGTTGCTTGAAAAGTGCCACGCCCCTTTTCCTACGCCCATAAAATATTACCAGTGGGACGACACATCCAAGAGGCGACTGCATACGAAATTTCAATGCTGCACGACCTTTAGTTTCAAATCTAATCTAGATCAAAAATTTGGTTTGTATGGGCGGTGCCACGCCCCCTTATCCAGTGCACGCCTTATTTTCTCAGTAGAAGGATATGGATATGTAGTAAGTTCCTACCGAGTTTCATTGATGTGTGATGTGTAGTTCTTAAGTTATACACAAATCTGGAGTTGATAAAAAAGTGCCACGCCCCTTTTCCTACGCCCATTAAATTTTACCAGTGGGACGACACATCCAAGAGGCGACTGCATACGAAATTTCAATGCTGCGCGACCTTTAGTTCCAAAGCTAATCGAAATCAAAAATTTTGTTTGTATGGGGGTGCCACGCCCCCTTATCCAGTGCCCCCTTATTTTCTCAGTAGAAGGATATGGATATGTAGTAAGTTCCTACCGAGTTTCATTGATGTGTGATGTGTAGTTCTAAAGTTATACACAAATCTGGAGTTGATAAAAAAGTGCCACGCCCCTTATCCTACGCCCATAAAATTTTACCAGTGGGACGACACATCCAAGACTAGACTGCATCCGAAATTTCAATGCTGCACGACCTTTAGTTCCAAAGATAATCGAGATCAAAAATTTGGTTTGTATGGGCGGTGCCACGCCCCCTTATCCAGTGCCCCCCTTATTTTTTCAGTAGAAGGATATGGATATGTAGTAAGTTCCTACCGAATTTCATTGATGTGTGATGTGTAGTTCTAAAGTTATACACAAATTTGGAGTTGATAAAAAAGTGCCACGCCCCTTATCCTACGCCCATAAAATTTATTGATTCATGTATTGGGCTCGTGTTTAGGCATGTATGCAAAGTTTCAGATCTCTAAGTAGTCGGGAAGTGGGTTAAAAATTGATTACTAGATTTGACGACATACCACTGACTGACATATGTACCGCGCAAAGTGAAGTTAATAGAAAGCTTATAATAAAATAGGGATGTGTTCCATTATTTTCAAAAAGCGCATAAAACTCAAAAATCGCATAGAAATAGACATAAATTACATTGCATAATTAGGGATACGTTCCAAAATTTTTTAAAAGCTCATAAGAACAAAAAATCGCAAAGAAAAGTCGACTCAGAAAAAATTTGGATACCTAAGTATTTTTCAACAAGGAGTAAAAATTTCAATTTGCCTGTTCTGTATGTAAGGGAATCCCATAAAACATTGCTACCCAAAAGTTCCTTTTGGAAGAGAAAACACCAACCCATACAAACTTTATTATGATGAAAAAGAAATAAAATTATATAAAAAAAAACTTTTTAAAAATAAGCTTTAATGTACTAAAAAGTAGAAAATAAGTTGTTTCCAAGTCACCTGTATCTTACTATCCCTAAAAGCTTGGGGCGCTCATGTGTTCAATATTTGTCAAACAGTTACCACAATATTTTATTTAAATAATTTTTTGCAAATAGATTCTAGTAATGAAAGATATTTTGAATATGGATATTGAGCGCACAAGCTTTTATTAATAGTAAGATGCAGGTGACTTGGAAACAACTTATTTTCTACTTTTTAGTACATTAAAGCTTATTTTTAAAAAGTTTTTTTTTATATAATTTTATTTTCTACTTTTTAGTCTTCCATAAATTCAATTTTAGAGCTCTGAAATTTTTCGCAAAAAGAATTTTAAACTTGCAGAGCAGTACACAATATTTAGGGTATTCACAGTGTTTCCTATCGTCATATGTCATATCCTCAATTTAACAAATAATACGGCAGTGATCGACCCTAATATTCGTGGCATATTTGTGACGCGGTGAGTTGTTGCTATTTTGCCAGCAGGGCGCGGCAAGTAAGTTCCTATCGTTTTTCATTGATGTGTGGTGTACCTATAATTATAAACTGAAGCCCAAGTGTGTAGTTGCTTGAAAAGTGCCACGCCCCTTTTCCTACGCCCATAAAATTTTACCAGTGGGACGACACATCCAAGAGGCGACTGCATACGAAATTTCAATGCTGCACGACCTTTAGTTCCAAATCTAATCTAGATCAAAAATTTGGTTTGTATGGGCGGTGCCACGCCCCCTTATCCAGTGCACGCCTTATTTTCTCAGTAGAAGGATATGGATATGTAGTAAGTTCCTACCGAGTTTCATTGATGTGTGATGTGTAGTTCTTAAGTTATACACAAATCTGGAGTTGATAAAAAAGGGCCACGCCCCTTTTCCTACGCCCATTAAATTTTACCAGTGGGACGACACATCCAAGAGGCGACTGCATACGAAATTTCAATGCTGCGCGACCTTTAGTTCCAAAGCTAATCGAGATCAAAAATTTTGTTTGTATGGGGGTGCCACGCCCCCTTATCCAGTGCCCCCTTATTTTCTCAGTAGAAGGATATGGATATGTAGTAAGTTCCTACCGAGTTTCATTGATGTGTGATGTGTAGTTCTAAAGTTATACACAAATCTGGAGTTGATAAAAAAGTGCCACGCCCCTTATCCTACGCCCATAAAATTTTACCAGTGGGACGACACATCCAAGACTAGACTGCATCCGAAATTTCAATGCTGCGCGACCTTTAGTTCCAAAGCTAATCGAGATCAAAAATTTGGTTTGTATGGGGGTGCCACGCCCCCTTATCCAGTGCCCCCTTATTTTCTCAGTAGAAGGATATGGATATGTAGTAAGTTCCTACCGAGTTTCATTGATGTGTGATGTGTAGTTCTAAAGTTATACACAAATCTGGAGTGTATAAAAAAGTGCCACGCCCCTTATCCTACGCCCATAAAATTTTACCAGTGGGACGACACATCCAAGAGGCGACTGCATACGAAATTTCAATGCTGCACGACCTTTAGTTCCAAAGATAATCGAGATCAAAAATTTTGTTTGTATGGGGGTGCCACGCCCCCTTATCCAGTGCCCCCTTATTTTCTCAGTAGAAGGATATGGATATGTAGTAAGTTCCTACCGAGTTTCATTGATGTGTGATGTGTAGTTCTAAAGTTATACACAAATCTGGAGTTGATAAAAAAGTGCCACGCCCCTTATCCTACGCCCATAAAATTTTACCAGTGGGACGACACATCCAAGACTAGACTGCATCCGAAATTTCAATGCTGCGCGACCTTTAGTTCCAAAGCTAATCGAGATCAAAAATTTGGTTTGTATGGGGGGTGCCACGCCCCCTTATCCAGTGCCCCCTTATTTTCTCAGTAGAAGGATATGGATATGTAGTAAGTTCCTACCGAGTTTCATTGATGTGTGATGTGTAGTTCTTAAGTTATACACAAATCTGGAGTTGATAAAAAAGTGCCACGCCCCTTTTCCTACGCCCATTAAATTTTACCAGTGGGACGACACATCCAAGAGGCGACTGCATACGAAATTTCAATGCTGCGCGACCTTTAGTTCCAAAGCTAATCGAAATCAAAAATTTTGTTTGTATGGGGGTGCCACGCCCCCTTATCCAGTGCCCCCTTATTTTCTCAGTAGAAGGATATGGATATGTAGTAAGTTCCTACCGAGTTTCATTGATGTGTGATGTGTAGTTCTAAAGTTATACACAAATCTGGAGTTGATAAAAAAGTGCCACGCCCCTTATCCTACGCCCATAAAATTTATTGATTCGTGTATTGGGCTCTAGATTAGGCATGTATGCAAAGTTTCAGATCTCTAAGTAGTCGGGAAGTGGGTGAAAAATTGATTACTAGATTTGACGACATACCGCGGACATACCGCGGACAGAAAGTGAAGTTAATATAAAGCTTATAAAAACAATTGTGTTCAATATGTACACTATAAAAACAAATGAATTGTGTGTTATCTTATATATATAAAAATGGAGCGTGGTTTGTTCGGATGCTTAAAACTCCAGAACGGCTGAACCGATTTTGATGAAATTTAGAGTATGTGCTTCAGTGGGGTCTGGGATGGTTTTGATCTATAATTGGACCCGATTGGACAAGGGGGCGTGGCACCGCCCATACAAACCAAATTTTTTACATCGAATAGCTTTGGAACTAAAAGTCGTGTAGCATTGAAATTCCGTATGCAGTCGCCTCTTGGATGTGTCGTCCCACTGGTAAAATTTTATGGGCGTAGGATAAGGGGCGTGGCACTTTTTTATACACTCCAGATTTGTGTATAACTTTAGAACTACACATCACACATCAATGAAACTCGGTAGGAACTTACTACATATCCATATCCTTCTACTGAGAAAATAAGGGGGCACTGGATAAGGGGGCGTGGCACCCCCCATACAAACCAAATTTTTGATCTCGATTAGCTTTGGAACTAAAGGTCGCGCAGCATTGAAATTTCGGATGCAGTCTAGTCTTGGATGTGTCGTCCCACTGGTAAAATTTTATGGGCGTAGGATAAGGGGCGTGGCACTTTTTTATCAACTCCAGATTTGTGTATAACTTTAGAACTACACATCACACATCAATGAAACTCGCTAGGAACTTACTACATATCCATATCCTTCTACTGAGAAAATAAGGGGGCACTGGATAAGGGGGCGTGGCACCCCCATACAAACAAAATTTTTGATCTCGATTAGCTTTGGAACTAAAGGTCGCGCAGCATTGAAATTTCGTATGCAGTCGCCTCTTGGATGTGTCGTCCCACTGGTAAAATTTTATGGGCGTAGGATAAGGGGCGTGGCACTTTTTTATCAACACCAGATTTGTGTATAACTTTAGAACTACACATCACACATCAATGAAACTCGGTAGGAACTTACTACATATCCATATCCTTCTACTGAGAAAATAAGGGGGGCACTGGATAAGGGGGCGTGGCACCCCCCCATACAAACAAAATCTTTGATCTCGATTAGCTTTCGAACTAAAGGTCGTGCAGCATTGAAATTTCGTATGCAGTCGCCTCTTGGATGTGTCGTCCCACTGGTCAAATTTTATGGGCGTAGGATAAGGGGGCGTGGCACCCCCCATACAAACAAAATTTTTGATCTCGATTAGCTTTGGAACTAAAGGTCGTGCAGCATTGAAATTTCGTATGCAGTCGCCTCTTGGATGTGTCGTCCCACTGGTAATATTTTATGGGCGTAGGATAAGGGGCGTGGCACTTTTTTATCAACTCCAGATTTGTGTATAACTTTAGAAATATACTTCATACATCAATGAAACTCTGTAGAAACATATTACATATCCGTATCATTGAACTGGGAAAATGGGATGGCCATTGGACAAGGGGCGTGGCACCGCTCATACAAACGAAATCATTGATATCGAATAGCTTTGGAACTAAAAGTCGCGCAATATTGAAATTCCGTATGCAGGCACCTCTTTGATGAGTCGTCCCACTGATACAATTTTATGGGCGTAGGACAGGGGCGTGGCACTTTTCAATCAACTTCACATTTGGGTATTACTTTAGAACTATACATCATACATCAACAAAACTCGGCAAGAACTGACACCATATCCGTATCCTTGAACTGGGAAAATGGGACGGGCATTGGATAAGAGGCGTGGCACCACCCGTACAAACCAAATCATTGATATCGAATAGCTTTGGAACTAAAAGTCGCGCAGTATTGAAGTTCCGTATGCAAGCACCTCTTGGATGAGTCGTCCCACTGGTACAATTTTATGGTCGTAGGACAAGGGGCGTGGCAACTCCACATTTGCATATTACTTTAGAACTATATATCATACATAAATGAAACTTCGTATTCTTCAACTGGGAAAATGGAATGGGCATTGGACACGAGGCGTGACACCCCTCATACAACTTAAATCTTTTATTTGGTATATATTTATAACTACAAGTCATTCAACATTGAAATTCTGTTTTGTTATTATTTAGTCATACATACATGTAAACATTTTTACATAATTTTGAGTTTTATATATATAGATTTAGGGTCATGGGACAAGGTGGCGTGGCACACCTTCAATGTATGTACCGTAAAAAAGTGGTGGTCCATGAGGAGTCACTTTAATTTTGGCCTTCCACCAAATGAGTAATCTACATACACAGATAGTTCTGTAAGGACCTACATTTATGACTTCTCCCTACAAATATACATATAGACATCACAAGCATCAGCAAGGAGAAGCGCTGCTGTTCAACAGAAAACAACAAAAACCAAGAAAAAGACAGACTGGCAAGCACTTCTATTAAATTAAATACAATTAAATACAGCAACATCCAATCAGAGCATCATTCACATTACGTATTTTTATAAAAGCGCGGGGTGGAACCCGCGGGTAACAGCTAGTATGTTATAAAAAACCAAACTTAATAACTCAAAATTCATTTAAATCTTTCATGATCCTCCCAATAAATAATCCAAATCAATTTCCCAGTAAAAAAATCAATTTCCCACTTTTTTTCTGAAGATAGGCTCTTCATTTTGCAAAGTTTGCATAATTTAAATTTCAAACTTAATAAGCAAAAATTTTTTCAAGTGCTTCTGCACACTTTTTCCATCGAAACCATGCGCAAGACAACAACAGAATTTGCGTTGAAGATAAGTGTCGCAAAAGTGTACCAACAAAGCTTAAGAAAGTGTTGTTGCTTTGTGCTAGGGCACTTCTGCCATACAAAATTCAAAGGAAAAAACACATAACTTCGAAATAATGAAAATAAAAATCGCATAAAACTCGTATGGAAAAACCGCATAACTTCGAAATCGCTTAAAAATAATTCGCATAAAAAGAGAATTGACAGTACACGTAATTCTTTTTTTTACACGAGTTTAATACATAAATAGTTGACAGTTTCCTCCTTTTACACGAATTATTTTGTTTTTACAGGATTTTAAATTGAATTGAAATTTAACTGTCAACGACCGCATGTCGTCGATTTTTTAAAAACCTTCGATTTTACGTTCCACATGGACTCGGTGATTCCACTTTCGAATTTATGTCCGTAGCCATTCTAGTTCAATGATATCTACTGCGAAAATCGATGTTACGGTGAATTAGTGATAGGGCTGAACAAATGTTTACAAATTTGTCCAAGTGTTAAAGCAATAATTAATTGTTCTCTTAAATTATTTCAGTGCGGCGTATGATACCGTCACAGAGCAGAATGTGGCTATAAAAAAATTATCGCGGCCATTCCAAAATGTAACACATGCCAAAAGGGCTTATAGAGAATTTAAACTAATGAAGCTTGTGAATCACAAAAATGTAAGTATACTATTTATAATATTACTAGCTCGACCCGGCATAACTCCGTTTTGCCCGCAACATTGAGCTCATCTGCAGCAGTCCCACGGGGAATCACTGAATATTTCTCTGAAGTAACGATATTCAACCTGCGGCCCGTCAAGCTTTTATGTGCGGCCCTGAACACATTTAATATTGCAATTTTGAAAATCTCGAAAAACTTCAAACACAGCCATCTCAGTTTGAACAAATATTTAACAACGAACTCGTTTCCGATCTCAATCTCTCGACTCGTGACGATGAAATGTCACTTTCACTACGATTGTCCGGCCATTATTGTCCTTTGAATGTCGTCGATAAACTGAATATCCATCTGACCCCGTTACTGTTTCAGCTTAATGACCATAGGACCATGGGTATTTTTGTGTATTTTCCATCAACCATGCATGGTGATTTTGTATTTAATGCACCACACGGTCCAAGCACCATCTGCGTTCTGACAATCTCTCATGATCTATGCGTTTCGAATATTCTTTGCAACGGTCCAACGGTTCTTCGCTGAAGGACAATGTCTCGGCTGTGTGCTTGATCGCCAACAACCAATGCACAAATGTCTGCAGAAGTTGGAGCATTATATCGTCGTGCATGTTCTCCGGCTGGAGTGCCATCAGGTTTGAAGACAAATCTTCGATCGCCTGACTTCATTTTCTCCATCGCCGTTTTAAACATCGTAATCGGAGCGTCAAGAATTGTTGCAATTTCCGAATAACGTTTTTTGGCACTCCTGTTTGACCTCTGTACCGCCTATCGACTTGATCATCTCCCGACGAAATATAGTACACCTGAAGATATTGGTTTGCGTCTTTGTTTACTGGCAATAATGCACCCATCCGATGGTAAATTTGACCTTGAATCTGTGAACCCGAATTGTGCAGTGTAGAATCCCGTGTCAATGTTAGAACAGGTGTGTTTCAATGATGTGTTAATATTTTTTCTTTTACCTTGCAAGTTGGCATGAAACCAGTTTCTTGAATGATTTTGGATCCGAACGAAGTCATACGAAAACAGGAGGTGCATCTAACGGAACCAATTTCACTTTGCCACGCGCACAGCAAAGTCCCTCAGTTTCGCCTTTGAATTTCAGAGCGTTGCAACGTTGGTACACAATTGTCATCGCTCCAATACCGCACCAATATGCGTAAAATGCGAATAAATCGATTTATCAGATTTCCTGACTTTCCCGTCAGATTTTCAGGAATTTTTTTCTGCATAAACCTAAAATAAAGCAATTCCAACAAAACAAAAAAGAATCTTGAACTTTTTTTTTATATATTAGATGACTTATCTTATTAAGGAGCCGCCCTAGCTTAGTGGAGAAGTGTTTGATCTTTGATGCGTGATGTCGCTGGTTCATTTCCAGCCGACTCTCTCGCGACCTAGTCAGCAACTCTTCGAGAGTATACTTTGCATTAAAAATAAAGCTTCTCAACCTCGTTCAGATATGACTATAGAAAAAACTTATTGGTCCCATTAACTTGTGCTAAAATAGTACGAGCATGCGGAAGTTAATGCCAGAAAGGTAGGCCTGCTGTTACAAATACCTTTAAATTTTCAAAAAATGGGCGTGGCCCGCCATGGAGGCGATAAATAAAATACACCGATAATTTTCTGTTGTCCAGAGTGTCAATATTTGGCATATAATGTCCTATTAGGAATATCTTGTAGTTTGTGAAAAATGGGCGTGGTCCGCCCAACATGTAGACGGTAAATTTAATACACCCACTATGTAATTTTCTTTCAGTGGACCCACCGTTCCACGCCTTATTAGGTGTAGGGTACTATTCTGTCGGGCTAACCCGACTGATGCTTCCTTACTTGTTCTATTATTATTTTGTTCGCATGCTCCTTCTCTTTGTAATTATAAATTGGGCTCCTTGTCTCAATTTAAAATAATGGTTTTTCTGCGTCCACGTCTATAACGAGCAATAACTTCACAACGCAACTCAGCCAAACAGAAATAAAGCGACTTCGAAATTTCGTTTCCGAAAAACTACTGTCAACCTTGGCCTGAATTGATCCTTAAATTTTTTCTTGAGCGGCTACCATGAAATGTTGTCTTCTAGCTCCCTTACATACTCTTAATTCACAAGCCAAATATCTAGGAGTAATATTGGACAATAAACTGCTGTGGAAGCCCAATGTGGAGGAAAGGGTGAAAAAGCTAGTAATGCCCTATACGCATGCAAAAAGATGCTAGGCAGTACTAGGCTTATCTCCATCGCTTACGCACTGGTGTTTCACAGCCATCGTAAGACCAATATTTCTGTATGGTGTTTTGGTGTGGTGGAACGCGATCAAGAAATCTACCTATTGTAAGCTTTTGGAGAAGGTTCAGCGTCTCGCCGCGCTTTATATAACGGGAGCCAATAAAACCACTCCAACTTTAGCACTCAACACCATACTCAATTTACCACCCATCGACCTTTTCTCAGAATACCTAGCGGCTAAGTCCGCAGGCAGACTGAGGGCCTTGGGGCAATTCAAAAGCAGCTCTTTTGGACATAGCTCCATAACACTAAGCTAAGCGGCCGAAATAGATTACAAGGCACCGATCCTAAGATTCGGAAAAAGGCTAAAGGTCACAATCGAGAAGGAAGGGTGGCGCAAAGGTTTGGAACCTCGTCGCGAATCCTTTAACCTATTTACAGATAGCTCTAAAATGATAGAAGGAGTC
This sequence comes from Neria commutata, assembly GCA_963457695.1. NCBI lineage: Eukaryota > Metazoa > Arthropoda > Insecta > Diptera > Micropezidae > Neria > Neria commutata. The sequence continues at coordinate 34,248,911 of OY735246.1, forward strand.
GGAGCAGGTGTGTACTGCCCTGATCTAGGTATCAAACAACCGTTTCGCCTACCCAATCACTGTACCGTCTTTCAAGCCGAGGTGTTCGCCGTCAGGAAAGCTGCGGAACTGGCTTGCACCAGCACCACCATAAACTCAATGATATACTTCTACGTAGACAGTCAGGCAGCTATCAAGGCAATAACATCCCATAGTCTATCATCCAAAAATGTCCTGCAATGCCGGGTGGCACTATAAAGGTTAGCCGCGAATCGCAGGCTACATATCTACTGGTACCCGGGCATAAAGGCATAGAGGGAAATGAGGAAGTGGATGTTTTTGCCAAACAGGGTGTCTGTCTTTCATGTGTCTGTCTGTGAGCATATCAGCAGCGTACTGATGCCTCTGCAAGTGCTCTACAGCCAAATAGAGAAATACATGAAAAGGAAAACTAGGGCTAGGTGGAATAACCTCAGCACCTGCGCGACCTCCAAAACCATGCTAAAGTCCTATGAAGGAAGGTATACTAGGTTTATACTGACTCTCCCAAGCGTAGCAGCGCATGCACATAGGATGGGTATAACGAACGACGAAAGCTGCAGGAAATGCAAAGAAGCGGGTAGCAGGGAGACCTTAGAACATATACTGTGCTCCTGCCCCGCCATCGCCAGAACTCGCCTGACGTGTCTAGGAGCGCCGTTCTTTTCAGGGCTCGATCAGATCTCGAAACTAGGTATCAAGCCTCTTTGGAAATTTGTGAAACGCACCCAAATTCTGACAGATCACTACTTTGAGAACTCCTAAAACGGAACCCTAACTGGTATCGCTAAGGACCCAACAGGTTCTATGCGTGGCCTTTCTTAGGCGGCCAGATATACCTTACCTAACCCTTACAGAGTTTCCAGCTCCTCCGGTTATTTTTTCGTTAATGACAATTTGTAGTCAATTAATTGTTGGTTATTGCTGCATAGGTTGATGGGCATTTCCACTGATCTAATAAACGCAGTAAGGTTATGATTTCTATACAGTGGTTTCAATTGACGGAATTATTGGAGAACGTCTTAAGAGAGAGAGAGAGAGAGTCGTGAGAACGGACGTGTTTTTAAATCGCTCTACAAAGTTTCTAAATAATTCGTTGATTAAAGCCCTGAAGTCATCGGGGCTGGTACCTGTAATTCGTCTAAAGTATATCTTTGTCTATCTGGACGTTAATTTGATTCTGCTCCGGTTGTTTGCATAATTAAAGTCTTTTTACTAAGACTGCATCAATTGGAGTTACAATTGCAAATCGCTTTTGGCGCCAATATTGACAGCTGATAAGCATAAACAAACAAAGCAAAAGTACAAAGCAAAGCTAATTACAAAAACAAAAACACTGAGACAAATGCCGCCTTCTCCCCGAATAATAACGCGGCTACAGCAGCTACAGCAGCTGCAGCAGCAGGTGTCTCTCCGTGCAACTGGCACGCTCACGCCTAAGTACGAAACACCAAAAGGAATGAGTGGTGAAACAGCAACAACAAACAGCGCTTTCTATAGCACTCAAAAAATTTGTTCGAGCGGCTTACGAAAGAAATAACAACCGTCGAATCTAATTTGGCCAGCAAAATTTTCAGAGGTTAAATTCGCAAAAAAAACAAATTTAGTTGATGAAATTTGGTAATCTTGACCAAAAAATTCTCTCGCTGGAGCTCCAACTGAGTGTTTTATCCGGACGGTGCGACGAGCTTGATAAGCAAGCTGTGGCGGTTGCTGAGCTCAGTCGCAACAAAATCAATAACAACAAGCAAGCAGCTGACATTTCTTCGGATGCCGTTATGTTTGGAGTGCCGCTCACTGAAGGAGAAAATCTGAAGAGCGTTTCTAATCTTCTTTGTCGCTCTATCGACTTTTTGGCACCACAAATTCGTGACGCTTTCCGAGTCAAGCCGAGCTTGGACCGACCTAATTCTCTTGTCATCATAAAATTTTTCACTCCGTTTGACCGCAACAGAGTACTCAAGGCCTTTGGTGACTATCGTAGGCGAACAAAATCGGCAGTAAATCTGAGAGCAGCTGGGTTTGACTCAGACAATAACGTGTACATTCACGAGAGCCTCACTCCCGAGAACAGGAAAATTCTTCAGGCAGCAATAAACTACAAGAGGCATAAAGCTGTTCTCAATGCTTATAGCTTTCTTGGCTCTGTGCACAGACTGCTCAAAAACTCTGAAGCTCTTCGAATTGGCAGTATTGGTGAGCTGCATAAAATTGTTCAGGGCATTTCGAATGAAAACTGCTAAAGCCCTTATTATGTTATTTTTATATTTAAACTAGTGGACCCGGCGAACTTCGTTCCGCGCAAAATTGATATTTTTTTTGGAAATAATTTAAAATAGTTTTTATTCGGACTGACTTGCCAAAGAGAAATGACAATACTTAGTTGTCTATTTCTGTTCTGAAACAAAGCAATTTTAAGTGTACAAAAACAAAGGCTTAGAATTATTGCTCACATGGGCAGGTCATATAGCTATTTCGGTTTTTGCCAGAAAACCTCATCAGTGACTTTTAATGTGAATTCTAATAATTTCTAAACGACTAATTACTCGAAATAGAAGCATTAATGGTAAAGTCTGTGAAACGTAGGAGTTGAACCATGAACCTATGACGTAGTAAGCGAATGCGCTAACCATCACACCATCGGACTGGACGACTCTGCGCTGGCAAACATCACAGTTACCTGCTGTCTATATCAAACGCATAGTGTTTGTTGTTATTGTACACTGTCTAATGCAATTGTTTTTGCCTTACTTGAGAGCTCCATCGGAGCACATACTTGAGGCAAATGAATGTATCAGTTTTTGTTTCTGTAAGAACATTTCTTCGTTTTTACATTATGTTTACTTTCTGATTTGGGTGTCCTCCCTATCATATTATACGAGTTTATGTTTATTCGGCAGCTTGAATGTTAGAAAGAAGTAAGAAGAACTAAGTATTGTCATTTCTCTTTGGCAAGTCAGTCCGAATAAAAACTATTCTTTCTAACATTCAAGCTGCCGAATAAACATAAACTCGTATAATATGATAGGGAGGACACACCCAAATCAGAAAGTAAACATAATGTAAAAACGAAGAAATGTTCTTACAGAAACAAAAACTGATACATTCATTTGCCTCAAGTATGTGCTCCGATGGAGCTCTCAAGTAAGGCAAAAACAATTGCATTAGACAGTGTACAATAACAACAAACACTATGCGTTTGATATAGACAGCAGGTAACTGTGATGTTTGCCAGCGCAGAGTCGTCCAGTCCGATGGTGTGATGGTTAGCGCATTCGCTTACTACGTCATAGGTTCATGGTTCAACTCCTACGTTTCACAGACTTTACCATTAATGCTTCTATTTCGAGTAATTAGTCGTTTAGAAATTATTAGAATTCACATTAAAAGTCACTGATGAGGTTTTCTGGCAAAAACCGAAATAGCTATATGACCTGCCCATGTGAGCAATAATTCTAATTCTTTGTTTTTGTACACTTAAAATTGCTTTGTTTCAGAACAGAAATAGACAACTAAGTATTGTCATTTCTCTTTGGCAAGTCAGTCCGTATAAAAACTATTCTTTCTAACATTCAAGCTGCCGAATAAACATAAACTCGTATAATATGATAGGGAGGACACACCCAAATCAGAAAGTAAACATAATGTAAAAACGAAGAAATGTTCTTACAGAAACAAAAACTGATACATTCATTTGCCTCAAGTATGTGCTCCGATGGAGCTCTCAAGTAAGGCAAAAACAATTGCATTAGACAGTGTACAATAACAACAAACACTATGCGTTTGATATAGACAGCAGGTAACTGTGATGTTTGCCAGCGCAGAGTCGTCCAGTCCGATGGTGTGATGGTTAGCGCATTCGCTTACTACGTCATAGGTTCATGGTTCAACTCCTACGTTTCACAGACTTTACCATTAATGCTTCTATTTCGAGTAATTAGTCGTTTAGAAATTATTAGAATTCACATTAAAAGTCACTGATGAGGTTTTCTGGCAAAAACCGAAATAGCTATATGACCTGCCCATGTGAGCAATAATTCTAATTCTTTGTTTTTGTACACTTAAAATTGCTTTGTTTCAGAACAGAAATAGACAACTAAGTATTGTCATTTCTCTTTGGCAAGTCAGTCCGAATAAAAACTATTCTTTCTAACATTCAAGCTGCCGAATAAACATAAACTCGTATAAAATAATTTAAAATATTAATTTAATGCGACATTTTTCGAATGCAGTTGAATTCAATATCCTATGCTATGCAAGACGAATCGGAAATTTAATTCATTTAAACTCGAATGAAATATCCTTTGAGATCTTCGGAACTTTCCTTTGAGTACCGTCATGTTAATCACATTTCCCAAGAATTTTCTCAACACCAAATGCGTTCCGTAGTTCATAGTTTTGGTTGGCTCAGATTTCGAAACATGATGACTACCGAGACAACCTTCAGCTGTAAATTGTGCGGTGGCAAGCCAGGCAGATCCAATGAGTTTAAAAATTCAGTTGAATAGTTTGTTGCTTCATCTTCATTTCTTACACAGTCTATGGATTTAAAGGGATACGGTGGACCAACGATTTGAAATTGAATGGTGAAGCTTAATGGATCCACATCCTTGTCTTTGCCGCAAAAATTGCTCGTTCCCTGAACCAATTGTGATTTTTTGTGGTTAGCAATGATGTTCGGGAACACTTTGTAGATGAACTCCTCCTTCGTTGAGACGAAATTGCAAAAATTCAACGGAAACGAAATCAATATGTTCGATTCGTCGACAGGAACATGGCCATTACCGATAGTCAGCGATTGCTTAGACTCTAAGTGAAGAAACTTCAGCTGACGACAAATATGCGAGTTGCACTGCTAAACGATCCATTGCTGAAGATTTCTCTAAGATTTCTCTAAGGCTTAGAGAAATCTTCAGCAATGGATCGTTTAGCAGTTCAACTCGCATATTTGTCGTCAGCTGAAGTTTCTTCACATAGCTCCACAGAATCGATCATTTGAGGCAGGCTTTTATTTCATCGGCCGCGGTCGATCTTTGAATGACTTTGACTGGAATGTCTTCCCAAATATAAGCCACCATTTCCATCATCAATTGCCTTCATTAACGTATCGTACATTTCCTTCTGTTGGGAGTTCAGAAGAGGTACATTCGTTGAAATTGATGGGTTGAATGTATCTCGATCGTATTCACGTTCACGATCGAACTCTCGATTGAATGCGTCGTTCATTCCACGACATGGCGTTGGTATTCCTAACGTGTCTTCGATTAAAAACAAAGCCTGGTTATGTATGTGGAAATGGACAAAACAGACGAAACAAACAATGAGACAATGATTACTAAAAGTGGACGGAAGTACTAACATACAACTTTGTAACAAAGATGAGCGAACGAACAGAACTACTGAAATGCAACTATGCCTAAATGTGACTAAACGAAAGAAACCTAACGAACACCGAGACGCCAAGAACAGACAGATCAAACGCGAAAGACAGAGCTTGAATAGACGCCGTCGCGAGTAGTCATTTTAAATTGTTAAGACGGATACAAATGTATAAAGTAAAAATGTAAACTGTACTCCTTTATTTTCAATAATTAGTATAATAAAGCCAACGAATCGAGCCAAAACAGTACGATTTAAAGAGCAAGACAGTGCGGTATCATTGGGGTCAGACCCCACATGTATCTTCTCATTCACCTCGAAATCGGGATTCCTGAACTGACCTGTATTCGATTTAAAATGTCTTCTGACATGCCATTTTTGTACTTGTTCCACAGTTCACGTGGATTCAATGGGAAGCACGTCGAAATATTGATAGCAAACAATGTGCGTATCTGACTTGGTGATGCAGAAACAATTGATTCAGCGATTGTTATGTCCCAACTAGGGTAAAAAAGCCCGTCCTACGACGGGTTCATATCATTTTCTCTGCGCAGCCGAGATCTCTCTGACCAGCGCTTTTTCTCTGCTTCCTGAAGGGCTACAGCTTCCTCTCCACTCTTTCTTTTTGGAGCCATTTTTCCAAAACACTTTTTTTCGTTTTCTTGATAATTTGTCACTTTATTTTTGAAAGTTTGAAAATTTGAAAAGTTTGAAATAAAAATATTTCTAGCAATTACAGTTTGAGCGATATGGGGCACGGAGGGTGACGCTTGCCTTTTATGTATATGATGAGTATCAGATGTTTTGCTGCACGACTTTTAGTTCCAAATCTAATAAGTTCCTATCGAGTTTCATTGATGTGTGATGTGTAGTTCCAAAGTTATATACAAATGTGGATTTGCTAAAAAAAATTCCACGCCCCTTATCCTACTCCCATAAAATTTTACCAGTGGGACGACGCATCCAAGAGTCTGCTGCATACGGAATTTCAATGCTGCACGACTTTTAGTTCCAAAGCTATTCGATATAAACAATTTTGTTTGTATGGGCAGTGCCACGCGCCCTTGTCCAATGCCCGTCCCATTTTCCCAGTAGAAGGATATGGATATGTAGTAAGTTCCTATCGAGTTTCATTGATGTGTAGTTCCAAAGTTATACACAAATGTGGATTTGATAAAAAAGTGCCACTCTCCTTATCCTACGCCCATAAAATTTTACCAATGGGACGGTGCATTCAAGAGGCGACTGAACACGGAATTTCAATGGTGCACGACTTTTAGTTCCAAAGCTATTCGAGATCAAAAATTTGGTTTGTATGGGCGGTGCCACGCCCTCTTGTCCAATCCGATGTTTTAATAGCTATTCTGCTATTCGGGGCAGAGACAAATCCAACAAATCAAATATCATAAAAATCGGTCCAGCCGTTCTTGACTTATAAGCGTTCTAATAAAACCGACTTTCTTTTATATACAGTGCCAAACAGAATTATTGGCACAGCGGCACTTTTTAAATAAATCAGGAAATTTCTTGCAAATTAATCACAAAATTTATTTAAATTTATTTTATTCTTATGCAAACATCTACTGTTCATTTAGTAGTAGCATAAACTAAAATTAAAATAAATAATATTATATAAAAAGAAACTTTTTAAAAATAAGCTTTAATTCATTTAATGTACTAAAAAGTAGAAAATAAATTGTTTCGAAGTCACCAGTAATGAACTAAAGCTTATTTTTAAAAAGATTTTTTTTTATATATTATTTTCTATTTTTTAGTCTCCCATAAATTCAAATTTAGAGCTCTGAAATCTTAAATCAAATCAAAATTCTCAAAGGAAAAAGAAGGCACCATTTCCATCAGCAATTGCATTCACTTCCTTCTGGTGGGGGTTCAGCAGTGGTACATTCGTTAAAACTAACTGGTTCAATGCATCTCGATCGTATTCACGCTCACGTTTCATTTCTCGATTGAAACCGCCGTTCATTCCACGACATGGCGTTGGCATTCCTAACTTGATTACTGGTGCACATGAGGTAACACATATCTTCGAGCAAAAACAAAGCCTGATTATCTATCTCCTCATTCACCTCGATATCGGGATTCCTTAACTGACCTGTGTTCGATTTGTCAGTCTTGTACCACAGTTCACATTGATTCGATTGGAAGCATGCATATTTGCATAATGACAGCATATCCCAATGAGTATCAGATGTTTGAAAAGCGCCACACCCCTTATCCTACGCCCATAAAATTCTATCAGTGGGACGACACATCCCAGAGGCGACTGAATACGAAATTTCAATGCTGCACGACTTTTAGTTCCAAAGCTATTATATATAAACGATTTTGTTTGTATGGGCGGTGCCACACCCACTTGTCCACTGTCCGTCTTATTTTCCCAGTAGAAGGATATGGATATGTAGTAAGTTCCTACCGAGTTTCATTGATGTGTGATGTGTAGTTCTAAAGTTATACACAAATCTGGAGTTGAAAAAAAAGTGCCACGCCCCTTATCCTACGCCCATAAAATTTTACCAGTGGGACGACGCATCCAAGAGGCGACTGCATGCGAAATTTCAATGCTGCACGACTTTTAGTTCCAAAGCTAATCGAGATCAATATAAAGCTTATGAAAATTTTGTTTTATGGGCGGTGCCACGCCCTCTTGTCCAATCCGATATTTTATGATACGCATGTATGTCCGCTTTTACACGATGCGACTCGGCCCCGGCGATTTTTTCGCATTCCGCTTTGAAATCGCGCATAGCTTTTACACGATGCGACTCGCTGGTGTCGAGCATTTTGACACTAGAGTCTGCAGCTGGTTTTATTTCTGTAATTTGTAAACATTTAAAGCACTTATTCCACTCTTTGCTCATTTTCTTCTTTATATTTACTTTTATGCGTAAAATTCTGTAAATTTTTCAGTTTATTTGCAATACGTATTCACTCGATTTCAAGTTTTAATTTACAGTCGACAGCGCGAAGCGCGAAAACGAATAAAGAGGAACGTCAGAAAATCAGAAAATCGCAGCACAATCGCTGCCCGAGCGATTTTGCGCGTTCCCCTGTCGTTTCACCCCTCTTTCCTACATTCTTCCGTGTCTCCGGGGCCGAGTCGCATCGTGTAAAAGCGGACTATGGAAAGTCTCAGACCTCTAGGTAGTCGGGAACTGGGTGAAAAATTGATTACTAGATTTGAAGCCATATGTACATACATACATAGATAGATACCTGAAGTGAAGTTAATATAAAGCTTATAAAAGATTTAAAAGAAAAAAAATTAAAACGTGTTCAGAAGCCCGTTTATATAGCGACAAAATTATTGGCACAGCAACACTAAGTGCTATTATATTCTTATTTATGTGCTGATCTGCAACATAGTCATATACGATCATATAGCGTGTACCTACCGTTATGCACAAACCGCAAACTGAAACGTGGTTGTTTTAGTTACAAATCCTTGAAACTTAAAAAAAAAACAAAATATGGCCCGAAAACAAAAAGAAACCACTGAATCGAGGCGAAAAATTATTTTACAATTGCACAAACAGAAATCTTATGCAGAAATTGCAGATATTATGGAAAGAAGCCGATTTATTATTCGCAGCATTGTGAAATGATTTTCTGACACAACAAACTTCTCCAGTCAAAAACATAGTCGTCGACCCCGAGCAAATTAAAAAAAATCCAAAATTAACATCAACACAGATCGTAGCAAGGATAAAGGAAGAACTTGATAAGGAAATCCACCCAATAACCGTGCGGAGAACACCATATAGTGCCGGGTACAAAGCAAGAGTCGCAAGGCGAAAACCGCTTATAATCGTAATTAATAAAAAAAAACTGTTAGCTTATGTCCAAGAATATACAAATAAGCCTGATGGCTTTTGGAGCAATGTATTATTCTGTGATGAGAGTAAATTTAATACATTCCATATTTTTATCTTTGAAATCTTTTTATTTTAATTTTAGTTTATGCTACTACTAAATGAACAGTAGATGTTTACATAAGAATAAAATAAATTTAAATAAAATTTGTGTTTAATTTGCAAGAAATTTCCTGATTTTTTTAAAAAGTGCCGCTGTGCCATTAATTCTGTTTGGCACTGTATATATGACGCGCCCAGACCAAAAACGACTTATGAAATTTCACAGAGCAAAAAATTACACACGTCATTTAATGAGCGAACAATTGACCAGCCATAACACGCCTGCAAGTGACCCCGTTGATCTTTGCCATTAGAATATTGCTTTGATTTAAAATTGAAAAATCGGTTGCATATTGAAAATAGTACGTTCTCTCATAAAAGGCTTCCTCAATTTCGAATTTATTTATTTTGTTAACTGTCTCTTAAAGATCACAAAGACCGATTTGTCCCAAAAGGGTTAACGTTTTGTTCTTAGAAAATCTGCGAGAGACCTTTTATCATAGAGAACCCCGCCAAACACCTGCAAGTCTATCCGTCCGCAGTCAAAAGATAGAATGCCTTCAAACAGGTTTAAAATTCGTGGGAAAAAACGCACACAAAGCAAAGCAGGATCTCAGGCAAATTTGTATAAAAAATTTAAACAAACGGACGGACAGCTCAAATAATGCTGCTGTCGGGTGTGTTGCTTAAAGACTGAAAGGCGGCAGCAAATTAGATGCAGAATTAGGAGATGAAAGGGCTATACATATATTGCAAAAACGTCATTAATTTATATGTGTATTTAATGTGATCTAAAAAAATAATTGACGAAAAGTATCTGCAAATTCTAAAAAAAAGTGATTTATCAAAATATATCAATGCAAATAAAATAAATGAACAAATATTAAATGAATCGAAATTTCCGAAAAATGTACATATTGCGTTTAAATAAATTTGATAAAATTTAAAAGGACGCAAACATATTTTTTTGGCTAATAGGAAATTGTCATTTGTCAATTTACCGTCTGCAAAACGAAAATTCGACAAGACGGCAAAGCATGAAGAATTTTTCGTTGGTACCATAGCAATTTCTCAAAACCGGATTTTAGCATGTGGTAGCGACATACATGTGAACAAGCAGAACAGAACCCACCCTTGTGGTAGAATTACTCTAGTAGTATAGTAACAAATAGTGTCAGCTGACACAATCTATCTTACCCGAACACAATGTACGCTATTACTCTGAACGGATTGAGTAGTAGAAATATCTGCGTCGATTAGAAAACTACTACAAAAGTCGTGTCAGCTGTGAAAAGAATGTTGCCACACAAAAAATTCATTGAAAATTGAAGTAGAATTAATGCTTTTCCTATGCAAGAGGTAATATGGCAACACTGATTTAAACCAGCGAATATTTGTTGGAAATACAGTCCACCTGCGCTTTCGTTTACTTTTAATTTGTACACATCGTACATTTTACACAACACTAAACACATTGAGTCAATTATTTCGTCGTTTGAATTAATTTTTCACGATATATTTTGCTTCTGAACTTTGTTGCAGAAAAGTGTTGCCAGTGACCTTCGATTTTAGTTCAACAAAAGAAGTGGATTGTTTTTGCCGAAATTAGTTAAAAAAAGTAGTACACAATGTAGAGATGTTACAATTATGATAATTCTATGCCATAAATTTAATAAAGAATGTAAAATTTCATCACAGAAGAAAATAAACAGCGTTCTTCCTAACTGGGAAAATTGCTATCCGACACGATTGAATCCGACACAGCTGGACTAATTAGACCATTGGTCTGTTCTGCTTGGCATCAGCAGCGATACTGACGAATCCGACGGTTTCTCCGAGCTCCGGTGCAACCGAGCATGCATGCAAACATGTGTTAGTGTCACATGTACGCTGTGTAATTTTTTGAAGCGTTTTTGCTCAGTGAAATTTTATAAGTCGTTTTTGCTCTGGGCGCGTCATATGTAGATGTTCGTATTTGTACTATCTTAGTCCTTTATTGGAAAAATTCCTGCTTTTTTCCCAGTTAACTACACACAATATGCAGATTACGGTGATATCTTCTTTATTTCCTTATGTGTATTTGAGGTTACTTCTGCTGCTCCTACACATGTTGCGCTTCAATAACTTTGATGGCGGTGTTAACGAAAATACTAAGATGCTTGTTCAGATACTGTGCAGGCAGCACAATGGACTTAATATAGCCAACTTTAATGCTAGAAGTCTCAATAAGCAAAAACTTGACTATGTTAACTTTGTCTTTGAGAACTCTTCTGTTGATATTATATGTGTCTCGGAAACGTGGTTCTGCAATGATTTAAATGACTTATGCTATAAATTTAATACCTATAAACTATTTAGAAATGATCGCGTTGGTAGACAAGGAGGTGGCCATCAATTGCAAATCGAACCATCTATTCATCGTCTCTGATACCTCCCTTTTATTATTTGACCAAATCTCTTTTATATCTGACCTTGACCTTATATTTTGCACCGTGGATATCAAGCTCAATTACAATGTAGACTCTTGTGTGTATTCGTTTCATGACTATAATGCTATCGATTTTAATTCACTTCTTCATGACTTGACCGTGTTAAGGCCTTGTCACATAGAATCCGTTGCGTCCGTGAGGGCGTCGTTTTCAACTGACGGCGACGGACTGCCGGAGAGGGTCGGCACAATGAATACGCTGGCAGCGCATAGAAAATCAGCTGCCTCGTCTTCTGTATTAAAACATTTATATTGTTGCGCCAGCAGCAGAAACCCCAGCATTTTCCTTCAGAAGCTTCTTGTGGTACACCTGAGCCCGTTTGTCATAAAGGCAAATGTACTGTTGTACTGTTTCTATTAATTGTTCTTCGAAACAATTGCTAATACAGAAAATTTCAATGAAATTGAAAAAATTCCACAGAAAATTTCAAGTCGGCAAAACAATAAAAACAATCAGCTGATATCTGTCAACGTTCTGCCGGACGGCAAAAGTTGAAAGTTGTTCAACTTTTTGCGTTGCGGCATCGCATCCGTTGCTTATGTGCTATGCTTCATATGATTTCATACATTTCAACTTTGCTGTCAGTTAAAAAATCGCTCTCACGGACGCAACGGATTCTATGTGACGAGGCCTTTACAGTGGAATGACTGTTGGTGTTTAAGCTCCGTTGACGATAAATTAAGAGTATTTGATGATAAATTATGTAATATGTACGTTTAATACACATGTACCTGTCCGTACGGCTCGCTCAGAAAGTAATTCGTGTCCCTGGTTTAATAGTAAAGTTAAGCGAGCTATACAGCTGCATGACAAGTGGAAGAAAGATCCAACGGGTATTAATTGGTGTAACTTTAAAGTCGCTCGTAAGGAGTCTACTGCTTTAGTCAGACAATCTAAACAAAACTTCTTCAAGTCCAAACTAGATACCTCGCTACCTCCAAAGAAGCTTTGGGAGAATATAAAGAAGTTCGGTATTCATGGAAAGGACAAATCTGAGTGTTGTGTTGATCCAAATGTTATGAATAATCACTTCTGTGCCAATGGGACGACTAATACGAATATAATTGAGCAAAAGGTATCTGAAACAACGACAACATTCATGAATATAATATCAAATGCAGTTGGCGATGACGGAATACCAATAAAATTCATGAAACTTATTTTACCTTTTGAAGAATTTGAGGTGCGAAGTTAACGCAAAGACGATTGAGTTTAGACTGATTTTATTTTACAAAGTTAAAGTAGCTGAATGTTACAATAGGAATTTACAGTTAATGAGGTGATGTTTTAGCATATGCAAATAGTACATAGAGAGAGAGAGCAAAACTTAAAAAATGACAGTACATATGTAAAATAACTAAAGAGAAAATATATCATTTATTCCTTCTGTTGAGAGATGGCAACTCTAGTAGCTAAATCTTTCTATGCATTGAAGTTTGTACAGTGTGGCAACGTTCATATGGTGCCATGCAGTCACATCATTAGCTTTGATCACACCATATATTTTTGAATTGTATCACTTCGTTTTCGACATTCGTAGCTTAGAAGTCAATTTTACTCTCGAATAAATTTTATAACGTGGTTGGAAAATTTCGAGTTTTAATTTCGTTTCGATTCGCTAGCTACCAAAAAGCTTGGTAGCTTTCCATTTTGGTGACCCCGACGTGATTCGCACGTCAAAACTAGATCGGTTCGCAGTCGTTTGGAAGCGTTCATATCGTTGAACTTTCTTGTCGGTACGGTCTTGTGGGTTACAAGCACACAACGTGTTGGAACATTACGTAACGCGTGAATAGAAAGTGCTTAAAAATGACTTCAAATGAAGTCCAGCTGCCAATGAGCGCTAGCAATGCTCAATCAGACGCGAATTTATCACTGCTGAAAAGGAAGAGCATTTCGCTTAGTAGGCAGCTTGAGACATTTGCCAATTCATTCAGCAGCGATGTGCTGGGCGAGCTCAGTGAAGCGGGGCTTTCATTAAGGCTCGAGTTGATTGAACGGCTACTGAAAGACTTTGAGTCAGTGCAATCGAAGCTCGAGGAAGAAGACCTGGATGAGATCGAAAGCAGCTCTCGCGAAGATTTCTTTGTGCTATACATCGACGTTAAGTCTAGGCTTAAAGGTGAAATAAGTACGCGTTTTGGAATGGCAGCACGCCCGTCGTCAACAGTTCGTCAATATTCGTTGGACGAGCCGCATTCATCTTTTATTGTAGCGCAGCCTAAGTAGCGCTTACCAGTACTCCAGATTCCCAAGTTCAGTGGCTGCTACACGGAGTGGCCAGACTTTTTCTCAATGTTCCAGACGCTCGTAGACAAGGACAGCGAGCTTTCAAAAATTGAGAAATTCCAGCATCTACGTTCGAGCTTGCGAGATGCTGCACTGGAAACCATTCGTTCATTGGAAATTCGTGAAGACAACTATGATAAAGCATTAGTATTATTAAAAAACAGATTTGATAACAAGCGTTTAAACTTTCAGGCCCATATTAGAGATCTCTTTGCATTACGAAGTGTGGAGACAGGGTAGGTGGCAAAACTTCGTGATCTGAGCGACAAAGTAAACTCGCACTTACGTGCATTGCAAACAATGGGCACGAGAGAGCAGCTGGCGGACTGTCTACTTATTCAATTGATTGGAGGAAAGCTAGATATCGCATCGCAAACGAGGTGGGAAGAGGAGACACCGATTAACAAAATTCCAACATGGAACGAAATGGCAAAATTCCTGGAAAAGAGATGTCAGATGTTGGAAAATGTGGAGAACGCTATGGTAACCCAAACACCAAGCAAACAGGTGGGAAAAAACACATACTCAAATGTTCACCAAAAGCGAAAAGTATTTGTAACCGCTGCCAAAGCAACTCAGTCTTGTGCGCTTTGCGAGTCGTCGGAGCATGCTATTCAACAGTGCCAACAATTTTATAATCTTTCGCCTTCTCTTCGTTATAAAGAAGTTAAAAGATTGCAGCTGTGTCTTAACTGTTTGAACGCAGGTCATTTGGTGAGAGCATGTAAAGCAGAACGCTGCCGCCAGTGCTCATCCAGGCATCATACTCTGCTACATTTAGATATCTCCCACCCACCATTAGCTTCTCTGCCAACTACATCGACATACGAGCCCACTTCTTCGTCGTCTGTTTTAATTTCATCATCGCTCAACTCTCACTCGGAACAGAACGAGAATGCAAGTCCGTTTCCAAACACCAATGTTTTTCTTGCGACAGCAGTGGTTTTTATTAAAAATCGTGCTGGTTCCCTGGTCCCTTGCAGAGCGCTTTTAGATTCAGCTTCTCAAATTCATCTTGCAACTAATCGATTGGTGAAACAGCTGCAGCTAAATAGTGTGAAGTCCACAACAGTTGTATCAGGAATAGGAGAATCTGATTTCGTTGCAAATCAAGTAGTTAACATCACTATGCAGTCAAGAACAACTGAATATTCAACTTCGCTTTCTGTCGTTGTCGCTCATTCCATCACTGGAAACCAACCTAGCCTTTCCGTGGATAATATTGATTGGAAGATACCAGCCAATATTAAACTTGCCGATCCATCATTTTTCAAATCGCAGAGAGTTGATCTGCTCATAGGTGCTAGCCTTTTCTTTGAGCTCTTGTGCGTGGGCCAAATTCGTTTGGGCCAAGGACTGCCGCTGCTACAGAAAACTTGCTTGGGTTGGATTGTCTGTGGTGGTAGTAGAAACGGCGATCGAAATTCGTCTTGCTTAGCAGCTGCAGTGTCGCAGGAAATAAGGAAGGAGAGTGATTATTTTTTGGATGATTTAGTCAAAGCATTTTGGGATGTCGAAAGCTGCACAGATTCTGCTGCTAAGACAACAAAGGAAGATGCGCTCTGTGAAAGGCACTTCGTTGAGAATTTTAGTCGGTTAGATACAGGAGAATATTCGGTTCGGCTTCCCAACAAAATAAACTACGATGAGCTTGGAGATTCATACCACCAGGCTCTGAACCGGTTTAAAAATCTGGAAAGACGTCTACAGAAAAGCGCAGACATCAAGGCTCAATATTCAGCGTTTATGAATGAGTACTTAGAACTTTCGCATATGACACAGGTAGAACAATTACCACAGGGATTGCCGATTTATTTTTTGCCACATCATTGCGTTTTAAAGGCCGATAGCACAACCACAAAATTGCGTGTGGTATTTGATGGCTCGGCTTGTAGTTCATCTGGTTATTCATAAAATGATACTTTAATGAAAGGGCCAACAATTCAGCCAAAACTTTTTGACATTTTATTGCGATTTCGATCGTTTAAAGTAGCGCTAACTGGAGACATATGCAAGATGTATCGCATCGTTAGATTGTCACACCCTGATAATTATCTGCAGTGTATATTATGGAGAGATGACCCTGCGGATCCGATTCGAATATATAGGCTTGATACTGTAACATATGGTACAAAACCAGCGGCGTTCCTGGCTGTACGGGCAATGCAGCAATTGGCTTCTGATGAAATCGAATTCTTTCCCATTGGCTCGACTATAGTTCATAGGGATTTTTACGTGGACGATATGATATCAGGAGGAAACTCTGTAGAAGAAGCGCGAGATATTATGACTCAAACGTCGGAGCTGCTCGCAAAAGGAGGCTTCAAGCTAAGAAAGTGGTGCTCGAACAGACTGGAAGTGCTAGCAGGCGTAGAAGAGTCAGAAAGAGAGCAGTTCGTTAAATTCCATGACGGTACAGACATTATGAAGACGCTTGGCTTAGTTTGGGACACTAAATCTGACAATTTTTGGTTTTTCTTTATTCCGCACACCGTGGAAAAGAGAGTTACGAAGCGTGCTGTGCTTTCGCTCATTGCTCGATTCTATGATCCACTTGGTTTAATCGGGCCCGTCGTCGCGAAGGCTAAAATCTTTTTGCAACGCTTGTGGAAGGAAAGGATAGAGTGGGATGAAAGTCTTCCGCAAGCTCTTCAAACACATTGGATTGAAGCATGTGCTGAATTTGAGCTGGCAGACAAATGCTGTTTTCCTCGTTTTGTTTTTGTTCCCGAGGCTGAGTTTGAGCTGCATGCATTTTGTGACGCGAGTCTCTCTGCATATGGTGCTTGCATCTATGTGCGGTCGGTATATCATGAGAGCGTTACAACGCACTTACTCTGCTCCAAGTCTCGTGTTTCGCCATTGAAAACACTCACAGTGCCGAAGCTCGAATTATCGGCAGCTGCATTGCTGGCGGATTTAATACATTCGATTTCGAAAACGCAAATTTTCAATTGCAAGTTCTATTGTTGGTCTGACTCTACAGTAGTACTTTCTTGGTTGAGAGAGGAGCCTTCTAATTTTAACATATTTGTTGCGAATCGGATTGCTAATATTCAGACTCACACTAAGGACATGGAATGGCGCCATGTTCCAACAGCATTGAATCCAGCGGATATCTTGTTAAGAGGAGCAACTCCAAGAGAGCTAACACAGTCATTGTTATGGAAGCATGGCCCAGAATTTCTTCGATGTCCAAGGCGCGAGTGGCCTATTAGTCCACTTGCTGAGCAAGATTTACCTGAGAGGCGCAAACAAGTACTGGTAGTTACAGCAAGCACAAGAGATTATTCAATTGACTGCAAATTCATAAATTCGTTTAGAAAAATGCAACGAATATATGCATATATTTACAAATTTCGTATGAAAATTCGCTCCAATACGCTAACTGTAACTGAACTCAAACATGGGACATATTTTTTCTTCGTATGGTTCAGAGATCTTCGTTATCTGCAGATTACAAACTTTTACAGGAGAGCAAGCCAGTTGATAAATCCAACAAGCTGCGTTCGTTGAATCCATTTATAGACGCTAATGGTTTATTACTTGTTGGAGGCCGTCTTCAAAATTCGAGTTTGGGATTCGAGGCGCGTCACCCAATAATCCTTCCGAAATCACATCCACTTACCATTACAATTATTAATCATTTTCATAAGCAGATGCTGCATGCTGGCCCACAGTCTCTGTTAGCTTCATTGCGACTACAATATTGGCCGATTGGTGGACGAAAGCTAGTAGCAAGCGTGGTCAATAAATACATTCGATGCTTTCGGGCAAAACCGAAGCTGGTTGAGCACATAATGGGAAACCTTCCAGCCGAGAGAGTGATGCCTGGTAGAGCTTTTTTGACGACTGGAATCGACTTCTGTGGACCATTTCTGTATCAATCAGAAGTCCGTAGCAGGCCGCCCATAAAATGCTATGTCTGCCTATTCATATGCTTTACAACAAAGGCCATTCACTTGGAGCTAGTGAAGGATTTGTCTACGCCCTCATTCTTAGCCGCTTTGAAACGCTTTTGTTGCATTCGTGGAAAACCCAGAATTATTTGGTCGGACAACGCAACGAATTTCGTCGGTGCGAAGAATGAACTAGCGGAGCTGAAACAACTTTTCCAAACCGAGAATCATATGCAGGCAGTGCAGCAGCAGTGCCTGGAAGACAGCATCGACTGGCAGTTTATTCCGCCCAGATCTCCCCACTTCGGGGGCCTCTGGGAAGCATCAATAAAGATCGCAAAATTCCACTTCTGGCGCGCTGTACACCCGTCAATCCTAAATTTCGATGAACTTAGAACTATAATTTGTCAGATTTCTGCCATTATAAATTCACGCCCTTTATGTCCCATTACAGAAAGCCCGGACGACCTTGATGTGCTAACACCCGCACATTTCCTTATTGGTGCATCGTTTTCGGCGGTACCTGAGCCTGACATCTCTGCGCTTAACGTGAATCGCCTGAGCAGATGGCAAAGGGTAAGCTTCATACAGCAGACATTCTGGAAGAGGTGGAGCACCGAGTATTTGACGCTGCTTCAGCAACGTTCCAAATGGAGTGCGAAAACTTCGAACTTGGAACCAGGTGCAATGGTGTTGTTGAAAGATGAGAATCTCCCACCCCTCAAATGGCAACTGGCTAGAGTAATAGAAACAATCAAAGGATCAGATGGTGTGGCACGCGTGGCCATTCTTCGCACCAGCAGTGGAACAACCAGGCGCGCTATCAACAAAGTTTGTGCATTGCCCATTGCCGATGATGTTGAAAGAGACAACCTTCCAACGGGGGAGGATGTTGAGAGATGGCAACTCTAGTAGCTAAATCTTTCTATGCATTGAAGTTTGTACAGTGTGGCAACGTTCATATGGTGCCATGCAGTCACATCATTAGCTTTGATCACACCATATATTTTTGAATTGTATCACTTCGTTTTCGACATTCGTAGCTTAGAAGTCAATTTTACTCTCGAATAAATTTTATAACGTGGTTGGAAAATTTCGAGTTTTAATTTCGTTTCGATTCGCTAGCTACCAAAAAAGCTTGGTAGCTTTCCACCTTCCTTAATTCGAAAATTCATATGTGTATTTTCTTTGGATCGCTCGACTGCAGCGGCCCCGTGCTCGCTCAAGGTTCAAGAAATTAACACAATTTTCGGTATTTTGCTTTTTGTTTTTAATGGCAATCTTTGAAAAAGATGGACTTAGGGTCCGAATCTTTGAAGCTTTACAAAGGAATTTGATACAAAATGATAGCTTGAAACACTATGATTACGTTAAACACGTTGGATGAAAAAGAATGAAAATTTGTTGAAGATGGGTTTTGGACGTCTACACCGTTGGTTGGTTCGTAGCAGAGAGAAGTGAACGAAGTTGGTCCCGCTTGCGCATAGGCCGTGACGTTGGCTGCCGGGCGGCGCATGGTTGCATTCGCGAACCATTCACGGTGGTGTGATGGGTGAGCACCCATCGGCGCTTAGCCATTCCGGCCGCCTTGCTAGTTTGCAACATTAAAGCGAGTCCTGAAGTCGCTCCAGGGCCTGGATCGCATCTCCCAACAGCCTTCGGGCCCGCCGTCCGCGGAGCTGTGGGAGCTGAATGCCCTCGGCTCGGGGAGCATGCGCTCGGCGCCTCGCGGGCGGGGCAGCGGCTGCGAGGCGAGGCTCCACGCATCGGGAAGCAGCAACACGCTGGGGACGAGGCGACACTCGATGGGGGCGCGCAGCTGGACGTGCACCAGGGCGTGCTCGTGGGTAGTCCGGCCGCCTTCTAGGCTCGCGGGGCGGCGGTGGGCGTCGAGGTGGCACTCCCGTTGGAGTGAGGTGCAGTTTTCGGACGAGTGAGACCGGGCCAAGCAGTTCCGGCAGTAGCCGTGGGCGGCGACGGTCGTTGCCCGTAGCCTAAGGCCAGGAATCCGCGGCAGTAGCGAAGCGCGTGCCTCTGGTGGCACAACTGGCACTGGCGCAAGTCCGCCCTCCGACGCATGTCAGTCCTGCAAGAAAAGATTACTTTAGTAATAATTAGAGATGGGCGGACGCTGGAGCATAGAAGGCCGGGAGATATGTGTGGGGAGAGACATATGAGAAAAGTAGTAAAAAGGACAGGGAAATTGTTTTAAGCGGAGGGCAGAACACAAAGCTTAACAAGGGGGCGTGTAAGGACTCCGGCCTGAGTCCGTACATCCGCGACTCGAATGTGGTTGTCGGCGCCCCGGTGAAGTTGGACAACCCGGCCCAGCCGCCATTCGTTTGGGGGGAGTTGATCGTCCTTAATAACCACCAGCATTCCTTCTTCGAGTTCCTGCTGGGGGTGCTTCCACTTATAGCGCTTGTGGAGATCTTTCAGGTACTCTTCCTTCCACCGTCGCTGAATTGGTGGTGAAGTACCTTTAACTTTTCCCAGCGGTTCACCAGGGATAGATCTTCCACGCTGGGTTCAGGAAGAGCTAGCAACGGGGCTCCGCGCAGGAAATGTCCGGTGATTTCCGTTGGGTCTTGGGACAGTGGAGAGAGAGGGCGAGGGTTAAGAACTGCTTCAATGCGAGCCAGGAGGGTGGCGAATTCCTCGAACGTGAACGTGTGCAGCCCGGCAGTCTTCTTGAGGTGAGTTTTAAAACTCTTAACCGCGGACTCCCACAGCCCTCCCATATGCGGGGCGCCAGGAGGAACGAAGCTCCATTCAACCCCCTGCGGAGAGTATTTGGTGGCGATGTCGTCAGAGACTTCCTCCAGAAATGCCTGAACTTCTCGGGAAAGGGCCCGCTGAGCGCCCACGAAGGTTGTTCCGTTGTCCGACAACATTTTGCGGGGCAGTCCTCGCCGTCCAACAAAGCGGGCGAACGCGGCACGGAAGGCCGCAGTAGTGAGGTCAGTGCATAACTCCAGGTGTATGGCCTTGGTGGAGAAGCACACAAATACGGCAACATACACCTTAAGGAACGTGGAGCTGCGTAAGATGGAGGCTTTGATTTGAAAAGGACCCGCAAAGTCAACTCCAGTTGTCGTGAATGGGAGCGAAAGAGTGCACCTTGCGGGTGGCAGGGCTGCCATTATTTGCGAGCGCATACGCTGTTTATGAAGAGTGCACGTTTTGCATTGAAAGATACACTTTTTTATATGCGACTTCAGCCGGGGGATATAATATTCTTGCCGCACCATTTGTAGCATTAGCCTTTGCTCTGCATGGAGTAACAGAGTGTGGAGGAATTTTAGGTACAGGCTACAATACCGCGATTGCTCCGGGATAATTATGGGATGACGTTCATTGTAGCTCAATGTGGCGTAAGCGAGCCGCCCATTGACCCTCATGACTTTGTCTTTGCCCAAGAAGGGGTTGAGAACGAGGAGCGAACTCTTCTTGCTAAGGGGTTTTTCCGCGGCGAGTGTGCAGCACTCTTGGGCAAAGTAGCGAGACTGCGCAAGGGTGATTAGTCGGGTTTTGACGAACCGCATTTCATCCTGAGAGAGGACCAGGGAGTGCGGGGTCGCACCCCCGCGATGCTTGGCTGACGCGTTGTGCTGGAAGCGGAACATATACGCGATCACGCGTAAGGCTCGCGAGAAGGAGGAAAATCGATCGAGAATATCGACTGGTTCCTCGACGGTATGAAATACTTCTACTCTCCGTTGCTCGAGAGGCGGGACAGCGCGTGGCTTCATTTGTGGCCATGCCGCAGGGAGCTCTCGCAGCCACTTCGGACCGTTCCACCAAAGGGAATTAGATACTAAATCTTGGGGTCGACATCCTCGCGTGCCTAAGTCAGCAGGGTTATCGGCGCTCGAGACATGTCACCAGATGCCGCTGCCGACGTTTTGGAGAATCTGAGATACTCGATTCGCAACGTACGTCTTCCAGGTGACTGGAGGTTTCTCGAGCCAAGCAAGGACAATTTCCGAGTCGGACCAGAGAAAAAGTTCATGAGCACCGAGGTCGAGATGGGACCGGACTGACGTGATGAGACGAGATAGCAGAACCGTGCCGCACAGTTCTAGGCGCGGGAGACTGACGGTTTGCAGGGGTGCAACTTTTGTCTTTGCGACTAAGAGGTGAGAGAAGAATACGGAGTTGTGCTCTTGCACTCGGAGATACAATGTGACACAGTAGGCCTTTTCGGACGCATCACAAAAGCCGTGTAATTGTATATTGCGATTGGGGCCGGTGTTAACCCATCCCGGAATTTGGATGTCGCAAATGGCTCCCAAGTTTTCGACAAAAGCGTTCCACCGTAAGAGAGAACTGGGTTTCACGCACTCGTCCCACTGGGTGCCTTCAAGCCATAATTCTTGCAAGAGGAGTTTTGCCTGAATCATTATTGGCGAAAGCCATCCTGCCGGGTCAAAAAGTTTCGCGACAGACGAGAGAATTTGTCGCTTAGTGATACCTTTTGTGGCGGAGGCGGGGGCTATAGAGTAGCAAAACGTATCGGAAAGCGCATTCCACTTTATTCCCAGGGTTTTCGTCGCACTGGTATCGTCGAATTTTAAGAACTCGGAAGTTAAGAGATCTTCCTTTAGAACGTTCTTGAGAATTTCGGGATGGTTCGCTGTAATTTTCTTATAGGGAAAACCCGCCGTAGCTAGAGCGCGTATCGTTTGAGACATCGCGTCCACTACCGAGACAATGTCATGCCCACCAGAGAGAATATCATCAACGTAAGTATTTTTGAGAATGATATTTGTTGCGAGTGGGAATTCATGTTGAGACTCATGTGCTAATTGTTGGAGCGTGCGTATGGCGAGGTAGGGGGCACAGTTAACTCCAAACGTAACCGTTTTCAGTTTGAAGTCTTGGACAGGGGCGTCCGGGGATTTGCGAAAGAGGATTCGCTGATAATCTTGGTCGTCTTCGTGGACTAAAATTTGCCTATACATTCGCTGTATGTCTCCATTAAAAACGAATTTGTATAGGCGCCACTGAAGAATCATCAACATGAGATCGGGTTGCAAGATCGGGCCCGTGTGTAAAACGTCGTTCAGTGCGTTGCCTGAACCGGACGTCTTGGATGCGTTGAAGACTACGCGTACTTTCGTAGTGACCTTTTCCGGTCGAACTACGGTGTGATGAGGTAGATAGAAGGAAAAATATTTGCCATTGGAAATTTTTTCACGCGGGGTCGTGAGTTTCATATGGCCGAGAGAAATGTATTCCGACAGCACTTCGTCGTATACTTCCTTCAGATCGCCTTTCCTCTGAAGGTTTCGCTCCATGCTGAGATATTGCTGGAGCGCTGGCAACCGCGACTGACCTAAAGCTAAGGTCTCCGGGAAATCGCCTTTGAAGGGTAGTCTTACCACATATTCTGTTTTCTGGTAGAATTCCTCGCAGAATTTGTCTTCCTGAGAAGGACAAATGGAGTCAAGCACTTCCTCCTGTTCCCAAAATTGTCTGAGCTGGAAACTGAGTGATTGGTTTGGTTCGGCCTCTACTTGAGCTGAGAAGGCTGACACTACTTGGGTGACTGGGCCGCTGAGGATCCAGCCGAAAATGGTGTTCTGTGCCATGAGACTTTTGGCCAGATTGTGTCGGATACCTTCCAAGAGGATTTTCGGGATTATGTCGCTCCCTACTTCCATGTCGATCTGGGCGGAGGCGAAGCAATTGGGGTCTGCGAGATCGAGCATCTCGAATTTCGTCCAATCTGGTTGCTCGAGATCGAATGTGGGTAAGAATCTGGTAAGTTGGGGCAATATAATTGCTTCTGTCTGAATTCGGGTGCTGGGCGATGCGAGCGTAATTGTGCAGACTTTATCAGCATTTTGCACGACTTTTCCTCCCATGCCTGAAATTTCAAAGTGGGCTTGCCTTACGGGAATATTAAGGCGTTGTTGCACCTTTGAAGCGATGAATGTTCGCTGCGAACCTTGGTCAATTAGGGCTCTTAGAGTAAAGAGTTCTCCTAGATTCCCTAGAGAAACGAGCGCTGTGGGAAGAAGAACTTTTCCGCCATTGTTGGAGAACAAAGCGTGAACTCCACTACCACTTGAGTTCTGTGGTTGACTGGCTTGCTCATCCGGGACTTGTTCTTCAGGCTTTCCGCTAGTGCTTACAGCACGAGTCGTCGCGGTTTGCGCAACTGTTACCTGTGCGTGGGATTGGAAATTTACCGGAGTCAAGTGAAGCAACGAGTGATGCTTCCTTTGGCAATAGACGCAGGTAAAGTTGCTTGAACAATTCTGTTTTAAGTGGGAGAACGCCAAGCAATTTTCGCATAAGTTATTTTCCCGGACATATTTTAAACGATCGGGGACTGAGAGCCTTTTGAACTTGGGACAGAATTTCATTGAGTGATTCGATTTACATAGTTGACATGAGGGTGCCCTTTTATTTTCTGTGTGGTAGGAATGAGCTTTTCCAAGGGGTTTCATGGGCTGGGGTTTCAAGGTGGAATTATTGGGGAATGAATTATTCCTGCTATTTGAGGCACTGTTCGGAAGTGTTTGCAGATAATTCTTTTGCCTACTCGGGCGAATTGAATTTAACCTTTCCACCACTTTTTATCTGCTGGTGAGAAATTCGTCCATTTTTGACCATAGAGGGAGGTCTTTTCGGGAAGTGAGGGATTGTTCCCACAAGGACAATGTTTCTTCGGGGAGCTTCGTCGAGCAGATGTATACTAGGATGGGGTCCCAGTTTTGTGTTGAGATATTTTGTGCCGAGAGAACGGAAAGGCTATTATTAATGGTTGCTTGAACCCTTTGAATTGCTTCACTATTCTCGGAATTGGCAGCGGGAATGTTTAGCAGGGTTTTAATTTGATTGTCAACCAAAATGCGCTTGTTTTCATACCGGGTCTTTAGCGCATCCCATGCCAGAGCAAAATTTTCGTTATTGAGGGGGTATCGGATAACGATTGCACCGGCCGTAGTGGCCGTGAATTTCGCAATGAATTGCACTAGGCTGTCAGATTCAAATATGAACACTGACGCAGCGGGGTGGATCCCGATATCTTTGCGGGATTTGGAAGTACTCCTTGTCTCTCTTGAGAGCATAGTGGCAGCTAGGCTGGCCGCTGCGCTAGCTTTTCCCTCCCCTTCATGGCTTCTTTCGGGACTTCGGCTTAAAGGCATATTATTCGCTGTTATTTATTTGGAAGCAGGGAGTAGCGTGTGATTGTTTATTTCTCGCTGGAACGCGTTTGAAATGAACTAACTTTTTTGCGAGTCAAGAAATAAGAAATAAAATTTATTACGGTATAGCAAAATAGCAGGGCTAGCAATTTATTTGAAAGGTGAGTTTTGTGAAATAAGATTAATTGCGCGCTGAGATGAGCGTATGCAATTTAAAAAAAAATCCCTTGAGGAGGAGAAATTAATTTCACACTGAGCGTAGCATATTATATTAAAAAAATTTCTTAAGAGGGGAGAAATTATTTATTTTACGCTGGGAGTCGCGTATGAGATTTTAAAAAATTTCGTAGCGTGTGCAATTTATTCCACGGGTTGGAAATTTGCGCCACGAAGTAGGGAGAAATTATTTATTTTGCGCTGGGAGTCGCGTATGAGATTTTAAAAAATTTCGTAGCGGGTGCAATTTATTCCACGGGTTGGAAACTTGCGCCACGAAAGCAATTGGCACTAGTGAGTGTGATAGCATAAATTTCTTATTGGGTGACAGAAATTTATGGTATGACATATGCCATGAAGATTGCCACAAGCAATTTTTTATATGTACACTTAGTGTCTTCTTGTGCACCGTGTTTATGGGATATAATTACGGTGACCATATTTTTGAAATGAAAATAGAGAACACACCCACCAACATACCATTTTTTTTGCTAAAAATTTAAAAATGGCAAATGTCCGTTTTAAAAATGTATTTTTTATTCAAACATAAGAGATCATGTTGCAAAATAACTTATAGTTATTATAAAAAAAAAAACAGTTTACCCAGTAAACATAACATAAAAAACGTTTAAGCTCTAATTGCTTTGATATTTTTCTGTGGAATAAATTTTTTTTATCAAATTGTGGTTTTCCTCTAAATACCTCTTAAATTCCAAGCAAGAAAGTTCATAATTGCATTTTGTAATTCAAATGGATTTAATTGTCTTAATATTCATTTGCGATTTTTCCGCAGTCCAAATGTTGTTCATAAGAGAGAAAACCCTTTCTGTAGGAGCATTTGACCCTGGTAAGCAAAGACTGAATTCCACAATTTTTACAATGATTTTACAAGGTATACTTTTTTTGTCAAAGTGATTAAAAATCTCTACCCATCTTTCTTCGACTGTCGACTGACTTTCTAACCACATTTCGATCTTGTCCAAAGTCACATACTTTTTAACGTATGCTATTTCGTCAAATAGTTCGCTGTCATCAATAGTTAAATCCCTCATCATTTCCATAATTAGCACCAAACTTTTTTCTACTTCGTCCCAGGAAAGCGTTTCACGAAAAAGCATCCGTTCAAAAACTTCAACCTCTTCGAATGCAGTGCTCCATTGATCTAAGTAATCAATACAACTCGTATAAAAACTGCTTACATGTTTATTGAATTGGTCTAAATCAATTGATCCTTTTTGCTTAATTCGTTAATGATAAGCTTAATTCAATAATGCTCGTAATTCATGCTTGGTATTTGTTTTTTATACGATAATAATTCGTTTTGTATCAAATATAGAACACATTTTAAAATAGAGAACATTTCCATGTTTTTTATAACAAAATATATCATATAGAACATCGGATTAAAATAGAGTAGGTACTGTTCTATATAATATAGTACGGTTGGTCACCGTAGATATAATGAATATATGAATATATATGTTTTTATTCGCAGAGAGAGAGAGGTATGTATGTATATGTATTATAAATATGTTTGTGAATTGTAGACGTGAATATTTAAAATTTGTAATTACCCAGTTGAAAAAAAAACTATCCAGTATGCATGCTGGAGGCATGCCTAGGAAGGTCAGCAGGCCTGCTCGTCTCCATACCCGCTTGTATCTTTTTTCTATAGGCATGTCCTAGGACGGCATGCCTGCCAAATGAACTGCCGTAGCAGCAATGCTGCATGCATCTCATGGAAGTGATGTGGCAGGTCAGATATGAAAAAAATAAAGAAATTCTTTTTTCTGTTCTAGTTTCGGAGAATTGCCAATTCATCGCAAGAAGTGGCGCCGCGCAAAGAAATACATAATTTGAAAACAAATTCTCTTTATATTAGATATTATATACATATGTACCTCTATTACATTTTATGTGCCTTGACTGAGAATTGAACCCGGGCCTCCCGTATAAGCAACCAAGTGGCTCATTCACTGATCCAACGTGACGCGTAGGCTTTGATTGCTTAAAATTAACCAGAATGAGAAAATTTTTTAAATTTCTAAAAATAAACTTTTGAAGTTGACAACAAAATTATAACCTGCCACATCCCTTCCATCGGCATGCCTTCCTTGTTTTTCAACTGGGTATATATATTTGGGAAATGTGGGTTATAAATATGTGAGTATATGAAATTGGTAAATGAGTGCAAATGAGTATATGTTTAAGTATATATGTCTGTCTATACGAGCCGTTCTTTATTGTGGATTGTATGATTTTGGACGAGTGTATTCTTTCTTGAGCAATGAGAACCGTTCAACTGTGTGCGCTACCTGCGAACCGAGGCAAAAACCAATAAAAAAATTTTTGTCTTCTTGTTCACCGATAGCGACTTCCTCTCTTCGTGGATCCTGTGTAATTGATTTGCGCTTGTGCTGAATGCGAGGAGTAGAGATCGACGTACCTACTTTTTTGTGTCTCTATTTATATATGTAGATGTGGGAATATATGTATATGTCGTGCCAGATATGACAACCTTCGACATAGATTTCACACGAAGCCGCGTAACAAGTGAGTTAATATGTTGTAAGCGCACAAATGTGGGTCGTGCGAGAATTTGTATCTGAGTGATATGTTCAATATTGACGTGGGTGTGACTTGGATGTTGTACTTACAGCTGTGATTTTGCTTTATACTTATATCTTGAGTCCGCCGTTGGTGCTGAGTCTTGATGTAGCTTTTTTCTTCTGGAGTTGGCTGATGCACTGATGCCGATGCACTGATGCAGATGTACTGATGCTGATGCACTGATGTTGTTGCACAATGTAGCTGTAGTTGTTGTTGTCTTGATGCCCTTCCAGTAATTCAGGTGCTCACGACAGGGTATTACCGCGCAGCAGTAGCAGAACTGTTGCACAATACGTCAACTTGCAACTTTGGGCTCAATTATGCACAGCAGAAAATTTTTACTCTTTTTTTTGTAGTCGCTTTTGCGATTTTTGTTTGACTTTTACAGCCTGACCGGCCACTACACTCGCACAAGGGATGTTTTTCGCTTCTTTTTTTTCACAAACTGTTCAATTTTCTTCACTCTTTAAGAGCGTTTCACGCTCACTTTGGAGTTTCGCGATTGCGCTACAAGGAAATATAAAATTTTTTGCACGTCACCAGCTCCACAACGGCGCTACGCTTCGAATTCGCGTTTCTTCGCAAGTTACTTTCACAGTACCGCACAAATTGGTTAGGTTTTTATAAACTTTTATTTTGTTTTCGAATTTTTTCACAAGGGTTTTAAAAAATTTTTAGTTTTGTCTGGGACTGGCTCAATTTCGCCTTCGAAGGACCATGTTTGGATCGCTCGACTGCAGCGGCCCCGTGCTCGCTCAAGGTTCAAGAAATTAACACAATTTTCGGTATTTTGCTTTTTGTTTTTAATGGCAATCTTTGAAAACGATAGACTTAGGGTCCGAATCTTTGATGCTTTACAAAGGAATTTGATACAAAATGATAGCTTGAAACACTATGATTACGTTAAACACGTTGGATGAAAAAGAATGAAAATTTGTTGAAGATGGGTTTTGGACGTCTACACCGTTGGTTGGTTCGTAGCAGAGAGAAGTGAACGAAGTTGGTCCCGCTTGCGCATTGGCCGTGACGTTGGCTGCCGGGCCGCGCATGGTTGCATTCGCGAACCATTCACGGTGGTGTGATGGGTGAGCACCCATCGGCGCTTAGCCAATATGTAATTTAGAAATGTTTATAAAGCAAAGAAATAATAAATGAATTTCGCAATGAATTGCACTAGGCTGTCAGATTCAAATATGAACACTGACGCAGCGGGGTGGATCCCGATATCTTTGCGGGATTTGGAAGTACTCCTTGTCTCTCTTGAGAGCATAGTGGCAGCTAGGCTGGCCGCTGCGCTAGCTTTTCCCTCCCCTTCATGGCTTCTTTCGGGACTTCGGCTTAAAGGCATATTATTCGCTGTTATTTATTTGGAAGCAGGGAGTAGCGTGTGATTGTTTATTTCTCGCTGGAACGCGTTTGAAATGAACTAACTTTTTTGCGAGTCAAGAAATAAGAAATAAAATTTATTACGGTATAGCAAAATAGCAGGGCTAGCAATTTATTTGAAAGGTGAGTTTTGTGAAATAAGATTAATTGCGCGCTGAGATGAGCGTATGCAATTTAAAAAAAAATCCCTTGAGGAGGAGAAATTAATTTCACACTGAGCGTAGCATATTATATTAAAAAAATTTCTTAAGAGGGGAGAAATTATTTATTTTACGCTGGGAGTCGCGTATGAGATTTTAAAAAATTTCGTAGCGTGTGCAATTTATTCCACGGGTTGGAAATTTGCGCCACGAAGTAGGGAGAAATTATTTATTTTGCGCTGGGAGTCGCGTATGAGATTTTAAAAAATTTCGTAGCGGGTGCAATTTATTCCACGGGTTGGAAACTTGCGCCACGAAAGCAATTGGCACTAGTGAGTGTGATAGCATAAATTTCTTATTGGGTGACAGAAATTTATGGTATGACATATGCCATGAAGATTGCCACAAGCAATTTTTTATATGTACACTTAGTGTCTTCTTGTGCACCGTGTTTATGGGATATAATTACGGTGACCATATTTTTGAAATGAAAATAGAGAACACACCCACCAACATACCATTTTTTTTGCTAAAAATTTAAAAATGGCAAATGTCCGTTTTAAAAATGTATTTTTTATTCAAACATAAGAGATCATGTTGCAAAATAACTTATAGTTATTATAAAAAAAAAAACAGTTTACCCAGTAAACATAACATAAAAAACGTTTAAGCTCTAATTGCTTTGATATTTTTCTGTGGAATAAATTTTTTTTATCAAATTGTGGTTTTCCTCTAAATACCTCTTAAATTCCAAGCAAGAAAGTTCATAATTGCATTTTGTAATTCAAATGGATTTAATTGTCTTAATATTCATTTGCGATTTTTCCGCAGTCCAAATGTTGTTCATAAGAGAGAAAACCCTTTCTGTAGGAGCATTTGACCCTGGTAAGCAAAGACTGAATTCCACAATTTTTACAATGATTTTACAAGGTATACTTTTTTTGTCAAAGTGATTAAAAATCTCTACCCATCTTTCTTCGAGTGTCGACTGACTTTCTAACCACATTTCGATCTTGTCCAAAGTCACATACTTTTTAACGTATGCTATTTCGTCAAATAGTTCGCTGTCATCAATAGTTAAATCCCTCATCATTTCCATAATTAGCACCAAACTTTTTTCTACTTCGTCCCAGGAAAGCGTTTCACGAAAAAGCATCCGTTCAAAAACTTCAACCTCTTCGAATGCAGTGCTCCATTGATCTAAGTAATCAATACAACTCGTATAAAAACTGCTTACATGTTTATTGAATTGGTCTAAATCAATTGATCCTTTTTGCTTAATTCGTTAATGATAAGCTTAATTCAATAATGCTCGTAATTCATGCTTGGTATTTGTTTTTTATACGATAATAATTCGTTTTGTATCAAATATAGAACACATTTTAAAATAGAGAACATTTCCATGTTTTTTATAACAAAATATATCATATAGAACATCGGATTAAAATAGAGTAGGTACTGTTCTATATAATATAGTACGGTTGGTCACCGTAGATATAATGAATATATGAATATATATGTTTTTATTCGCAGAGAGAGAGAGGTATGTATGTATATGTATTGTAAATATGTTTGTGAATTGTAGACGTGAATATTTAAAATTTGTAATTACCCAGTTGAAAAAAAAGCTATCCAGTATGCATGCTGGAGGCATGCCTAGGAAGGTCAGCAGGCCTGCTCGTCTCCATACCCGCTTGTATCTTTTTTCTATAGGCATGTCCTAGGACGGCATGCCTGCCAAATGAACTGCCGTAGCAGCAATGCTGCATGCATCTCATGGAAGTGATGTGGCAGGTCAGATATGAAAAAAATAAAGAAATTCTTTTTTCTGTTCTAGTTTCGGAGAATTGCCAATTCATCGCAAGAAGTGGCGCCGCGCAAAGAAATACATAATTTGAAAACAAATTCTCTTTATATTAGATATTATATACATATGTACCTCTATTACATTTTATGTGCCTTGACTGAGAATTGAACCCGGGCCTCCCGTATAAGCAACCAAGTGGCTCATTCACTGATCCAACGTGACGCGTAGGCTTTGATTGCTTAAAATTAACCAGAATGAGAAAATTTTTTAAATTTCTAAAAATAAACTTTTGAAGTTGACAACAAAATTATAACCTGCCACATCCCTTCCATCGGCATGCCTTCCTTGTTTTTCAACTGGGTATATATATTTGGGAAATGTGGGTTATAAATATGTGAGTATATGAAATTGGTAAATGAGTGCAAATGAGTATATGTTTAAGTATATATGTCTGTCTATACGAGCCGTTCTTTATTGTGGATTGTATGATTTTGGACGAGTGTATTCTTTCTTGAGCAATGAGAACCGTTCAACTGTGTGCGCTACCTGCGAACCGAGGCAAAAACCAATAAAAAAATTTTTGTCTTCTTGTTCACCGATAGCGACTTCCTCTCTTCGTGGATCCTGTGTAATTGATTTGCGCTTGTGCTGAATGCGAGGAGTAGAGATCGACGTACCTACTTTTTTGTGTCTCTATTTATATATGTAGATGTGGGAATATATGTATATGTCGTGCCAGATATGACAACCTTCGACATAGATTTCACACGAAGCCGCGTAACAAGTGAGTTAATATGTTGTAAGCGCACAAATGTGGGTCGTGCGAGAATTTGTATCTGAGTGATATGTTCAATATTGACGTGGGTGTGACTTGGATGTTGTACTTACAGCTGTGATTTTGCTTTATACTTATATCTTGAGTCCGCCGTTGGTGCTGAGTCTTGATGTAGCTTTTTTCTTCTGGAGTTGGCTGATGCACTGATGCCGATGCACTGATGCAGATGTACTGATGCTGATGCACTGATGTTGTTGCACAATGTAGCTGTAGTTGTTGTTGTCTTGATGCCCTTCCAGTAATTCAGGTGCTCACGACAGGGTATTACCGCGCAGCAGTAGCAGAACTGTTGCACAATACGTCAACTTGCAACTTTGGGCTCAATTATGCACAGCAGAAAATTTTTACTCTTTTTTTTGTAGTCGCTTTTGCGATTTTTGTTTGACTTTTACAGCCTGACCGGCCACTACACTCGCACAAGGGATGTTTTTCGCTTCTTTTTTTTCACAAACTGTTCAATTTTCTTCACTCTTTAAGAGCGTTTCACGCTCACTTTGGAGTTTCGCGATTGCGCTACAAGGAAATATAAAATTTTTTGCACGTCACCAGCTCCACAACGGCGCTACGCTTCGAATTCGCGTTTCTTCGCAAGTTACTTTCACAGTACCGCACAAATTGGTTAGGTTTTTATAAACTTTTATTTTGTTTTCGAATTTTTTCACAAGGGTTTTAAAAAATTTTTAGTTTTGTCTGGGACTGGCTCAATTTCGCCTTCGAAGGACCATGTTTGGATCGCTCGACTGCAGCGGCCCCGTGCTCGCTCAAGGTTCAAGAAATTAACACAATTTTCGGTATTTTGCTTTTTGTTTTTAATGGCAATCTTTGAAAACGATAGACTTAGGGTCCGAATCTTTGATGCTTTACAAAGGAATTTGATACAAAATGATAGCTTGAAACACTATGATTACGTTAAACACGTTGGATGAAAAAGAATGAAAATTTGTTGAAGATGGGTTTTGGACGTCTACACCGTTGGTTGGTTCGTAGCAGAGAGAAGTGAACGAAGTTGGTCCCGCTTGCGCATTGGCCGTGACGTTGGCTGCCGGGCCGCGCATGGTTGCATTCGCGAACCATTCACGGTGGTGTGATGGGTGAGCACCCATCGGCGCTTAGCCAATATGTAATTTAGAAACGTTTATAAAGCAAAGAAATAATAAATGAATTTCGCAATGAATTGCACTAGGCTGTCAGATTCAAATATGAACACTGACGCAGCGGGGTGGATCCCGATATCTTTGCGGGATTTGGAAGTACTCCTTGTCTCTCTTGAGAGCATAGTGGCAGCTAGGCTGGCCGCTGCGCTAGCTTTTCCCTCCCCTTCATGGCTTCTTTCGGGACTTCGGCTTAAAGGCATATTATTCGCTGTTATTTATTTGGAAGCAGGGAGTAGCGTGTGATTGTTTATTTCTCGCTGGAACGCGTTTGAAATGAACTAACTTTTTTGCGAGTCAAGAAATAAGAAATAAAATTTATTACGGTATAGCAAAATAGCAGGGCTAGCAATTTATTTGAAAGGTGAGTTTTGTGAAATAAGATTAATTGCGCGCTGAGATGAGCGTATGCAATTTAAAAAAAAATCCCTTGAGGAGGAGAAATTAATTTCACACTGAGCGTAGCATATTATATTAAAAAAATTTCTTAAGAGGGGAGAAATTATTTATTTTACGCTGGGAGTCGCGTATGAGATTTTAAAAAATTTCGTAGCGTGTGCAATTTATTCCACGGGTTGGAAATTTGCGCCACGAAGTAGGGAGAAATTATTTATTTTGCGCTGGGAGTCGCGTATGAGATTTTAAAAAATTTCGTAGCGGGTGCAATTTATTCCACGGGTTGGAAACTTGCGCCACGAAAGCAATTGGCACTAGTGAGTGTGATAGCATAAATTTCTTATTGGGTGACAGAAATTTATGGTATGACATATGCCATGAAGATTGCCACAAGCAATTTTTTATATGTACACTTAGTGTCTTCTTGTGCACCGTGTTTATGGGATATAATTACGGTGACCATATTTTTGAAATGAAAATAGAGAACACACCCACCAACATACCATTTTTTTTGCTAAAAATTTAAAAATGGCAAATGTCCGTTTTAAAAATGTATTTTTTATTCAAACATAAGAGATCATGTTGCAAAATAACTTATAGTTATTATAAAAAAAAAAACAGTTTACCCAGTAAACATAACATAAAAAACGTTTAAGCTCTAATTGCTTTGATATTTTTCTGTGGAATAAATTTTTTTTATCAAATTGTGGTTTTCCTCTAAATACCTCTTAAATTCCAAGCAAGAAAGTTCATAATTGCATTTTGTAATTCAAATGGATTTAATTGTCTTAATATTCATTTGCGATTTTTCCGCAGTCCAAATGTTGTTCATAAGAGAGAAAACCCTTTCTGTAGGAGCATTTGACCCTGGTAAGCAAAGACTGAATTCCACAATTTTTACAATGATTTTACAAGGTATACTTTTTTTGTCAAAGTGATTAAAAATCTCTACCCATCTTTCTTCGACTGTCGACTGACTTTCTAACCACATTTCGATCTTGTCCAAAGTCACATACTTTTTAACGTATGCTATTTCGTCAAATAGTTCGCTGTCATCAATAGTTAAATCCCTCATCATTTCCATAATTAGCACCAAACTTTTTTCTACTTCGTCCCAGGAAAGCGTTTCACGAAAAAGCATCCGTTCAAAAACTTCAACCTCTTCGAATGCAGTGCTCCATTGATCTAAGTAATCAATACAACTCGTATAAAAACTGCTTACATGTTTATTGAATTGGTCTAAATCAATTGATCCTTTTTGCTTAATTCGTTAATGATAAGCTTAATTCAATAATGCTCGTAATTCATGCTTGGTATTTGTTTTTTATACGATAATAATTCGTTTTGTATCAAATATAGAACACATTTTAAAATAGAGAACATTTCCATGTTTTTTATAACAAAATATATCATATAGAACATCGGATTAAAATAGAGTAGGTACTGTTCTATATAATATAGTACGGTTGGTCACCGTAGATATAATGAATATATGAATATATATGTTTTTATTCGCAGAGAGAGAGAGGTATGTATGTATATGTATTGTAAATATGTTTGTGAATTGTAGACGTGAATATTTAAAATTTGTAATTACCCAGTTGAAAAAAAAGCTATCCAGTATGCATGCTGGAGGCATGCCTAGGAAGGTCAGCAGGCCTGCTCGTCTCCATACCCGCTTGTATCTTTTTTCTATAGGCATGTCCTAGGACGGCATGCCTGCCAAATGAACTGCCGTAGCAGCAATGCTGCATGCATCTCATGGAAGTGATGTGGCAGGTCAGATATGAAAAAAATAAAGAAATTCTTTTTTCTGTTCTAGTTTCGGAGAATTGCCAATTCATCGCAAGAAGTGGCGCCGCGCAAAGAAATACATAATTTGAAAACAAATTCTCTTTATATTAGATATTATATACATATGTACCTCTATTACATTTTATGTGCCTTGACTGAGAATTGAACCCGGGCCTCCCGTATAAGCAACCAAGTGGCTCATTCACTGATCCAACGTGACGCGTAGGCTTTGATTGCTTAAAATTAACCAGAATGAGAAAATTTT
Source organism: Neria commutata (assembly GCA_963457695.1). Taxonomy (NCBI): domain Eukaryota; kingdom Metazoa; phylum Arthropoda; class Insecta; order Diptera; family Micropezidae; genus Neria; species Neria commutata. Next base: position 34,284,677 of record OY735246.1, read on the forward strand.
TTAAATTTCTAAAAATAAACTTTTGAAGTTGACAACAAAATTATAACCTGCCACATCCCTTCCATCGGCATGCCTTCCTTGTTTTTCAACTGGGTATATATATTTGGGAAATGTGGGTTATAAATATGTGAGTATATGAAATTGGTAAATGAGTGCAAATGAGTATATGTTTAAGTATATATGTCTGTCTATACGAGCCGTTCTTTATTGTGGATTGTATGATTTTGGACGAGTGTATTCTTTCTTGAGCAATGAGAACCGTTCAACTGTGTGCGCTACCTGCGAACCGAGGCAAAAACCAATAAAAAAATTTTTGTCTTCTTGTTCACCGATAGCGACTTCCTCTCTTCGTGGATCCTGTGTAATTGATTTGCGCTTGTGCTGAATGCGAGGAGTAGAGATCGACGTACCTACTTTTTTGTGTCTCTATTTATATATGTAGATGTGGGAATATATGTATATGTCGTGCCAGATATGACAACCTTCGACATAGATTTCACACGAAGCCGCGTAACAAGTGAGTTAATATGTTGTAAGCGCACAAATGTGGGTCGTGCGAGAATTTGTATCTGAGTGATATGTTCAATATTGACGTGGGTGTGACTTGGATGTTGTACTTACAGCTGTGATTTTGCTTTATACTTATATCTTGAGTCCGCCGTTGGTGCTGAGTCTTGATGTAGCTTTTTTCTTCTGGAGTTGGCTGATGCACTGATGCCGATGCACTGATGCAGATGTACTGATGCTGATGCACTGATGTTGTTGCACAATGTAGCTGTAGTTGTTGTTGTCTTGATGCCCTTCCAGTAATTCAGGTGCTCACGACAGGGTATTACCGCGCAGCAGTAGCAGAACTGTTGCACAATACGTCAACTTGCAACTTTGGGCTCAATTATGCACAGCAGAAAATTTTTACTCTTTTTTTTGTAGTCGCTTTTGCGATTTTTGTTTGACTTTTACAGCCTGACCGGCCACTACACTCGCACAAGGGATGTTTTTCGCTTCTTTTTTTTCACAAACTGTTCAATTTTCTTCACTCTTTAAGAGCGTTTCACGCTCACTTTGGAGTTTCGCGATTGCGCTACAAGGAAATATAAAATTTTTTGCACGTCACCAGCTCCACAACGGCGCTACGCTTCGAATTCGCGTTTCTTCGCAAGTTACTTTCACAGTACCGCACAAATTGGTTAGGTTTTTATAAACTTTTATTTTGTTTTCGAATTTTTTCACAAGGGTTTTAAAAAATTTTTAGTTTTGTCTGGGACTGGCTCAATTTCGCCTTCGAAGGACCATGTTTGGATCGCTCGACTGCAGCGGCCCCGTGCTCGCTCAAGGTTCAAGAAATTAACACAATTTTCGGTATTTTGCTTTTTGTTTTTAATGGCAATCTTTGAAAACGATAGACTTAGGGTCCGAATCTTTGATGCTTTACAAAGGAATTTGATACAAAATGATAGCTTGAAACACTATGATTACGTTAAACACGTTGGATGAAAAAGAATGAAAATTTGTTGAAGATGGGTTTTGGACGTCTACACCGTTGGTTGGTTCGTAGCAGAGAGAAGTGAACGAAGTTGGTCCCGCTTGCGCATTGGCCGTGACGTTGGCTGCCGGGCCGCGCATGGTTGCATTCGCGAACCATTCACGGTGGTGTGATGGGTGAGCACCCATCGGCGCTTAGCCAATATGTAATTTAGAAACGTTTATAAAGCAAAGAAATAATAAATGAATTTCGCAATGAATTGCACTAGGCTGTCAGATTCAAATATGAACACTGACGCAGCGGGGTGGATCCCGATATCTTTGCGGGATTTGGAAGTACTCCTTGTCTCTCTTGAGAGCATAGTGGCAGCTAGGCTGGCCGCTGCGCTAGCTTTTCCCTCCCCTTCATGGCTTCTTTCGGGACTTCGGCTTAAAGGCATATTATTCGCTGTTATTTATTTGGAAGCAGGGAGTAGCGTGTGATTGTTTATTTCTCGCTGGAACGCGTTTGAAATGAACTAACTTTTTTGCGAGTCAAGAAATAAGAAATAAAATTTATTACGGTATAGCAAAATAGCAGGGCTAGCAATTTATTTGAAAGGTGAGTTTTGTGAAATAAGATTAATTGCGCGCTGAGATGAGCGTATGCAATTTAAAAAAAAATCCCTTGAGGAGGAGAAATTAATTTCACACTGAGCGTAGCATATTATATTAAAAAAATTTCTTAAGAGGGGAGAAATTATTTATTTTACGCTGGGAGTCGCGTATGAGATTTTAAAAAATTTCGTAGCGTGTGCAATTTATTCCACGGGTTGGAAATTTGCGCCACGAAGTAGGGAGAAATTATTTATTTTGCGCTGGGAGTCGCGTATGAGATTTTAAAAAATTTCGTAGCGGGTGCAATTTATTCCACGGGTTGGAAACTTGCGCCACGAAAGCAATTGGCACTAGTGAGTGTGATAGCATAAATTTCTTATTGGGTGACAGAAATTTATGGTATGACATATGCCATGAAGATTGCCACAAGCAATTTTTTATATGTACACTTAGTGTCTTCTTGTGCACCGTGTTTATGGGATATAATTACGGTGACCATATTTTTGAAATGAAAATAGAGAACACACCCACCAACATACCATTTTTTTTGCTAAAAATTTAAAAATGGCAAATGTCCGTTTTAAAAATGTATTTTTTATTCAAACATAAGAGATCATGTTGCAAAATAACTTATAGTTATTATAAAAAAAAAAACAGTTTACCCAGTAAACATAACATAAAAAACGTTTAAGCTCTAATTGCTTTGATATTTTTCTGTGGAATAAATTTTTTTTATCAAATTGTGGTTTTCCTCTAAATACCTCTTAAATTCCAAGCAAGAAAGTTCATAATTGCATTTTGTAATTCAAATGGATTTAATTGTCTTAATATTCATTTGCGATTTTTCCGCAGTCCAAATGTTGTTCATAAGAGAGAAAACCCTTTCTGTAGGAGCATTTGACCCTGGTAAGCAAAGACTGAATTCCACAATTTTTACAATGATTTTACAAGGTATACTTTTTTTGTCAAAGTGATTAAAAATCTCTACCCATCTTTCTTCGACTGTCGACTGACTTTCTAACCACATTTCGATCTTGTCCAAAGTCACATACTTTTTAACGTATGCTATTTCGTCAAATAGTTCGCTGTCATCAATAGTTAAATCCCTCATCATTTCCATAATTAGCACCAAACTTTTTTCTACTTCGTCCCAGGAAAGCGTTTCACGAAAAAGCATCCGTTCAAAAACTTCAACCTCTTCGAATGCAGTGCTCCATTGATCTAAGTAATCAATACAACTCGTATAAAAACTGCTTACATGTTTATTGAATTGGTCTAAATCAATTGATCCTTTTTGCTTAATTCGTTAATGATAAGCTTAATTCAATAATGCTCGTAATTCATGCTTGGTATTTGTTTTTTATACGATAATAATTCGTTTTGTATCAAATATAGAACACATTTTAAAATAGAGAACATTTCCATGTTTTTTATAACAAAATATATCATATAGAACATCGGATTAAAATAGAGTAGGTACTGTTCTATATAATATAGTACGGTTGGTCACCGTAGATATAATGAATATATGAATATATATGTTTTTATTCGCAGAGAGAGAGAGGTATGTATGTATATGTATTATAAATATGTTTGTGAATTGTAGACGTGAATATTTAAAATTTGTAATTACCCAGTTGAAAAAAAAGCTATCCAGTATGCATGCTGGAGGCATGCCTAGGAAGGTCAGCAGGCCTGCTCGTCTCCATACCCGCTTGTATCTTTTTTCTATAGGCATGTCCTAGGACGGCATGCCTGCCAAATGAACTGCCGTAGCAGCAATGCTGCATGCATCTCATGGAAGTGATGTGGCAGGTCAGATATGAAAAAAATAAAGAAATTCTTTTTTCTGTTCTAGTTTCGGAGAATTGCCAATTCATCGCAAGAAGTGGCGCCGCGCAAAGAAATACATAATTTGAAAACAAATTCTCTTTATATTAGATATTATATACATATGTACCTCTATTACATTTTATGTGCCTTGACTGAGAATTGAACCCGGGCCTCCCGTATAAGCAACCAAGTGGCTCATTCACTGATCCAACGTGACGCGTAGGCTTTGATTGCTTAAAATTAACCAGAATGAGAAAATTTTTTAAATTTCTAAAAATAAACTTTTGAAGTTGACAACAAAATTATAACCTGCCACATCCCTTCCATCGGCATGCCTTCCTTGTTTTTCAACTGGGTATATATATTTGGGAAATGTGGGTTATAAATATGTGAGTATATGAAATTGGTAAATGAGTGCAAATGAGTATATGTTTAAGTATATATGTCTGTCTATACGAGCCGTTCTTTATTGTGGATTGTATGATTTTGGACGAGTGTATTCTTTCTTGAGCAATGAGAACCGTTCAACTGTGTGCGCTACCTGCGAACCGAGGCAAAAACCAATAAAAAAAATTTTGTCTTCTTGTTCACCGATAGCGACTTCCTCTCTTCGTGGATCCTGTGTAATTGATTTGCGCTTGTGCTGAATGCGAGGAGTAGAGATCGACGTACCTACTTTTTTGTGTCTCTATTTATATATGTAGATGTGGGAATATATGTATATGTCGTGCCAGATATGACAACCTTCGACATAGATTTCACACGAAGCCGCGTAACAAGTGAGTTAATATGTTGTAAGCGCACAAATGTGGGTCGTGCGAGAATTTGTATCTGAGTGATATGTTCAATATTGACGTGGGTGTGACTTGGATGTTGTACTTACAGCTGTGATTTTGCTTTATACTTATATCTTGAGTCCGCCGTTGGTGCTGAGTCTTGATGTAGCTTTTTTCTTCTGGAGTTGGCTGATGCACTGATGCCGATGCACTGATGCAGATGTACTGATGTTGTTGCACAATGTAGCTGTAGTTGTTGTTGTCTTGATGCCCTTCCAGTAATTCAGGTGCTCACGACAGGGTATTACCGCGCAGCAGTAGCAGAACTGTTGCACAATACGTCAACTTGCAACTTTGGGCTCAATTATGCACAGCAGAAAATTTTTACTCTTTTTTTTGTAGTCGCTTTTGCGATTTTTGTTTGACTTTTACAGCCTGACCGGCCACTACACTCGCACAAGGGATGTTTTTCGCTTCTTTTTTTTCACAAACTGTTCAATTTTCTTCACTCTTTAAGAGCGTTTCACGCTCACTTTGGAGTTTCGCGATTGCGCTACAAGGAAATATAAAATTTTTTGCACGTCACCAGCTCCACAACGGCGCTACGCTTCGAATTCGCGTTTCTTCGCAAGTTACTTTCACAGTACCGCACAAATTGGTTAGGTTTTTATAAACTTTTATTTTGTTTTCGAATTTTTTCACAAGGGTTTTAAAAAATTTTTAGTTTTGTCTGGGACTGGCTCAATTTCGCCTTCGAAGGACCATGTTTGGATCGCTCGACTGCAGCGGCCCCGTGCTCGCTCAAGGTTCAAGAAATTAACACAATTTTCGGTATTTTGCTTTTTGTTTTTAATGGCAATCTTTGAAAACGATAGACTTAGGGTCCGAATCTTTGATGCTTTACAAAGGAATTTGATACAAAATGATAGCTTGAAACACTATGATTACGTTAAACACGTTGGATGAAAAAGAATGAAAATTTGTTGAAGATGGGTTTTGGACGTCTACACCGTTGGTTGGTTCGTAGCAGAGAGAAGTGAACGAAGTTGGTCCCGCTTGCGCATTGGCCGTGACGTTGGCTGCCGGGCCGCGCATGGTTGCATTCGCGAACCATTCACGGTGGTGTGATGGGTGAGCACCCATCGGCGCTTAGCCAATATGTAATTTAGAAATGTTTATAAAGCAAAGAAATAATAAGTAAAATTATACGAAGTTTATTTTCGGAAATCTTCGGCTTCATAGCGCTCTACTTGAGCACGCTGTCGCTCACTCCTACGTACAGGTGTCATGTTTTGAGACGGTCACTAGTATTTGGACGTGGATTTCCTACAGACCACCGTGATGAGGGTGTTGCCGCACGTTCAGGAGAGGGGGGCATCCCCAGCGGGAATGTTTCCGGCAGTCCCGAATGCGCGTATTTAGTTGTAGGCGCATCGCCCTTATGCTTGCTGCGTAATTGTTTTTGGTTTTGATGACGCTTAACGTAGCCGTTCGCTGTGTGTACGATATAGACCATATTTCCGAGTTGTTTTGTAATCTGTCCCGGTAACCAACGTGGTCCTCGTGCGTAATTTCTGACGTAAACGTTCTGTAAGGATATAAATTTATGTTTTAGTTTTTTCCACTCGCTGTTCCGTGAAAGTTGCGGTGCAATCTGCGCCAGCAATGTGCGATTGGGGCGACCGTGCAGTAGCTCTGCAGCCGATTTTCCGTCATTGTTTGGTGTGGAACGATACGTGGCTAAGTATTTTACAACTGCTGCATCCGTAGAGAGGCCATCTTCAATATTCTTTTTCACCGACGTTTTGAACGTTCTTACGGTACGCTCAGCTATTCCGTTTGAGGCTGGATGGAAAGGCGCGGTCGTAATGTGAGTTATGCCATTTGTAGAGCAGAATTGCTTGAATGCATCTGAAGTAAGCTGCGGCCCGTTGTCGCTGACGATACAGATTGGCAGTCCTTCCAAAGCGAAGGTAACTGATAATGCTGCAACCGTATCAGCTGTTGTAATAGTAGCGAGCCTGCTAACAAAAGGAAATTTAGAAAAAGCGTCGATACATATCAACCACATCGAATTAAAAATTGGTCCCGCGAAGTCAATATGAATTCTCTCCCACGGAGCGGAGGGCGCGGGCCAAGCACTATACTCTCTGGCTGGGTTTGGAGCAACCAGCCGACATGTTTCGCATTGTGCTGCAAGTTGCTCAATATCTCCGTCGATATTTGGCCACCAGCAATATTGTCGGGCTATTTGCTTCTTTTTCACGACACCCCAGTGCCCCTCGTGCAGAAGATGTAGTACTCGTTTTCGCAATACTTCGGGTACCACTACGCGACATGCGTTATTTTGCAGGCATAGCAGGTCGTTTATATACGAAAATTCGAGCTTTCGGTGGCAGTATGGCATAAGGTCGTGGTTACTGGTATCTAATTTTTGTGGCCAACCTTTTTCGACGAATGCTCTTACTCGTTTGAGAGTTAAATCGCGCTCAGCATGTTTGCGAAGCATGTCTTCGTTGAGTGGCACCCAATGTTGCCATATTTACAGTTTTAACTGTAAATTACAGTTTTTTGGACAAGCTTACAGTTTTTAAAATTACCTCCTAGTACAAATTACAGAATTTTTTTAATTTCAGATCTGAAAAATGAAATTGAATTTCTTTAAAACAAAATGGAAATGCGATTTAAATCGTAGTACTATCGTATTTAAGCTTGTTATTTTATTTAAAGGGAATTGCTTTGTGTTATTTTTGTTTAATAAAATTAAAATTTTGTTAAATAAATTCAAAAATCTTTTCGTTTTTGGAGGTTACAGTTTTTTTGTTGAAAAAACAGTTTTTTTTGTGAATTTACAGTTTTTTGGAAAAAAAATCTGGCAACGTTGTTGGCACCTGAAAATCGTCGATGTTGTAGCATGCCTCCTCTCTGTCGAAGTCGTTGTCGGGGCCTATCGGCAGGCGCGACAAAGCGTCGGCATTTCCATGCTCCGACGTTTTGCGATATTTAATCTCGAATTGATACGCCATCAAAATCAAAGCCCAGCGTTGCAGGCGGTTAGCTGTCATAACAGGAAGCTGTTTGTCAGGGCTAAAAATGCTTACCAGTGGCTTGTGATCAGCGTAAATTTCCGACCATAGATGTACTGGTGGAAATGCTGCACGACATAAGTAGTAGGGATATGGGGATACGAACGCAAGGGGTGGTGCAAAATCTGTGTGGTGAACTCCACCGTATGTGTGGAGCAAAAAATACTAGAACAATTCCTCCACCGTATGTGTGGTGAACGATGACGTCATCAGTGAAAATGCAACCCTGTGATAAAATTAGAATTTGACGTCATCAGTGAAAATGCAACCCTGTGATAAAATTAGAATTTGACGTCATCAGTGAAAATGCAACCCTGTGATAAAATTAGAATTTGACGTCATCAGTGAAAATGCAACCCTGTGATAAAATTAGAATTTGACGTCATCAGTGAAAATGCAACCCTGCTCTACAATTAGAATTTCGCAATTCGAATTTCACAATTAGATGTAATTTGATATGTGTGGAGCAAAATGTGACGTCATCAGTGAAATTTTGTATGTGTGGAGGAAAAAATGCTAAAACAATTCCTCCACCGTATGTGAGGAGGAGAAAGTTGACTAAAATCATGTGTGAAAATGCAACCCTGCTCTACAATTAGAATTTCGCAATTAGAATTTCGCAATGTGTGTTATAGGGAATCGAGAAGAAGGTATATTACTTGCATATTGAATATTTTTTTAGTTTTAGTTAAAACGTTGAAGTAACCATGTCGCTAGCGTCTGAAATTGAAAAGTTTTTAGTAGATTATTGCTCATTTGTTCTACCAGAGCATCTAGCATCCTTTTTTCTATGGCTTGACCAAATAAAAAGGGTGGATCCAAATGGACTAGTTGAAAACCATTTTGGAAGCCACTATCGAGAATGTGCATGGAGCAATGAAAAATGTACATCCAGACCGGATATTGCACCTGCTTTTATTATGAGAGAGCGTGTAAAAATGCAAAGATCCTGATGAGTCACTATCGCCGTTTGAGAGGAAGTTATTCGTGATTTCAAATATTCTATGTTGAAAAATAATTGATTAATATCAGAATAAATTCATATAAATGTAACATCACATCTGTCTTTTATTCATTACGATATTGTCTTGGATCACATCATCATGACATCGAAAACGCTTACTTTAAGTGGAAATACCTCTATTCTGACGGCAAACAACTTTCCACCAATAGATTTATCGGAAAATTATGTGTGTGGTCTAATTGATATCTATACCTATAATTCTATACCGAATGTTGATGTTGGGAACAATTTATTTCATATCGATGATGTAATTATTGAAATACCGGTCGGCCTATATGAACTTCAAGATATTGCAGAATACTTGCATGAAAAATATAATGAAATTAAAGAAGATGGAGCACTTTCAATTGAAGCAAATAACAACACGATGCAAACAGAGATATATTCCACTGAAAAGATTTACTTTAATAGGAAACGAACTATTGGCAAATTATTGGTTTTTATTTTTCTTTGCTCCGCTTTATTCTAGTAGCATCTCAAAATATTCACATGTATAAGCATGTGTGCTCTACTAGGAATTAGACATTTGATATAGCGTTGAACGCTTGTGATTTGATAATGTAAACAAACGCTTTGCTCCGCTTTATTCTAGTAGCATCTCAAAATATTCACATGTATGAGCATGTGTGCTCTACTTGGAATTAGAATGCGTATGACTTAGAATTTTTGAGAGGAAGAACAATTTTGCTGTTGTTTACATTAACGATTCGTTGGCATAGCTGATGATCATGCGGAAGTGGTGTACCACACAGTGCCACGGTTTTTGTAGAGGCAACAGAAAACGGACAGCAAGTAGAGTAGAATAAGATATTTTAAGTTAAATATAAATCAATCTCAGTTTTGAACCAACCAACGTGAGACGCGTTAGAAAACATATAAGTGTGTTGGGAATCAAAAAATTAAATTATGTACTAAAGTGTGATATTGTCAATACCCTTCAAGGCCAAAAAGTGGACAGCTTCAAGATAATAATAAAGCCTTCGCAGAAAGTAGGCATGGCTCCTAGCTACGACTTCCTTACGGTTACCAACTCAACCAACGTGTGACTTGCGTTAGAAAACATGTAAGTGTGTTGGGAATTAAAAAATTAAATTATATACTAAAGTGTGATATTGTCAATATCCTTCAAGGCCAAAAAGTGGACAGCTTCAAGATAATAATAAAGCCTTCGCAGAAAGTAGGCATGGCTCCTAGCTACGACTTCCTTACGGTTACCAACTCAAACAACGTGCACGTTATACCGCCGGACAAGGCCAAAAGAAATTCCATCATGATTTTTGATGATGTTGCCTGCGAGAAACAAAATAATATTCGTGCATATTTTTGCATGGGTCGGCATAAAAATGTTGATAGCTTCTATCTGTGTCAAACATATGCGTGCACACGTTTTGGCCGCCGACCATGCAATAGCAGTGTCAAAGATGGCTAGGAAAAAGCGCGCGCTTAAGTAGTGGTGAGGTTAACAAAGCGCTCGAGTAAACGTATAAAAAACTTAGGAAATCAAGATATTTCGACACAAAGTTTGAAAATATCGAATCATACTTATTTAATCAAGTATCTGGAATAAAACCTATTCAATAAATAGTGGTACGAACAGTAGCAAAGGTGCTCCCGAAGCCACCAACAATAAAGTGACAAAATGAATAAAAGATTTTTAGTAGAGGAACTGCATAAGCAAGCGCGTCAAAATTTTAAGGGGCGCTCTGTAATCACAAAAGGAATAGATGATCTCTGGCAGGCTGATTTGGTTGAAATGTGAACTTATTCCAAGTATAACAGAGGATACCGTTATCTTTTAACAATCATCGATACATTTTCGAAATTCGCTTGGGCTGTACCACTTAAAACTAAAAGTGCCGTTGATGTTGCTAGATCGATGAAAGGTGTTTTCGCTCTAGGACGAATACCAAAAAATCTACAAACTGATGACGGCAGAGAATTTTTCAATAAGGAATTTAAAACTTTGATGAATAAATATCATGTTAATCACTATTCTTCATTTAGCGTTTTAAAAGCGTCAATTGTGGAACGTTTCAATAGAACACTAAAGGGGATGATGTGGAAAGAATTTAGTTTTAATGGCTCATATAGATGGATTGATAACTATAAAGATTTAGTTGAAAAATATAATAACAAAAAACATAGAACTATAAAAATGTCACCTAATAATGTAACGTCCACCAATGAAAAAATGTTGTTGAAAATTGCATATAATAAGATCAAAATGTTCGCTAAACCCAAGTTTCATGTGGGTGATAATGTACGAATTAGCAAGTATAAACATATTTTTGAAAAAGGTTATACACCAAATTGGACAACAGAAATTTTCGAAATTCATCACATCCAAAATACTAATCCAACTACATACATATTGAAGGACTATCAAGGAAATGTAATCAAGGGAGGATTTTATGAATATGAGGTGATGAAGACGCGATATCCCAACACATATATGAAAAAGTCCTAAAAACGAGAGGAAGTAAAGCTTTTGTTAAATGGCTCGGATTCTCCAATGAACACAATTCATGGATTCATAAAAGTGAAATTTTCTAATATTGTTAAATCTAAATAGCAACATAGCAAATAAAAGAGATTTTTTAAATTTAATTAAAAAACATTACTTTTATTGTTTAATATATATATATAATTCCTAGTTGCGTACATGATTTGACCTGACAAATTTTTAAGAGAACATTATATTTAAATTCTATCAAAAATGTTCATACCTTTTGCTTTTAGTTATAATAATAGTTATAGTAAAATTAGTTAAATATTCAGGTGTAGATTCCCCCAAATAATGTATAAGTATTTACATTAGAGACTTAATTTAACTTATATTTAATTAGAGACTTAAAAGACATTTATTATAAATATTTATCTAAAGTTAAACCAATGAATTTTCTCACATCAGAAGAAATTAGAAAACAGTATGAAACCGTAATTTGGTGAAAATTTAACATTGAATTATATGGATACAGACTCCTTCATTTACAGTATTAGAACTGAAGAAATTAGAAAACAGTATGAAACCGTAATTTGATGAAAATTTAACATTAAATTATATGGATACAGACTCCTTCATTTACAGTATTAGAACTGAAGATTTTTATAAAGATATTTTAGATGATATCGACTTATATTTTGGCACTTCAGCTTATTCTAGTTATAATATCTTTAATTTACAATAAAGGATGGAAATATATCTTATATTGAATATTATAAGAAGCGTGAGGGGCCCTTTCTTAGAAAGGATGGAAATACACCCTGCGCTGAATATTATAAGGAAGGTAAGGATATTTCCTATAAAGGATGGAAATATATCTTATATTGAATATTATAAGAAGCGCGAAAGGCCTTTCCTAGAAAGGACGGAAATACACCCTGCTCACAAATAGCAAACAAGATTATGCGTACCGATTCCATTAACAGTACTTTGAAGGATTGTATTCGGGATTTCCCTACTTTAGAAGCGCAAGGGGCCTTTCCTAGAAAGGATGGAAATACACCCTGCGCTGAATATTATAAGGAAGGTAAGGATATTTCCTATAAAGGATGGAAATATATCTTATATTGAATATTAGAAGAAGCGCGAAAGGCCTTTCCTAGAAAGGACGGAAATACACCCTGCTCACAAATAGCACACAAGATAATGCGTACCGATTCCATTAACAGTACTTTGAAGGATTGTATTCGGGATTTAACTACTTTAGAAGCGTGAAGGGCCTTTCCTAGAAAGGATGGAAATACACCCTGCGCTGAATCCGTCTGGCTGTCTGTCTGTTCGCTCAGGATAGAAAGAAGGAGTGGTTCGATTTGGATCAAATTTGGTACACAGTTAGAGTTAACCTTAACTTAGTTTAAGTTCTGAGATTAGCCAAGTCGGCCGATGGACACGCCCATTATAGGCCTATAAGTCCTACTACCTCGGTTTTTTACGTTCAAATTGCTGTAATTTGTCTAATTACTAATTGAAATGAATAAAACTTGGTATTCAAGTTAAGTGTTCGGTCATCTATGACATACGAAAAAATGGGCGTGGTCCGCCCACTACATAAGCGGCAAAATTTTTCGGGTAAAATGGATCCCAATTGACTAGTTACGAATATAAAGGAATGAAATTCGGTTCCCAAGTTGATATATAGGTCTTAGATACCATAAAAGAAAATGGGCGTGGTCCGCCCACTATGTAGGCGATAAACGAAAAATCCTCTTAACTTCCAGAGCGTCCAGATTTGGTAGGAGATTTCAATATTAATGTCTTGATATTCTTCTGAGAGTAAGGTCATAGAAGTAAAAACGTCAGCGCTCCAACGATTTGAAAGCAGCTTATCATTCATCCTGTACGCGTTAACAAACCCAAATCTTCGCTAGACTCGAATTGAACACATTGAGCTATCGCACGCATCGAAATTCTTAAGAATACATTTTAAAAGACTATGTATGTTTAAGCATCTTCTGTGTAAATATATTTGGACAGCAAAACCCATCCGATTTTCTAAAACAAAACAATATTTCCCAAATCGAAAATTTCAATATATCCTGCAACCAGGTCAGCGTTATCTAACCCAGATTTAAATATCATATCTTTAAATTTCTGAGAAGCTGAAAGCCCAGCTAGTGTTCTTATTTTCCATATAACTATATTAATTGTGCCTATAATAAATAATTAAATAAAAGGAAATTTCAACAAATTAAAACTCAAAATGAAGGGATTCATCTGTGACTTCTGTGGCTCCCGTTTTACTATTAAACAAAATCTAAATCGACATATTGCAAATAAACATGATAAAGTGAATATTACATGTAAAGTATGTAAACAAACATTTTCGAGATCTGATGCATTGTCGCATCATTTAAAAGTCTATCATCAACCAGAAGATTGTCTACCATCGTGTAGCAATAATAATAACGTAAAACAGTTGCTTGATGGAAAAAAAGAAGTGCGTTGCGAGAGTTGTGACAAAAATATTGCATTAAAACTATGGAACTATCACGTATGCACAAACAAACATAAGAGAAATTCTGCAAATATATTGAATGAAAACTTTAAATGTGTTAAATCTATATTTAATGATCGCATCGAAACGGGCATATTTGAAAATAATGATGAAGGTCTACTAATACCTGAAAAATTTTAAAAAAATGCACAATCAATTATATTGAAAATGCTAAACGATATGCTTGAAAAACATTCAGCATTTAAATATAATATGGAACTATTCGCGGAATATATAAAAATGTCTAGTGATGATGAGATAGCTCTTGACTTGAAATCATTTCAAACTAAAATGTATGTAGCTCAAATTGAATCACAAGTTATTTCAAGCTATGAAGATATGTGTACGCAACTATGTGCAAAACTAGCCGAATTCCAAGAAAGAGATAGCGGATGGACCTTAATAAAAATCTCACCTGGAAATAAACATTAATGAATATAGTCCAATAAAAGGCTCTCAATATCTTCCATTGCCAGTGGAATTGAGTAAGAAGAAAGCCTGTATAAACATACAAAACAGTGATGAATTCTGCTTCAAGTGGGCGATAATATCAGCATTGTACCCAGTTGAAACACATCCTGAGAGATGTTACAACTATAAAATACCAAACATTAGAGACGATTTGATAGTTTTACAAAACAATGTCGAACTAAATTTCAAGGAGCTGACATTCCCTCTACTAATTAAGGACACTAAAAAGTTTGAGGATCAAAACAGCAGCATTAGCGTTAACATATTCGGCTTTGATGAAGAAATCCACAAAGTCGTTGGTCCCTTCTATATCACTGCTGCCGAAAAAGAACACCACATCAACCTGATGCTTATTCAGAAGGAAGAGCAGTTCCACTACGTGTGGATAAAAAATATTTCAAGGTATGTTCAATAACAATAAAAATATTTTTTTTAATATTAATATAGCTTGTTTTCCTATTTTTTTTTTCAATAGATTGCTGGGCAGCCAAGTTACTCAGTATGGGCATAAATTATTTATGTGCAACGAATGTCTGCAGTATACTCACAGCTCAGAAGCGCTGTAGAAACACAAACTTCGCTGCAACAAAATTGTTGCTGAAATGCCAAATGAGAAGAATTCAGTTTTAAGTTATAAAAATTATGAACGTGAGTTAGATGTGCCCGTCGTAGTATATGCTGATTTTGAATGTATTTTAGAAAATGAATACATTCAAAATTCAGATAAAGTAAAGAGCATTCAAAAGCATGTACCTACCTTTTGCTTTTAGCTATTATATAAACTGTCGTAATAATAGTTATAGTAAATTAGTTAAATATTCGGGTGTAGATTCACCTAAAAAATTTATAGAGTATTTAGTTAGAGACCAAAGATATTTATTATAAATATTTATATATAGTTAAACCAATGAATTTCCTCACATCAGAAGAAATTAGAAAACAGTATGAAAGCACATTATGTCATATCTGTAGGAAAGAGCTGGGCAATGTTAGAGTGGCTGATCATTGCCATTTAACTGGAAAATATAGGGGACCAGCACATAATGAATGCAATTTGAGATATCAAATTGCAAAATTTATACCTATATTTTTCCATAACTTTTCTGGTTATGATTGTCATCTGTTTATCAAAGAACTCACATCGTTTTCTGGAGATATAAACGTAAATCTCTAATTATTATTCGTAAAATGTATAGTTTTTGTTCGGTGTCGTTAAGAATTCTCAGAAGATAATCTTTCTAATTTATCATTTTAAAGTTGACCTTCTAATAGCGATTAATCTTCTTATTACAACAAATACGTTTGAACTGTATAAAATTCAAAACTTTGTGTTTGAAAATGAAAGTATTTATGTACTATGCTATCTAGTTAATATACACAACTTTAGTAAACTATTTTCAATCTTACGATGTTGTCAGTAAAAGTATCAATATTAACATAAAAGGGTATTTCTGATTTTGTTAGTTCTCCATTACATGTTTTCTAACGCATGTCTCACGTTGGATGAGATGGCATCCGTAGGGAAGTCGTAGCTAGGTGCCATGCTTACTTTCTGCGAAGGCTGTATTATTATCTTGAAGCTGTCCACTTTTTGGCCTTGAAGGATATTGACAATATCACACTTTAGTATTTAATTTAATTTTTTAATTCCCAACACACTTACATGTTTTCTAACGCAAGTCACACGTTGGTTGAGTTGGTAACCGTAAGGAAGTCGTAGCTAGGAGCCATGCCTACTTTCTGCGAAGGCTTTATTATTATCTTGAAGCTGTCCCCTTTTTGGCCTTGAAGGATATTGACAATATCACACTTTAGTATATAATTTAATTTTTTAATTCCCAACACACTTACATGTTTTCTAACGCAAGTCACACGTTGGTTGAGTTGGTAACCGTAAGGAAGTCGTAGCTAGGAGCCATGCCTACTTTCTGCGAAGGCTTTATTATTATCTTGAAGCTGTCCCCTTTTTGGCCTTGAAGGATATTGACAATATCACACTTTAGTATATAATTTAATTTTTTAATTCCCAACACACTTACATGTTTTCTAACGCAAGTCACACGTTGGTTGAGTTGGTAACCGTAAGGAAGTCGTAGCTAGGAGCCATGCCTACTTTCTGCGAAGGCTGTATTATTACCTTGAAGCTGTCCCCTTTTTGGCCTTGAAGGATATTGACAATATCACACTTTAGTATATAATTTAATTTTTTAATTCCCAACACACTTACATGTTTTCTAACGCAAGTCACACGTTGGTTGAGTTGGTAACCGTAAGGAAGTCGTAGCTAGGAGCCATGCCTACTTTCTGCGAAGGCTTTATTATTATCTTGAAGCTGTCCCCTTTTTGGCCTTGAAGGATATTGACAATATCACACTTTAGTATATAATTTAATTTTTTAATTCCCAACACACTTACATGTTTTCTAACGCAAGTCACACGTTGGTTGAGTTGGTAACCGTAAGGAAGTCGTAGCTAGGAGCCATGCCTACTTTCTGCGAAGGCTGTATTATTACCTTGAAGCTGTACACTTTTTGACCTTGAAGGATATTGCCAATATCACACTTTAGTACATAATTTAATTTTTTAATTCGCAACACACTTACATGTTTTCTAACGCAAGTCACACGTTGGTTGAGTTGGTAACCGTAAGGAAGTCGTAGCTAGGAGCCATGCCTACATTCTGCGAAGGCTTTATTATTATCTTGAAGCTGTCCACTTTTTGGCCTTGAAGGATATTGACAATATCACACTTTAGTATATAATTTAATTTTTTAATTCCCAACACACTTACATGTTTTCTAACGCAAGTCACACGTTGGTTGAGTTGGTAACCGTAAGGAAGTCGTAGCTAGGAGCCATGCCTACTTTCTGCGAAGGCTTTATTATTATCTTGAAGCTGTCCCCTTTTTGGCCTTGAAGGATATTGACAATATCACACTTTAGTATATAATTAAATTTTTTAATTCCCAACACACTTACATGTTTTCTAACGCAAGTCACACGTTGGTTGAGTTGGTAACCGTAAGGAAGTCGTAGCTAGGAGCCATGCCTACTTTCTGCGAAGGCTTTATTATTATCTTGAAGCTGTCCCCTTTTTGGCCTTGAAGGATATTGACAATATCACACTTTAGTATAAAATTAAATTTTTTAATTCCCAACACACTTACATGTTTTCTAACGCAAGTCACACGTTGGTTGAGTTGGTAACCGTAAGGAAGTCGTAGCTAGGAGCCATGCCTACTTTCTGCGAAGGCTGTATTATCACCTTGAAGCTGTTCACTTTTTGGCCTTGAAGGGTATTGACAATATCACACTTTAGTACATAATTTAATTTTTTAATTCCCAACACACTTACATGTTTTCTAACGCAAGTCACACGTTGGTTGAGTTGGTAACCGTAAGGAAGTCGTAGCTAGGAGCCATGCCTACTTTCTGCGAAGGCTTTATTATTATCTTGAAGCTGTCCACTTTTTGGCCTTGAAGGATATTGACAATATCACACTTTAGTATATAATTTAATTTTTTAATTCCCAACACACTTACATGTTTTCTAACGCAAGTCACACGTTGGTTGAGTTGGTAACCGTAAGGAAGTCGTAGCTAGGAGCCATGCCTACTTTCTGCGAAGGCTGTATTATTATCTTGAAGCTGTACACTTGTTGACCTTGAAGGATATTGCCAATATCACACTTTAGTACATAATTTAATTTTTTAATTCGCAACACACTTACATGTTTTCTAACGCAAGTCACACGTTGGTTGAGTTGGTAACCGTAAGGAAGTCGTAGCTAGGAGCCATGCCTACATTCTGCGAAGGCTTTATTATTATCTTGAAGCTGTCCACTTTTTGGCCTTGAAGGATATTGACAATATCACACTTTAGTATATAATTTAATTTTTTAATTCCCAACACACTTACATGTTTTCTAACGCAAGTCACACGTTGGTTGAGTTGGTAACCGTAAGGAAGGCGTAGCTAGGAGCCATGCCTACTTTCTGCGAAGGCTGTATTATTACCTTGAAGCTGTACACTTTTTGACCTTGAAGGATATTGCCAATATCACACTTTAGTACATAATTTAATTTTTTAATTCGCAACACACTTACATGTTTTCTAACGCAAGTCACACGTTGGTTGAGTTGGTAACCGTAAGGAAGTCGTAGCTAGGAGCCATGCCTACTTTCTGCGAAGGCTGTATTATCACCTTGAAGCTGTTCACTTTTTGGCCTTGAAGGGTATTGACAATATCACACTTTAGTACATAATTTAATTTTTTGATTCCCAACACACTTATATGTTTTCTAACGCGTCTCACGTTGGTTGGTTCAAAACTGAGACTGAATTATATTTACCTTAAAATATCTTATTCTACTCTACTTGCTGTCCGTTTTCTGTTGCCTCTTCAAAAACCGTGGCACTGTGTGGTACACCACTTCCGCATGATCATCAGCTATGCCAACGAATCGTTAATGTAAACGACAGCAAAATTGTTCTTCCTCTCAAAAATTGTAAGTCATACGCATTCTAATTCCAAGTAGAGCACACATGCTCATACATGTGAATATTTTGAGATGCTACTAGAATAAAGCTGAGCAAAGCGTTTGTTTACATTATCAAATCACAAGCGTTCAACGCTATATCAAATTTCTAATTCCTAGTAGAGCACACATGCTTATACATGTGAATATTTTGAGATGCTACTAGAATAAAGCGAGCAAAGCGTTTGTTTACATTATCAAATCACAAGCGTTCAACGCTACATCAAATTTCTAATTCCTAGTAGAGCACACATGCTTATACATGTGAATATTTTAAGATGCTACTAGAATAAAGCGGAGCAAAGAAAAATAAAAACCAATAATTTGCCAATAGTTCGTTTCCTATTAAAGTAAATCTTTTCAGTGGAATATATCTCTGTTTGCATCGTGTTGTTATTTGCTTCAATTGAAAGTGCTCCATCTTCTTTAATTTCATTATATTTTTCATGTATGTATTCTGCAATATCTTGAAGTTCATATAGGCCGACCGGTATTTCAATAATTACATCATCGATATGAAATAAATTGTTCCCAACATCAACATTCGGTATAGAATTATAGGTATAGAAATCAATTAGACCACACACATAATTTTCCGATAAATCTATTGGTGGAAAGTTGTTTGCCGTCAGAATAGAGGTATTTCCACTTAAAGTAAGCGTTTTCGATGTCATGATGATGTGATCCAAGACAATATCGTAATGAATAAAAGACAGATGTGATGTTACATTTATATGAATTTATTCTGATATTAATCAATTATTTTTCAACATAGAATATTTGAAATCACGAATAACTTCCTCTCAAACGGCGATAGTGACTCATCAGGATCTTTGCATTTTTACACGCTCTCTCATAATAAAAGCAGGTGCAAGTATCCGGTCTGGATGTACATTTTTCATTGCTCCATGCACATTCTCGATAGTGGCTTCCAAAATGGTTTTCAACTAGTCCATTTGGATCCACCCTTTTTATTTGGTCAAGCCATAGAAAAAAGGATGCTAGATGCTCTGGTAGAACAAATGAGCAATAATCTACTAAAAACTTTTCAATTTCAGACGCTAGCGACATGGTTACTTTAACGTTTTAACTAAAACTAAAAAAATATTCAATATGCAAGTAATATACCTTCTTCTCGATTCCCTATAACACACATTGCGAAATTCTAATTGCGAAATTCTAATTGTAGAGCAGGGTTGCATTTTCACACATGATTTTAGTCAACTTTCTCCTCCTCACATACGGTGGAGGAATTGTTTTAGCATTTTTTCCTCCACACATACAAAATTTCACTGATGACGTCACATTTTGCTCCACACATATCAAATTACATCTAATTGTGAAATTCTAATTGCGAAATTCTAATTGTAGAGCAGGGTTGCATTTTCACTGATGACGTCAAATTCTAATTTTATCACAGGGTTGCATTTTCACTGATGACGTCAAATTCTAATTTTATCACAGGGTTGCATTTTCACTGATGACGTCAAATTCTAATTTTATCACCGGGTTGCATTTTCACTGATGACGTCATCGTTCACCACACATACGGTGGAGGAATTGTTCTAGTATTTTTTGCTCCACACATACGGTGGAGGAGTTCACCACACAGATTTTGCACCACCCCTTGCGTTCGTATCCCCATATCCCTACTACTGGCATACACGATTGAGAGTGCCTCCTTCTCAATTTGGCTATATTTACATTGGTGTACATCGAGTGTCTTTGATGCAAATGCGATTGGTCGTTCTGTGCCTCCAGGACACATGTGCGAAAGCACTGCACCGATTCCATATGATGAGGCGTCAGTTGCGAGGATCAGTGGCAGGTGCTCTTGGTAGTGTGCGAGTTGAGTGGCATTAATGATGCACTTCTTTAAGGAGGAATACGCTTGCTCTTGCGCGTGGCCCCATGCGAATGGTACATCTTTACGTCTCAGCTTATTAATTGGTGCTGCCAACTGAGAATAATTCGGTATGAAATTATGGTAATAGTTAATCTTACCCATAAACGCCTCGACTTCTTTAAAATTTTTTGGTGGTGGTAATTGTTTTACTGCTTTTACCCCACGCTCATCTGGCAGAATGCCTTGCGCGCTAATATGCCGTCCTAAATAGTGTATTTCCTCTTGCAGAAACATACAATTTTCCACCTTGCACTTTATACCATTCTGCAGTAAGATGGAAAGGACCGTTTCGAGTCCGCTAACGTGTTCCTCGATGGTGGGTGCAGTCACTATAATATCATCGAGGTAATTGCCGCACCCTTCGATTCCATGTAACAACTGCTCTAGGTGCCTCTGAAAAATAGCAGGCGCACTAGCAATGCCGTATGGAAGACGTTGGTACTGGAAAAGCCCCAGCGGCGTGTTGACAACCAACACCTGTTTAGCTTCGTTATCCAGCTCCATTATTTGCAGATAGGCGTCCTTCAAATCTATTTTGGAAAACAATTGACCATAGCGTATAACATGAAATAAATCTTCACGCCGAAGTAGCGGATGCTGTTCGATGTAGATTTGTAGGTTGACGGTTGTTTTAAAATCGCCGCAAATTCTAATGGAGCCATCTGGTTTTTTGGCTAAGGCAATGGGCGAGGCCCAGTCGCTGAATTTAAGCGGCTTCCATATGCCAGCCTGCGTTAGACGTTCGGCTTCTATTTTGAATGCTGGTAGCAGTGCATATGACGCGCCCAGAGCAAAAACGACTTTTATACCTGCACAGCGCATGTGCGCAATGAGGCGAAAATTGACACCCGAAGCGTTTTTCCTCTGTGCGCGTCATATGGTATTGGTCGGCTTTTGAGAAATTTCGGCTTCGCGTCGGATTTTAGGAGAATGCTTGCTTTAAAATCCTTGATTATACCCAAAGCAGGTTCAAAAACTTCGGCATATTTTTGCATATTTTTTCGGTTATATGCGTCAATTCTGAAATATTACCGATTTGATGAATTCCGAAACCGAATAACTTGAATAAGTCCGCATTTCCTACAACTAACAAAACGGGTTATTCAATTTTTCCACACTTAGCATTCGTTGTGAGCTCGCCGAAAATGTCAATTGTCTTGTTGCCGAACCCTACGGAGCTGTCTGTTACTGCGAGCAAGCGGTGGTGAGCCCGATTGCTCATAAGTGTCCATGGTTAACAATGAAATTGACGCGCCACTGTCCATATGGAAATTTATTAATTTGTTGTCATATGACATATGCAGTGCATATGACGCGCCCAGAGCAAAAACGACTTTTATACCTGCACAGCGCATGTGCGCAATGAGGCGAAAATTGACACCCGAAGCGTTTTTCCTCTGTGCGCGTCATATGGTATTGGTCGGCTTTTGAGAAATTTCGGCTTCGCGTCGGATTTTAGGAGAATGCTTGCTTTAAAATCCTTGATTATACCCAAAGCAGGTTCAAAAACTTCGGCATATTTTTGCATATTTTTTCGGTTATATGCGTCAATTCTGAAATATTACCGATTTGATGAATTCCGAAACCGAATAACTTGAATAAGTCCGCATTTCCTACAACTAACAAAACGGGTTATTCAATTTTTCCACACTTAGCATTCGTTGTGAGCTCGCCGAAAATGTCAATTGTCTTGTTGCCGAACCCTACGGAGCTGTCTGTTACTGCGAGCAAGCGGTGGTGAGCCCGATTGCTCATAAGTGTCCATGGTTAACAATGAAATTGACGCGCCACTGTCCATATGGAAATTTATTAATTTGTTGTCAATAACTATATGAATAAAACTATTATTGTTTTCATTCTTTACCACGCCGGTAACTAAAAATGTTTTCGAGAGCGTCAACGTTGTTGTTGGTATGCACATTCTTCTTGATTTTATAATTTTTGTTGTTTCTTTTTGCACTGGACGAATGAGTGGCTGTGTTTGACATACACACCGGAGCGATGTGGCCCTTTTTACCGCACTTGTTGCACATGGCATTCTTAAATTTGCACTCCTCTAGCGGGTGGGAAACGAAACATCCCGAGCACGACTTGTACTTGCCAGCGCTCGAACTCTTAAAATGAACATCAGATTTTGAGCGCGCATTTTGTGACTTTTGAAGAACAGCGTTCACTGGAAGAAAGTTACCACCTGTTGTGTAATCTTTAATTGTTGCCATCGTTTTAGTTGTCGATTCGAATGACTCGGCGACAAGCAAGACGTCCGCAAGAGTTGGTTTTAATTTTTGCAGGGCGGCAGTACGTACCATGTCATGCGGTGTATGTAGGATGATCTGATCGCGTATCATGTCATCTACATAATTGTGCGTGCAATTTTCAGCACCACAAGCAAATTCACAATCTCGAGCAATTCCCCGAAGATCGGCAACCCACTCTTTATATGTTTGAGTCGGCTTCATGACACACTTATTGAATTAAAATCTAGCTGCCACTACATGTGTTTTTGTTCTAAAATGTTCTGCTAGCTTTGCCGTTAACTGCTGATAATTTTGTTTTTGCAAATCCTCACTCCCGAATAAGTTTTTTAAAAGCTCAAAAATTTCTGTTCCGCACCACGACAGGAAAAATGATTTCTGCTTGTCCACCGACGCTACGCCATATGCTGAAAAATGTTGATTCATTTGCTCCTCATACGCGTTCCAACATTGCTTTTCCTTGTCGAAGTTATGAAACTGTGGGACAGCGATGGTAGCGCTGCACGCAGTAGATGGGACACTACCAGCTTGACTTGTTAAAACTCTCTGCATGAACTGCTGCTGCTCCATTAACAATTTTTCCGACCATTTTCGCTGTTGGTCCAGCAGGTCTTTCATAAAACTTTCTGTTTCGGAAGGCATATTCAATATCGCGTTTGAAAACTAGACTTTATCCTCGTCGCCAACTGAAGAATTTGAGGTGCGAAGTTAACGCAAAGACGATTGAGTTTAGACTGATTTTATTTTGCAAAGTTAAAGTAGCTGAATGTTACAATAGGAATTTACAGTTAATGAGGTGATGTTTTAGCATATGCAAATAGTACATAGAGAGAGAGAGAGCAAAACTTAAAAGATGACAGTACATACATATGTAAAATAACTAAAGAGAAAATATATCACCTTCCATTGTAGCTCCGTTTACGCACATCCTAAACCATTGCTTTACCACCTCTTGCTACCCGGAAATGTGGAAAGTTGCCACCATTCTACCTGTAGCCAAGAAATCAATTGCCAGTGACCCGATCGACTTCCGGCCAATAAGCATTCTGTCGTCATTGTCTAAAGTTTGTGAAGCACTTATGGCTGATCAGATCATGAAGCACGTAACTAGCAACAAGCTGCTATCGCCATTTCAGTCAGGTTTTCGGCCGGGGCACAGTTGCTCCACGGCAATGGTAAAAATACTGGATAACACACGATGTGCGTTTGACCAGAGACATATTACGCTACTTTGCCTACTTGATTATTCCAAAGCATTCGATAGCGTAAGCCACGAATTGCTTTTGTTGAAGCTTGAAACTCAGTTTGGCTTCTGTAATTCTGCATTAAAATTAATGAAAAATTACTTAGCAGGTAGAATGCAAAGAGTGCGAGTTGGCAGTTCTTACTCTATACACCCATACCTCGCTATACGGCCGCTCTTTATACGGCATTTTGCCATAACGGCCCTCTTCAATTAAGGCACGTTTTCGATTTACGGCCTAAAATGTTTCGCTATAACGGCAAAAAAACTTTTTTTCCATGTCGATATACAATTTTTTTAAGCCTGGTCCATACCAGCGAAAAATGATGACGACAGTGATCTGCAGGTTACCATTTCTTCATCGTCTTCAGATTAAAGCTATTAAAAAAAAAATTTTATGTATACATACATACACAAATTTTATGCAACATGAAGTTGCTTAATTTTTTTTTATAGATTATTGTTTGTTTTTGAAGTTTTTTATTATTTTATGTGCAAATGTATGTACTTGTTATGCATGTATTTTTGATTTAAATGAAATAAAAAGATAAAATGCAATTTTAATAATAAACCATGTTACATATTTAACAAATTTGGAACCGATCCCATTGAATTTGTATGAATTTGTATTAGAATAACTGATTCTTTATACGGCTTTTCGTATTGCGGCCAAGTTTCGTGGAACGTATCTAGGCCGTAAAGCGAGGTATGGGTGTATTCATATCAATCAATGTCGGTGTCCCTCAAGGGTCTGTCTTAGGTCCCTTGTTGTTTTCCTTATTTGTTAATGACATTTTCACGGTGTGCAAGCACGTTAGTATGCTTACGGCAGCAAGGTCGGGTGGCGTTGGTTGCAAGGCGGTCTCCGATCCGCAATATTCATTTTCCGTCCAGGGGCCTTACTCTGTATTTCGTTTCGAAAGTCAAATTGTTCGGAAACGGAAAATCGTAACTGTGTAATCCAAAAGTAGGAAATAAATTTTCAAGTTTCGGAATCTATTTTTAGAGATTTAGAAAGTCGAAAATTCTGTTCTCTGTATTCTGAATTTAACTGAAAATCCATTCGAATTTCGGAATTTTTTTTCGGTAGTGATATTGAGGGTGAAAAAAAAATTAAAACTATTGCAATGTGTGTTTTTTGATATAAATACGAGAAAAAAATATCATTTTTATTATTACTAATGTAATATACTGCATTCTAATGCAATTTCAGAGATTCTTTAAACAAATATGCTTACATCGCACAGTGTGTGCTATGGCTAATCTATAGGGACTTTATTAAAATTTGTAAAAATTTAGAATGGCGCCTTACGAATTGTCAAGGATTTTAGAAGTAATAATAATGTATTTTTATAATGAATTTCAATATCCCGTTGCAATGTTGTATATTCCATTATTGCCATATTACACCCAAAAATCCTAAAAACACACAATAAGAGTTGTACGCGGGATGGTCGCATTAAATTTGGAGCAAATTGGGGAAAGATTTTTTTGAGAACTTAATCAGAAAATATGCCTACATACGCCAGTGATTGTCTGCAAGCCTAAATTTTGTAAAATAATAAAGTTTTTTACTATCAAAATATAGTAGGTACTTCTTACTAGTTTGATTAGAGTTAAAATGCCTGTAACAACGACCACAAAATGAACTGCGAGGTAGATACTATTTATTATTAACTCTTTTTTGTTGGATACTATGTAATTGAAAACAGTTTTTCAAATCTTTCATGAACGAAGAAATTGAAGCTCTTAAAAATTGCGAAGAAAAAGCAAATGTTAAAACTGATATCCTCCCTGTGCAAGAAATTTCAAAGTGGTGTCAAGTTTTATTATGGCATGGAGTTTTCAAACCGGCGTGGATGTTTTGTTTAGGACACACATGACTGCGTCTTTCGTCAGGCGATAATTTTTCACACAATAAATTAAAAGGAATTTTATTTGCACTTTTACCTCTCATCGCTCTAAGCCATTACATATATTAAATTTAGACCTTATAATCTCTTGCTCAAGTCGCTCGTCCTGTTTTTTTCCCAACTTATTTTTCTTTGCACATATAAAATTTCTTCTTTTCAATCTTATTTTCAACGGAAAACACAAATTTTTCGTTCGTTTCTAAAAAAAGTACATTGCAGTTCTCAGACGAAAATTCCGATACGAAGAACTTTTATTTTCCATGGGAAATACACATTTTTTTACATTTCTAAAAATTTTTGGGATATTGGGGTCATGTTTGGTCTCACTCCTTAGACTTGGGATCACTCCAATTCCCGTCTCATTTTCCGAGATGAAGGATACGGATATGTAGTAAGTTCCTATCGGGTTTCATTGATGTATGATGCATAGTTCTAAAGTTATAACCAAATGTGTAGTTGCTTGAAAAGTGCCACGCCCCTTGTCCTACGCCCATACAATTTTGTCAGTGGGACGACGCATCCAAGAGGCGACTGCATACGGAATTTCAATGCTGAATGACTTTTAATACCAAAGCTATTCGATATAAACATTTTCGTTTGTATGGGCGGTGCCACGCCCTCTTGTCCACTGCCCGTCTTATTTTCCCAGTAGAAGGGTATGGAGGTGTAGTAAGTTCCTACCGAGTTTCATTGATGTGTGATATGTAGTTCTAAAGTTATACACAAATCTGCAGTTGATAAAAAAGTTCCACGCCCCTTATCCTACGCCCATAAAATTTTACCAGTGGGACGACACAGCCATGAGGCGACTGCATACGGAGTTTTAATGCTGCACGACTTTTAGTTCCAAAGCTGTAGATCAAAATTTCTCTTTAGTTGCGAGTGGCGCCATCTTCTGGTCAACTCAGAAACTAAAAACTACTGTGGCCTTTCCAATAATTAATTGATACCGAAAAAAAAAATTAGAATACTCTCCCAGGGATCGAACTCACGCACTTTCGGTTTCTGCGCCAGCGCCTTACTCACTGCGAAACTAAAAACTACTGTGGCCTTTCCAATAATTAATTGATACCGAAAAAAAAATAAGAATACCCTCCCAGGGATCGAACTCACGCACTTTCGGTTTCTGCGCCAGCGCCTTACTCACTGCGAAACTAAAAACTACTGTGGCCTTTCCAATAATTAATTGATACCGAAAAAAAATAAGAATACCCTACCAGGGATCGAACTCACGCACTTTCGGTTTCTGCGCCAGCGCCTTACTCACTGCGAAACTAAAAACTACTGTGGCCTTTCCAATAATTAATTGATACCGAAAAAAAATAAGAATACCCTACCAGGGATCGAACTCACGCACTTTCGGTTTCTGCGCCAGCGCCTTACTCACTGCGAAACTAAAAACTACTGTGGCCTATCCAATAATTAATTGATACCGAAAAAAAAATAAGAATACCCTCCCAGGGATCGAACTCACGCACTTTCGGTTTCTGCGCCAGCGCCTTACTCACTGCGAAACTAAAAACTACTGTGGCCTTTCCAATAATTAATTGATACCGAAAAAAAAATAAGAATACCCTCCCAGGGATCGAACTCACGCACTTTCGGTTTTTGCGCCAGCGCCTTACTCACTGCGAAACTAAAAACTACTGTGGCCTTTCCAATAATTAATTGATACCGAAAAAAAAATAAGAATACCCTACCAGGGATCGAACTCACGCACTTTCGGTTTCTGCGCCAGCGCCTTACTCACTGCGAAACTAAAAACTACTGTGGCCTTTCCAATAATTAATTGATACCGAAAAAAAAAATAAGAATACCCTCCCAGGGATCGAACTCACGCACTTTCGGTTTCTGTGTCAGCGCCTTACTCACTGTGCTATCACAGCTCTTGCTTGCTTATTTTCTAAACTTTTATAAGAAGCGTTTGCGTTAATGACACGTCAGTGAGGCAGTGACGTGGACTTTTATTGTATAGATTCCGAAAGTAAGAAGTTTTACTTGGCAGCATTTTTGTTCGTTTCTAATATTTTAGAGAGTACCAACTCAAATTCGAGTAGGAAAGCAAATCCAAATGAAATTAACTTTCGAAACGAAATACAGAGTAAAAGCTCAGTTAGTGATGACGTATCGTATTTATTCGTATCGTAAATGTCTGAGAGAGATCTATTTCTATAAGAATTTCTGCGTTACGATCCGAATAAATACGTCAAGAGCGAACGCATGTATAGAGCTCGGGTAAAACAGGTTTTGTCTGCGATACGAATAAATACTATACGTCATCACTAACTGAGCCTTAAGGCCCCAGAATTGGGTTGAACTGACCGATAGCGCTTGTATTATCGAAAATAAATAAATTATAATAAGAATAAATAAATAAATAGTAGTGGTTTTGTTCTTCTCGCACCTTGTGCTCTTGGGCGGCGATTACTTCATTGTATCTCAGTGCGCCATGGCGACGTTTTAGAACCCACTCCTCTGTCCGGAAAAAAAACCTTGTATTTAAATCGCAGGAGCCACGCCGTGAGCCTAAATAGTTTATGGGCGTTCGATGCCCGTGTCAACAGGCTTTGTCTCTCAAGTGAAATGCTAAGAGCGGCGATTGCCTTCCTGATGGGACCGAGCTTGGCATCTCAGTCCACAGTGTCGTTTTTTAGTGCGCTGTTCTGGATGATCGCTGGTTCGTGTCGACCAATTCACTTAGCAGTGCTACCCGTGATTTGGCCACGATCAACCTACACTCTGCTTGAGAATTGGTTTCGCGCTTATAGTACTGCGCCATATGCTGTCATTACATGCCAAAGTACACTCTTGGAGATCTCACCCAGTTTATAAAAAATTTTCGAGCGTTAATAGTTAAGAATCCTAATTGTTTTACATTTTATCCTAGATAATTGGACTTCTAAATGCATTTACACCTCAACGAAACTTGGAAGAGTTTCAAGATGTTTATTTGGTGATGGAATTAATGGACGCCAACCTTTGTCAAGTCATTCAAATGGACCTGGATCATGATCGAATGTCGTATTTGCTCTATCAAATGCTTTGTGGAATAAAACACTTACATTCGGCTGGAATTATTCACAGAGTACGTATAACTAATTAATAGTTCTCTTGTAAAAACCGTAGCAGGAACCGGGGGAAAAAATATTTACACCGGCGCAAACAGTTTCAGCCCAATTCTGAAAATTCCCTGGGAGTTTTGTTCCCAAGAATTTTATTTTTCCTGGGAGACAATTCCTCCTATTCTAATCTCCCTGGGAGAAGCAAAATTTGGGAGAAGAAGTTCGAATATTCGAAAACAGCTGTTTTGCCGCTGTTGAGCTGTCAAAATAAATGTAAACTTTAAAAAGTTATTGAAAAAATTTGAAAAAGTGCAAAAATTGTGTGAAAAATGTTTGGTTGGCTGGTTTAAGTTGCTAGTTACTGATTATCAATTAGCATTGAGTGCTACGCCTCAATAAACCTGCAACCATTTGGCGGAATTGAGAAATTTTAAAACATTAATGGTTTTCATACTTTGGATGTCATTGATGTTCTCTAGAAAAGCGTTTTAAATCTTCCTCTTGCTAGGGCATGACATTTAAAGAGGAAGTGATCTATCGCTTCTTGTTCATTCAGGTTTTCGCAACTACTTCAGTACAGATTGAAGGGAATGCCGAGTCTAGCAGCATGCTTACCTACCGCCCAGTGACCTGTGCGTGCGGCAGTAAGCCTGTTTACATTCTTCTTGTTCATTCTAAGAAGGGTACGTGTTTTCCGGTTTCATACGTGCACCAGATTTTCTTGGTGGTCCTGCATGTCACCAAATCTCTCCATTGTCGTTTTGCTTCTACCTTTGATCTCGCTTATCGAAGTACCCACGTCTGCCGCGCTAGAATCGTCCAGCGCAGAGCCCAGCTTCGCCAGTTCATCAGCAGTCCTAATATATTTCTGCAAACTGGTAGTCATACAGTTTCGGTCGAATTTCTCTAATTATGCCTGGGAATAACCCTGATATAAATATCACCACATCGTCAGCATAGGCCACTACACGGCCTCCACAGTTGGTTCATAACGATCAGCCATAGTATAGGAAATAGAACTGACCAGGGCATAAGGAAAAAATTTAATTTTGTTTGTTAGACCAATCTCAGCCTGGATGCGTCTGCTTTTAAGTAGCGACACTATCCAGGAACCAATGCAATCCTCCACCACTTGTGCTATGGCCTCTTGGATTTCTTCAATCCTGACATTGAAATTTTGAGCCGCTTCTGCCGCACATATTGCTGCACATTACTTAAGTATTTCCATTTTTCCTTGCTGCTCCTTGTTTGTGGAAAAACTCCCAAAAAATTGTATCTCCTTCTCCCATTTTTTCACATTTGTGATACCTACTTTTTCCATTGGGAGTTTTTTTCACTTTTAGATCATTATTCAGAATAGGAGAATTGGGAACAGGGAAAAAACATGATTGTCTGTTTTCGCGGGAACTGACCGGGTTGCCAGTTCCGCGAGTCGGGGTGCCGATGAGGTGCTGGAGTTATCGCTTGGGTTGCGGGAAGGCAAGGTTGGTGGAAAATACAAAAACTCGGGATGTTTTCTGTTATATTTAAGTTTAGGTGTTTAATCGGGTTTCTTCTTTTCTACTTACGTTCGGTACAATTTCGGGCTTAGTTGGTACGGCTATCGAGATGTCCTTTCCTTGCCGGGGTCACTTTCAGTAGTAAACCAAAGTCAGAAAAGTCAACTTTTTAAACCATGACCGGGCAAAATCATAACAAAGCCCCCAGGCCAGTTGACAGTCGAGATGTACAAAAGGTACACTTCGAACAAAACCTATCACTCTGGCATGGGTTGCCAACGGACAAGAAGAGGAATGTAACGCTGAGGGGTTTGGCATGAACATTACCGCCCCCCTTGCAGCGTCACTGCAACAGACACCATATATACTTAAAGCTACTGCTAGATAAATACATATAACGAGTTGTGTTTCAGTGCATTCAGTGCGAGGGTTTAATAAAAAATTCTTAGCTTAATTTAATCCATAATTCAAATTTCATATAAAAACATATTTTTAAAATAAAGCAGCAGGTGGACTGGATGGCTTCTTGGTGGTGGGCACCACGGTCGAGGCGATGCTCCACCCCGGCCATCGTTGTACAAAGAGAGGCATGCGGACGGCGGTGGGCACCACGGTCGAGGCGATGCTCTACGCTTGCCATCGCCTTTGCGCCGATATTTCCAGCGCCGTTTCATGCGTGGTTGGTCGGCTCTTGCGGGGTGGTCAGGGCGAGGGGGCCCGCGGAAGGGATGGCTGCTTAGCGGTGGGCACCACAGTCGAGGCGATACTCCACACCAGCTAAGCGGTGGGCACCACGGGCGAGGCAATGCTCCACGCTTGCCATCGTTGTTCCGCCGCAGCGACTCCACAGCCGGGGGACATGGGCGTGACATCACTCCAGCTAGGTACATCGCCGCCTCTGTGTCCGGAGAGATTTCGCGTGGGCGACATGGTCGAGACACCGCTCCAGGCGAAATCCTCCGTACTTCATCCAAGGACTTCTCAGTCGGGCAGAACGGACCGGGTCCTACTCCGTACTGGTCCTCCTTGGACGTCCGCGCTGCGCGACCTACACAGTCACCACCGTCCAGCGACACATCCTCGCTCAGAACCTCAGCAAACCTCCACGTCCGGCGAATATCAGCTTCGGGCTGGTGATTTTGTTTGAAAGGGGCCAGTGCCCCAGGGCGTGAGTGCCCTCTCGGTATGTGGAGCAAGCTGTGGTCTTGGCGATTGCGGTCTTTTCCGCGAAATTCGCTGTCGCATGGATCCGTACAATAGGACGGTGACAGGCCGTTCGCGCAGCTGCGGGGAAGCAGCACAGGACTCAAACTCTCATAGACCTCTATAGTGCGAAACTCTGGGCAGAATCGCAAGCGGCGCATTGCAGAGCACAACCGGGATGAATCAGCGATAACGCATAGGTGAGTACCGCTGTTGTACGCGGCAATCACCGTCGAGGTTGGGATTGGGTGTGGTGGCAGGTGTCGCGTGAACTTCCATGACCCACAGAACCTTTTTCGAGCTCCGCCTTTAATTATATTCTGTTCGACTCGCGCAATGACGGAGCTCGCGCGGATTGATTTTTTATTGCCGGGTAGGGAAGGGAGAGCAACAGCTTCCTTTTGTTCTTCTTGACATGAAACGCGCGGGGAAATTACTTCGCTGTGAAAGGCGTTCGGAAATGTTGATCGGTGTGTGTTCAAACGGTCAGATTCTTGCCGGCCCTGAGAAGAATTTATCGCATCGGGATCATTAATATCGGGCGGGGCCGCATTTTCGAAATGTAAGAGCGGATGATGACGCTGCTTACATTTAGGGCAGTTGAAGGGACTATTACAATTCCCTAGGTCATGCGCATGCGACAAGCAGTTATTGCATAACTGAAGCCGGCTCACCTCGGATAAGCGATCTTCCACAGACATGCCGAAAAATTGCGGGCAAGTTTTCAGAACATGCCGTGTAGAAGAGCAGGATCGGCATAAAGTCTTAGCTAAAAGGACTCTTGGCAAAGGGGGTGCAATCGATTGTACACAAACGGGGGTATTGGACTGCATCGTCGTAGAGTGAGCCGGAGACGGGGGTACAAACGAGCGGCACAAGAGCGCTAACTCGCTCATTTTCGCCGCGCACCGAACGTAGGCGGTGTAACAAACTCTATATTTTACTTAAATGACGTCAGCAGAGTGCCGATCGTCACAAATGGAAATCGAGGTAGCTTCTAGACATTCGTAGTACGAAGCATGCACCTTATTCCAAAGAGAGTTCACTTCTTCTCTTTGAGCTTCGAGAGAGTGGAACGTGTGATCCTCTCGATTGTAGCTGAAACTTGACTCGAACTCGAGCAGTTCATCAGCCAAGCGTACAAAACGATTACAAGAAGCCATGGTTGGAATTCACAAGAAAGTCTACTTAGTGGAAAATAACACAGAAATATTT
This sequence comes from Neria commutata, assembly GCA_963457695.1. Taxonomy (NCBI): domain Eukaryota; kingdom Metazoa; phylum Arthropoda; class Insecta; order Diptera; family Micropezidae; genus Neria; species Neria commutata. The sequence continues at coordinate 34,317,778 of OY735246.1, forward strand.
TCAAAAAAAATTATTTAATTTAACAAAAATTAATAAATTATTTATTTTACTGATTTATTCGAGGAGCCGAACCAAAAAAAAGGGTTGGCTTTTTCGCAACGTAAATGAAGTCAAAAGAAAACACCAAAAATATGTAAAAAAAATTAAAAACCATTAAGAGAGAAAATTTTTAAAAATATTCCTTGTGTACTAATATTTTCCACTGGCCGTACACGATTACTCGGCCAGAAAGCCAAACCAAAATTTCTACCGACACCAGTACTCGAGGAGCGGGATACCATTTGCGATGCTTATTTAACATGGAAAAATAAAATCGATTGAAACACAAAAAGCCTTTTTTCTAATAAGGCCACGATATAAATCTCGGGTTTACCGTATAATCGTGAGTAATAGCCAAATTTCGTTGAATAAAGATTGGCCTACTATGTGGTTTTCCACGGCAGTAGAGGGTGATTGGATTATTTTAAATGCGACAATAATTCGCGAAAACGGGAATTGATTCGGTTACCCGCTTTAACTTTTACGAAAAATATTTCCTTATGCCAATAGGGATGCAAAGAACGCATGTGCAACGATACACCACACTTTGTTGTGCGCAAAGGGTATCTTGCAGAAAAAGCTCAATTTCGCTGCGGTGGCAACGCAAAAAATCTCCCACCTCTAATGTGGGAAGAAGAAGACACCAAATGAGCAGACCACGAATAGCAAACCAAAACAGAAGGAGCGATAACTAAAGAACGAGAGTGGTCGCCACGCGCGTGTTAAATTTAGTTATGTTTGGAGTTTATAATAATTGCTATAATAATATTTATTAGACGAATTTACATGTGTTAATACGATGATAACAAGCCTACTGCACTGAATAGCAACTGAAAGACGACTCACCGAGTGACGGGTTTTATAATAGGTATTTGTGCTGTGGTTTCTATTGTTGTCCACCGTTGGAGCGCGGATTGTTGCTGCTCGTTATTTCGTGCTGTGCTGACTGGATGCACTAGACGAGCAGCTCACCTTTTGGACGTTGCAACAAAGAAGTAACTGGTGTAGTTGATGCACTAATTCGCCAACGCTTAGCTGTAGCGGCGGCTTGGGATGCACTTATTGTGGTTGGTGCTTCTTGTTGTTGGCTGCTGAAGCTAATACACTAGCGTGATGCAGCGGGACCAGAGCCGTTGACAATCTCGCAGATAGACTCGTACGAACAGACACTAATCACCAAAGAGAGCACAAGATTCATGCACACAAACGCATGTTGTCACTGATATAGGTGCGTAATAGGTACGCGGCTGTTGTGTCGATTGTGATGCGGGTGCTCCTCTAGGATGTTTGCTGGAGTGGGTGTTGCGACGGCTGCGGCTTGCAGGTTTCCGATCCAGCGTGAGTACACGTCGACTACTTATGTTGCTTTGTGAGAATTTTGGAGGTGTTCAAATTGTCGGAGCACAACGCTCGTAGTTATTTCCTCAATTTGGATTGCGGGTGGATAAGTTGCGTACCAAAAACGAAAAATGAAAAGAGAAATTAGTCGGGGTATTCCAAAGCGACGTAACTCCACAGCCTCATCCGGTTCGAAGGACCAAATGTTTTCGCGGGAACTGACCGGGTTGCCAGTTCCGCGAGTCGGGGTGCCGATGAGGTGCTGGAGTTATCGCTTGGGTTGCGGGAAGGCAAGGTTGGTGGAAAATACAAAAACTCGGGATGTTTTCTGTTATATTTAAGTTTAGGTGTTTATTCGGGTTTCTTCTTTTCTACTTACGTTCGGTACAATTTCGGGCTTAGTTGGTACGGCTATCGAGATGTCCTTTCCTTGCCGGGGTCACTTTCAGTAGTAAACCAAAGTCAGAAAAGTCAACTTTTTAAACCATGACCGGGCAAAATCATAACAAAGCCCCCAGGCCAGTTGACAGTCGAGATGTACAAAAGGTACACTTCGAACAAAACCTATCACTCTGGCCTGGGTTGCCAACGGACAAGAAGAGGAATGTAACGCTGAGGGGTTTGGCATGAACATTGTCAGTTACACAAAGATTTCAAAATTCAACAGCACTATTAAAATATTTTTTAATCAATTTAGCTCTAAAGCTTTTATGGCAGGAAATCGCTACGCCACCCCCTCTTTTATCTCTTCTATCGTTTCTAAATAGGTTAAAATTCTTTAGCACATAAGCAGTCATTAACTTCAGGACAGAACCACGTTTCAGATACACAGATCACATCAATAGACGAGTCTTCAAACACAAATTTTAAATAATCCAGCTTACTAGAATTTAGGCTTCGAGCATTAAAATGAGCAAGAACGTTAACAAGAGCCTTACTATTTTCGTCAATACCCATAGTTAAACAAGTAAGGAAGCATCAGTCGGGTTTCACCGACCGAGTAATACCCTACGCCAAGTAACTGAGTGGGCGGACCACGCCCATTTTTTTGTATGACGTAGAGGGGCCCACACCTTACCTTAAAACCCAAATACCATTCTTTTAAATGAATAATTCAACAAATTTAAGCAATTTTACTGGAACTATTCCGGGGTAGTGGGACTTTTTTTTGTCGGAATATGAAAAACCTACCAGCACGCAGACAAGTATTTGCCCATTGTACTGGTAAGCGAATTTCTTTTACTGAAATCTTCCTGAGCTTTTAATAAAGCGGAGGATTTTCGATGGTGGCAAGGAACTTAGTTGATCGGTTCTCACCACGTCTGACTCCAGAAGCTGCAATCGCGACCGGGAAAAGGCGGGTAGTGGTATCCTCGTCCTCCAGACAGCTCTCACAGACGCTGTCGTCGGCCAGACCCATCGCACTCAGGTGTTTTGCACAGGAGGTATGACCGGTCAGGACGCCCACAAGAAGTCTACAGTCCTTACGGTTTAGAGACCTAAGAAAAGAAGACTTTCTTTTGTCGACGGTTGGAAGCAGGAGCTTCGTCTGTCTGCATCCAGCTAGCCCGGCCCATCTTTGGCCGTGTTGAGAAATAACCCAGTCGTTTATGTACGCTTTGACCATGGAAGAAGGCAGGCCAAGGGCAGGTTCAGGGCCCAGAAAGTGGTCTTCAGAACCTGATCTTGCAAGTTCATCGGACACTTCATTTCCGGACACGCCGAAGTGCCCCGGTACCCAAAGGAGAGGAAGTGAGTTGTGAAAGCCTACGCTGTTAAGCTTGGATTTACACTCTTTGACTGTCTTGGAGGTGGTGATTGCGTTGAGCAAGGCCATAAGTGCAGCCTGACTGTCACTCCAGACGCAAATACTCTTGCCAGACCATCCACTTTCCCTAACGAAGTCCATGGCCTTTAGGATTGCAAAAACTTCTGCCTGAAAGACAGATGCATGCTTTCCCAATGGATAGTGAAGTTTTGTGTCATTTTCCTCAAAATACACACCAGCTCCTGAACCTTCGTCAGTTCTGGACCCGTCTGTAAAGATTCTACAACACTCCCTGCCTGGCTCGGCTGACGGAAGCCAGCTGTCGCGTTCAGGAAAGGAAACTTCGTATCTGCGCCGGAGTTCGAGGGGCGGAACTAATACATCAGACGGCATACTCATTCCATCCAAGAATGGTAGAGAGGTCTGCGTAGAGTTATGCACGCCCCGATGCGATTCAAACCACACCCCTGCTTGTTTCAATCTGAAGCAGGCCTAGGCGGCTTCACCTCGGATTAAAATGTCCAGGGGTGGAATGTTGAGTATCACGTCTAGAGCCTGGGGTGGTCGGGAACGCTCCCGTACAACCAAGGCACACTGTTCTTTGCAGTCGCCCCAGCGAGGCAATGACGCATTGGCGAGAGAGCCTGCTGAACCAAACTACAGACGCATACGAGATTATTGGTGGAATCATCGCCGCGTAGAGCCAAAGGACTCTTTGGGGCGAAAGACCCCACGTTTTACCAAACACAACCCTACAATGCCAGAAGGCAGAAAGAGCTTTAGAAGTTTTGGATTCAACATGACTACTCCAGAGAAGTTTGCTATCGAGGATGACTCCAAGATATTTTATTTCCCTAGAGAGTTGGATAGTTACTCCCCCTAGAACAGGCAGGACAAGGCCATCAATCTTTCGCCGCCTGGTGAAGAGAACTGCACCAGTTTTGAGAGGATTGACAGACAAGCCATTGCTCATGAGTGAATTATATCCAACGCAGCTTGTGCCTTTCGACACACGACTCTAATGGATGAACCCGTAGCAAGGACAGCTACATCATCCGCGTAGGCTTGGGCGTAGACCCCGGACTCGTTGAGTAAGCAAAGCAGGGAGTCGATCAGCAAGCACAAGAGCAGAGGGGAAAGGACACCGCCTTGCGGGCAGCCTCTCTTTCAGCTTAATTGCATTTTGTAACAGTTGACGACTGCGCTTAGTTAGGCTCTCATTCAGGTAGATGCTGGAGTGAGAACTGAGTCCCAAATCACTCACTGCAAGATCTCTGCGGTTGTTTCTGCGATAGATAGCTGCAGACCGAAGAACCGTATCCCGCTCATACGAGCTAGAGAACTTGATGACAATTGGACCGTTTCTCATTCTACGATTAGTGTTCTCAACACGAAACACACTCTTAAGCGGTGGGGGTCGGCAGCCGATGATAAAGCACAGCTTATTGAATAGCACCGACATCATCGCTCACTGGAACTCCAAACAGCACAGCATCCGCAGCAACCTCTTTGCGCTCAATATCATCGACAACTTTTTTGAACACGTACATCTCCTCTCTTAAAGCAGCTACTCCCGTTAATTCAGCATCACACTCAGTTTTCTCAACGCGCACCATGACATCGGCTAATGCAGCATTCACACTGTTTATTTTATCCATCCATTTATTTTCAACCTTTTCTATTTTTGCATTAAACTTATCACGGAGTATGCCCAATTCATTTTGCATACTGCTAATGAGCATCTCCGTTTGTGGTTTTGGGCGCACATCCAGCTAATCGGTCAGCTTATTTAGCCTCTCATCCAGTTTATCAACAGTGAGAATAGAGCCATTGGACATCGGAGAGCCAGACTGCATCGGCGTTGAGAACAAGTTTTTGGAGTGCAATGTTTTAGCACGGTCGCAAATTTATTTGTAATTCATCGGGATAATCCACATACTGTGCTCCTGACCCGCCATCGCTAGAACTCGTCTGACTTGTTTAGGAGCGCCGTTCTTTTCAGGGCTCGAACAGATCTCGGAACTAGGTATCAATCCCCTTTGGAAATTTGTGAAACACACCCAAATTCTGACAGATTACTACTTTGGAAACTACCCTTCAGGAAATGAAGCTAGCCCAAAAGTAACTTAAAACTACTTTCAAATCAACTAGGACTAACTTTTCCTTGAATATTTCGTTTGAGCTCAACTAACTATTTTAACATGGCGATGGCCGCAAAAGTAGTCAGAAGTGACTAGCTTTGCATTAGAAGTCAAATAGCTAAAAACTAACTACTTATAAACCCATTTGTAGTCAGCCAAGAGCGGACTGTTGAAAATTAAATATTGAAATAAAATTATATAAAAAAAAACTTTTTAAAAATAAGCTTTAATTTATTTAATGTACTAAAAAGTAGAAAATAAATTGTTTCCAAGTCACCTGTATCTTACTATCCATAAAAGCTTGGGGCGCTCATGTGTTCAATATTTCTCAACCAGTTACCACAATATTTTATTTAAATAATTTTTTGCAAATAGATTCTAGTAATGAAAGATATTTTGAATATGGATATTGAGCGCACAAGCTTTTATTAATAGTAAGATACAGGTGACTTGGAAACATTTTATTTTCTACTTTTTAGTATGTACATTAAATAAATTAAAGCTTATTTTTAAAAAGTTTTTTTTATATAATTTTATTTTCTACTTTTTAGTCTTCCATAAATTCAATTTTAGAGCTCTGAAATTTTTCACAAACAGAATTTAAAACTTGCAGAGCAGTACACAATATTTAGGGTATTCACAGTGTTTCCTATCGTCATATGTCATATCCTCAATTTAACAAATAATACGGCAGTGATCGACCCTAATATTCGTGGCATATTTTTGGCGCGATGAGTTGTTGTTGTTTTGCTTGCAAGGCGCGGCGAGCTCGGCCCATGCGCAAAACCCTCGTTGCTTTGGCGCGGTGAGTTGTTGCTATTTTGCCTGCAAGGCGCGACAAGTAAGTTCCTATCGTTTTTCATTGATGTGTGGTGTACCTATAGTTATAAACTGAAGCCCAAGTGTGTAATTGCTTGAAAAGTGCCACGCCCCCTGTCCTACGCCCATAAAATTTTACCAGTGGGACGAAGCATCCAAGAGGGGCCTGTATACGGAATTTCAATGCTGTACGACCTTTAGTTCCAAAGCTATTCTATATAAACGATTTTGTTTGTATGGGCGGTGCCACGCCCACTTGTTCACCGCCCGTCTTATTTTCCCAGTGGAAGGATATGGATATGTAGTAAGTTCCTACCGAGTTTCATTGATGTGTGATGTGTAGTTCTTAAGTTATACACAAATCTGGAGTTGAAAAAAGTACCCCGCCTCTAATCCTACGCCCATAAAATTTATTGATTCATGTATCGTGCTCGTGTTTAGGCATGTATGCAAAGTTTCAGATCTCTAAGTAGTCGGGAAGTGGGTGGAAAATTGATTACTAGATTTGACGACATACATACCGCTGACTGACATACCGCGGACAGAAAGTGAAGCTAATATAAAGCTTATAAAAAGAATCTTGAAAATCGGCATAGCGGTTATCGAATGAGAAGGCTAAAGAGCTTCACCACTTTTTTTTATATATTCGATATGTATTTATTTGAAAAAAACTAAAGTTCAAGCACATATGTATTTATGTATGTACCAGAGAACTGCAACGAGTGCCATTTTCGTTACTCTAAGTAACTCTAAAGAAAACGCGTGCCGTTTTTACCTATACTTAAACGCAAGTGACACTCAGTTTGCTCAAACTTATAAAGTAAGTAGAGTAAGTAAACTAAGTATACCAAGTATGAGTATCAATAAGTAAGTAAAACTCAGAGTACTTATAGTAATACTTGTTCGGTTCCTGGCGACAGCCGCATTTCCCATTCTGAAGTAGGTATCGCTTAGAAGAGCGCAACTGTGAGCAGGTAGGACCACATGCAGTAAAAGCAGTGATGTCAACTTCCTTATTTTTCAGCAGATTTAACGCATTTTTAAAACTGAAATGAATTGAAAGAATATACTGCTTAAAAATTCGTCCGTAAAAAGGTCGCATAGCACTTGGAATCTTATATATATCTTACGGTCATATTAATGAATTGAAAGTATGTGGAAACTGGCGCGCCGGCTCCTTTTGCATATACCTGGATATGAAAATTCAACCATATTGTTATCTTGAAAGAAATTTTTCTAGAACAGGTACTTAATCCCGTAAAGACTAACGGGTTTCTGTGGCCTTTTTTTATTATGCGAAATATTTATATGACATTTTGTGTATTTGCAATCATATCTTTATTTTTACGAATTTTTCATTGCTGGTTTACATATGAAAAAAAAACGCATTTCGCGAATTCAGGCCAGGGCATGTGGAAATTTGAGAGTATGCATCACTGCTGAAAAGAGATCGGCGCAGCTGCTCAACTTTAACACATGCGAATGTAGGTAGAGCTTGAACTAGGATCCGTTATTGTTGTACAGTAGGCTAATATGTCCTTTGCTTTAAAATGCAATGAAGTATATTCAAAGAAAGGAAACCCTAATATTAAAAAAATGTGACAACGTATGTCCTTTTTGCTTTGAAAAGCATGAATAAATTATGATTTGGGTAAAAAGAAAAAATTTTAGAAATTCATTAATACGTAGAAAAAAGTTTAAGACTGCAATATCTAGAATTATTTTGTTCATCATTTTGGGACATAGTTGAAATGAAAAATAGTCTTAAATCAAATTTCGTATAAAAAGAGAATTAGGTGTAATATCAAATATTACTTATGCTATTAAGAATACCCATATTTGTATATAAAAAATAATAAGTAAATAAAGTTTTAGCTGTAAAACACAGTTTATGTTGATTATCATGTAGTATGTTTTTAATTTTTTCTTTGCATGAAATAGTTGTGACTAAAGGTGCCGTCAGACGGTGCAATGCAAGTGCTTGCAGCAATCGTTTTAATTGCAGCAAGTAGAATTGCATCGTCTGACCACCCGAAAAGTGGTTGCGTGCAAGCGCTTGCTGCAATTGATTTGATTGCACGGAAATGCTTGCATTGCACCGTCTGACTAGTTCATGCAATCGTTGCATGCAATCAAATCAGTTGCAGCAAGCGCTTGCAGATTGCAGGACTGGTCACTGCAATATTTGTGATTGCAGGAAAGCGAACGAATGTTTTTCAATGGTTTTTCGATCGAAAAACATGTGTGTGTGTGCCGGATATGAAAATTCTTCTTTAACCGGTTTGAGAGTTTGCTTCAATCTTATCTACACCCTATATTATAACTATATATTACGAGTAAGTTTTACATTTTTCTTGTAATAAGTTAATAGAACACACAAAAATTTTATAAAAAACGAATATTGCATTTTACAGATTTCGTAAAGAATACTTCTGGTTTTTTTGTTGTGTAACCACATTAATGTTTTATGTTTATGTTTGGTTAAAAAGATTTCTTAAAGAAATTATTAATTTAAAAAAAAAATCAAAAGTACACTTTATAAAGTCTGTAAAGTGTAATCTCTGTTTTAACATATAGTTATGACATGGGGTATATTTTGTCATGCCGAGTGTTGCTGTAAAAACTTATGGAAATAGCAATGGAGGCGCCGCGGTGGCTCAGTAGACAAGTACATACTTGGTCGCTGATGCGGGAGGCCTAGGTCCAAATCTAGTCCAACCTCATAACCACCTGATAAGAAGAGAATTAATATCAACAGACCTCATAAAATCGAATACAAAGATTTTCGTCGGCAACACTATCACATTGTCGACGACACTACATTCTGTGGCTGATTTTTCAAAATCGACAAGAGATTATTTGTTTCGGTAATGGGTGTTGCACACAATTTTCTCCGTCGACCGGTATAGATATGGGGCCACTAATTGGGTATGCTCTGGCGTAAAGCCTTTGAGTCGCATACACCGTTCTACGAAAACGAAATCCCATACATTAGCTACGAAAAATTTGAAAAAAACTGAAAATTTTTCGTAGCTAATGTATGGGATTCCGTTTTCGTCGACGAAAACGGTGTATGCGACTCAAATGCTTAAGGCGTACCAATTTTCGGTACCTCGAAAAGACGAGAAAATTCTCCATAAAAAAACGTTCAAAAAAACTGAAATCAATAAAATATAATAAAAAGTTTTTGCCGCCGGTAGGATTAGAACCCGTACCCCACAGCACCACAGCGCTCAAATAATTGCAGCAAGCGATTGCAGATTGCATCGTCTGACCACCCGAAAAGTAATTGCATGCAATTCTACTTGCTGCAATCAAAAAATCGCTTTCTGCAAGCACTTGCATTGCACCGTCTGACTGCTCACTGCAATCACTTTCCGAAATCAAAATTATTCCAATGCAAGTGCTTGCAGAAAGCGATTTTTTGATTGCAGCAAGTAGAATTGCATGCAATCACTTTTCGGGTGGTCAGACGATGCAATCTGCAATCGCTTGCTGCAATTATTTGAGCGCTGTGGTGCTGTGGGGTACGGGTTCTAATCCTACCGGCGGCAAAAACATTTTATTATTTTTTATTGATTTTAGTTTTTTTTGAACGTTTTTTTAAGAAGAATTTTCTCGTCTTTTCGAGGCACCGAAAATTGGGACGCCTTACGCCAGAACATACCCAATTAGTGGCCCCATATACATATATCCGGTCGACGGAGAAAATTGTGTGCAACACCCATTGCCGAAACAATTAATCTCTTATCGATATTGAAAAATCAGCCACAAAATGTAGTGTCGTCGACAGTGTGATAGTGTTGCCGACGAAAATCTTTTTATTCGATTTTATGAGGTCTGTTGAAATTAATTCTCTTCTTATCAGATGGTTATGAGGTCGGCCTAGATTTGAAGCTAGGCCTCCCGCATCAGCGACCAAATATGTACTTGTCTACTGAGCCACCGCGGCGCCTCCATTGCTATTTCCATAAGTGTTTACAGCAACACACGGCATGACAAAATATACCCCATGTCATAACTATATCGAGCCCTTCCCGCGTTTTTATCGTATGAGCCATTTTTAACGAAATTGATTTTATTCACGAAATCAATAGTACCTACTACACATTAGTCATCCGTCCCTAAAATCTGACATCTCTACGATGAACCGTTACAAAGTTATAGAAAAAACAATTTTATCGTATCTCCACTTCGAATTTTTCTTTCCTTTTTTGTGCCCGCAACTTTGTATGCGTTACGATAAAAAAATTTAAAACTTGCACCATAATATGTATTTCCCACTTTGCGTTTTTGTTATGCTTTTTAATTTTTTTGCCATTGCTAATACTGTCACGAATATATCGAGCCCTTCCCGCGTTTTTATCGTATGAGCCATTTTTACCGAAATTGATTTTATTCCAAAAAAAGATAAATGTTCTTTATGTGAAAAATATAGCCATGCTGATCTGCAAGAAAAAGTTATTCTGCAGCAAACCGAAGAGTACAAAAATCACATAAAAGATAAGGAGAAGAGCAAGGAGGTCTTTCTCAAAGATCAAAAGCTAAGCAAAGAGCGTTCTTCATATTTATGTGCTAGCTTTGATTTACAAAAAGTATTGCACACCCCACACGGAAGGAGTGTCAATTTGTTTTATTCAAGAAAGTTCGCATACTACAATGAGAGCATTTACGAAAATGGCACCAGAGAAGGTTATTGTTTTTTATGGGGAGAACGTGATGGTAAACGTGGGAGCAATGAAATTTGCACCGTAATGTTTAAATATTTACCCCTTTTAGATGAAAAGAAGACTCATACTTTCATTAGTTTGTATTGCGACAGTTGTGCGGGACAAAATCGAAATAGTAGGGCCATGTTGTCTATGTTGGCATATTTTCTTAAAAATTCCACTTATATTACCAATGTGAAAATTACATATTTATTGCCGGGCCATACTATGATGTCGGTAGATTCAATCCATAGCACAATTGAATCATTTATTCGTAAAAGAAATGTGTGGGGTCCTAGCGAATGGTATACGATGATTTCTAATGCTCGAACAAATCCTACTAACTATAAATGTGTAGTTATGCACTATTCAGACTTTAAAGACTGGAAATCTTTTTCTAACACAGTGCTTCCAGCAGCATTGAAAATTAATTTCAATGTTTTAAGATCAGTGTCTTTTGAAAAAAATACCTTTCTTATTAAATTAAAGTACGGATATTTTGAAAGTTCGGAGGTTAAAGAGTATGATCTTAGCGGCATAACGAGGACGAGACGCAAAACACATATTTTCAACGATGCCCCAGCTGTTCTATATAAAAGCCAACTTAGTATTTCAGTGGCTAAGTATAGTGATTTAATAGGCCTTTGCGAGAAAGATGTTATTCCGAAACAATATCATAATGAATACGTAAATTTAAAATTTGACGGAATGGCAGAAGATGTACTCGCTGAAACCGATGAGGAAGACAGTATTAATATACAATAAGACACTTTTATCTGGCATATTTTCCTGTTGTGAAAGTTAATTTAATTTAATTACTTTTAATTATTTAATGAATTTTAATTTTATTTAATTTTTCTTTTAAGTACGAGTATTTTGTAATTAATGACAAATGAAAATACACTATTCCAACGCAAAAATTATTTTTTTTTACTTAAAAACGATTTTATCGTATGAGCCATTTCAATACTTGAAACGCTTGAAACAGTGCCCGCACAAATTATCGTATGTCCAAAAAACGCCAATACGCTTTGCTGAAGTTGCTAATATTACCTTCCCCAAGTGTGCTACCCTAAATAAAGTGCATATACCCAATTTCATGCAAATATGTTACGGCAATGCAGAGAAAACTAAAAAAACGCCTCCTGTAAAATTTGGTTTTTGGCTCATACGATAAAAACGCGGGAAGGGCTCGATATGTATGTATAACCATTTTTCTTGTTAACAGTTCATACAACTAGCAAAGATTTATTTAAAAATAGAGATTACACTTAACAGACTTCATAAAGTATACTTTTGATTTTTTTTGAAATTAATAATTTCTTAAGTAATTTCTTTTACCAAAACATAAAACATTAATGTGGTTACACAACAAAAAAACCAGAAGTATTCTTTACGAAATCTGTAAAATGCAATATTCGTTTTTAAATAAATTTGTGTGTGTAGCAAACTAGAAGCAAACTCTCAAACCGGTTAAGGAAGAATTTTCACATCCGGCACACACACACATGTTTTTCGATCGAAAAACCATTGAAAAACATTCGTTCGCTTTCCTGCAATCACAAATATTGCAGTGACCAGACCTGCAATCTGCAAGCGCTTGTTGCAACTGATTTGATTGCATGCAACGATTGAATGAACTAGTCAGACGGTGCAATGCAAGCATTTCCGTGCAATCAAATCAATTGCAGCAAGCGCTTGCACGAAACCACTTTTCGGGTGGTCAGACGATGCAATTCTACTTGCTGCAATTAAAACGATTGCTGCAAGCACTTGCATTGCACCGTCTGACGGCACCTTAATGCGTCTTCACATTTTTTTGAAACTTCATTGCATTTTAAAGCAAAAAGGACATATTAGCCTACTGTACAACAATAACGGATCCTAGTTCATGCTCTACCTACATTCGCATGTGTTAAAGAAGAGCAGCTGCGCAGATCTCTTTTCAGCAGTGATGCATACTCTCAAATTTCCACATGCCCTGGCCTGAATTCGCGAAATGCGGTTTTTTTCATATGTAAACCAGCAATTAACAATTCGTAAAAATAAAGATATGAATGAAAATACACAACATGTCATATAAATATTTCGCATAATAAAAAAGGCCACAGAAACCCGTTAGTCTTTACGGGATTAAGTACCTGCTCTAGATAATTTTCTTTCAAGATAACATTATGGTTGAATTTGCATATCCAGGTATATGCAAAAGGAGCCGGCGCGCCAGTTTCCACATACTTTCAATTCATTAATATGACCCTGAGATTCCAAGTGCTGTTCGACCTTTTTTATGCACGAATTTTTAAGCAGTATATTCTTTCAATCCATTTCAGTTTTAAGAATGCGTTAAATCTGCTGAAAAATAAGGAAGTTGACATCACTGCTTTTACTGCATGTGCTCCTACCTGCTCGCAGTTGCGCTTTTCTAAGCGATACCTACTTCAGAATGTGAAATATCGCTCTCAGATTCTGCGTGTTGTTGATGTTGAACATGTAGAGTCTTGCAATGCGTTACTCGAGTACTTGTTGCAATAGCAAATTCGATTTAACGGTTATTCTTATTTTACTATTAATATTTCGTCGTTAGTCAATACCGGTTCCATACTCTGGGTATTATCATTACATATACCTAGCTTGGTAAACTTATGCCTGCTCTAGAATGACGTTTGAAAAGTGCCTAGAGTCAATTTATTTTAGTTGCCCCATTGCTTTTAACATTGCCCATTACAATGGAAATCGAGTAGGTAACTCGATTACTGCACTATGCGCTACTATACACAGGAAGTCAAATAATCATAACGAAAGTTGTATATGGTTAATTCGTACGATCGCATACGCAGGTCGCGGTTTCATTTAAGGATCAAAGCTTACATCTCTACATCATGTCATTTTTCAATAGCACGCCCCTTTTCTCTTGAAATGAGCGTAGAAGAGCAGGAAGAGAGAACACACATCTGCGTGGAAAAGTGACGGTGCTGCCGTTTGCATTTCAATGAATGTATATCACTCCACTTTTCCAGCCAACACTAGAACACAACGCTTTTCGACAAAAACTTTGATTTCAAGGAACAATTTTAGTAGGATCATAAAACAAACATTCCGATTCTGTTTTTGATTACTTCGGTCCAGTTTCTCCTGTTTCACTGTAACTTAACTTTTTTTTGTTAATAATTGTTTCAGTGCACTTTTTCAAAAAACACTATTTTTCACTTCCCGTTTATAATTTACAGCAATATTTTAAGTTTTATAAGCTGAACAAAAATTAATTTAATTGTATCATTATAATGTCAAACACGCATACAAGTTCAACCCTTCCGTGTTAAGATATTATTAACCAACTATTGTATATAGCAATTTGTGTTACATGTTTTGAAAAAAGTGCGCTGAAATTGAAAGTCAAATAGTATTAAAAAAGTACATTTTTGTGAATCAGCGCAACCCTGGCTTAGAAACGGAAGGAATGCAGGAATGAGTATCAATGAGTTTGCTGACGTCATACTGTGAGTAGGCTTAAAAACTTATTATTTGGGATTTCAAACAGAGTAAGTAGGTCGCTTTACTCAGTTTTTTCAACTAAGTATGAGTAAGGGTAGAAAACAGAGTTTCGACAGAGTATACTTAGTGCAATGAGTACTCATTGCAGTTCTCTGGTATGTACATAGATAAAGTAGAGATCACGAAATTACAAAAATAAAAATAGATAAATTCGTCCATTGTTTACCAACTACTAATTAAGTAAAGAGCAATTGCAATACCGTTACATACATACATGCATACTAATATTGTGGTACATTTATTAGTTTAAAACATATTAAATTTTCGTATAGAGACGACTCACATTTGGTTTAGCATTTCAGTTCAGCCTACTTAACGTTCACCTGCTTAGGATACAATTTAAGAGTTGATTTTTGTTCTCAATCGATTTCATTTACGATGAATATATCTTTCTACATGTTTAATTAAGTATTCATAGTTGACCAGTTTTATATTGTAGTGAAATAAAATTATATAAAAAAAAAACTTTTTAAAAATAAGCTTTAATTTATTTATTGTACTAAAAAGTAGAAAATAAATTGTTTCCAAGTCACCTGTATCTTACTATTCATAAAAGCTTGGGGCGCATATTATAAAGAAAAGTTTTCCGTGTCGATTCGTCGCGGAGTGCGGCTAAAACAGTGGATAAAAATCAAAATAAAATAAAAACGACAAAAAACAAAAACAAATGTGGGGCTCTTGCGCCCATCAACACAAAACAAACAAACAGTGTCAGTGACAGATAACCACCAACAAAGTGTAAAAAGCTTCGTCACAAAAGTAATGGGTTTGTGTCACAGCAAGACAAGGTGACACAAATTATCACGGTGACCCTAAAAGTATGCAATATATTATGATCTATTGACAAAAGCTAATCTTTAAGAGTTGCCATATAACTTTCTAAACACAAAAAAGAAAAATCATATAAAAAAAAAACAAAAGTTTTTAGAATGGGTTTAGGTCATACCCCCCCAAAGGGGGGAGGTCAACAACAGCAACAATAAACCCAACAACTACAGAAACAACAGCGGTAACAACAACAGCAGCAACTACAGCAGCCACAGCAGCAGCAACAATAGCAGCAACAACAACAGCAAAAACAACAGCAGCAACAGCAGCAAAAGCAGCCGCAGCAACAAAAACAGCAGCAACAACAGCAGCAGCAACAACAGCAGCAGCTACAACAACAGCATCATCAACAACAACAACAGCAAAAACAGCCGCAGCAACAATCCCAGCAAACTCCCCAAAAACAACAGCAGCCACAGCAACCTACCATACAGGTGCCTTCAAACCCTTGGAGCACACAATGCCCCTCGCCCACCGCGAGACTACCAGGCCCTAACACAAACCAGAGTCATGAGCAGCAAAGCTCGGATGAGAGCCATACAGCAGCAAATCCAGCTACTCCACCAACAACTACTACTGCTACAACAAAAGCGGGAAGTCTCTTCTACCGAAGCCCCTTTATCTGTACCAACACCAGGTAAAGAGTGAAAAACTGTAGGACTCAAAAAAAGACAGCGAGAAAGCCCAGGTAAGTGTAAGCCTACCCAAGGCAGGCAAAGCTTGTCCAATATTGGCTTGGTAGCTCGCAGCCAACAGCAAATCGATTTTCTTCTCTAGAAAGCAAAAGCGAACCCCAAGAAAAGACTTCTAAGCCCCCACCAATACTTGTTGACAAAGTCAGCAACATCTCGCCCCTAATGTGCCTACTATCGGAAACTGCTCCAGGTTCCTACAATTTAAAGCTCGTCAACAATGAGCAAGATAAAATTCAGGCATCTTCCCCAGATGCCTATAAAACAATAGTGAGCCAACTCGAGCTAAAAAATACTGAATTTTTCACCTATAAGCCCAAAAAAGAAAGCAGCTTCAAAAACATGCACCCGTCTGTAAGTACAGAAGAAATTTCTGACGCCTTGCTAAACCTCGGCCATTCTGTTACCAATATTTGGAACATGAAGCACAGAAGCACGAAGAAGCCTCTACCGATATTTATTGTCGAGCTTAAAGCCAACCCAAACAATAAAGAGATATACCAAATCAAATATCTGTTTCACACCAGTATTTTATTTGAGCCCGCTCGCCCAAAACGTGAAATTCCCCAATGCACTAACTGCCAACAGTATGGACACACGAAAGCCTACTGCCGCAGAAAACCCACTTGCATTCAATGCGCCGGAAGCCACATGTCAGCAGATTGTATGCGAAAAGTCAGATCAGATGATATCAAATGTGCTCTATGTGAAGGCAATCACCCAGCAAATTATAAAGGCTGTGCAGTTTATAAAAATCTGCAGAAGCTGAAAAAGCCGCCACTAAGGAAAAAAGAAAATCAAACCGTAAATGTCACCCAATCAAATGAAGCTCCGTTAAGACCAAACACAGCCACCCATCCACTCAGAATGATCTTTCATACTCCCAAGCGGTTACGAAAACTCAATACACAAGTGTAAATCCCAAGACTCCATATGAAAATGAAACCTCGCCAGAAACCCAAGCTCCAAACGATATGTGGGAAATTATTATGTTACTCAAACAAGTCATGCAACAAATCACAACAATGATGAATCTAGTCGTCACTCTCACGACTAAGAACTGCAATTCTTCAATCTAATAAAAATCATTCTATGGAATGCGAATGGACTATCAAAACATATTCTCGAAGTAAAAGCATTCCTCAAGACTCACGAAATTGATATACTCTTAACCCTTAGCACGCCCCCTTATGTAAAAATTTCATAGTACGCCCTGGGGGTCGTGGGTGACCCCAGCCAGAATAATGTTTCCCGTATTTTGAGTATTCGTTTTTTCGAGTCACCAAAATTTGTGTATACTCTGTAAGGATCACTTTATCGGGGACAATAATTATATTGCTGACAAATTCAACTGTGTGCGCTAAAAAAAATAATATTTCCAAAAAAACGTGAAATTAGACATTTTTTACTAAAAATGTCATGACTTTCTTAATTTTCAACATTTTCCGCTAAAAATTGAACCTCATACTCTCGAAATATAGTACTTTCAGATGAAAAAAAGTCCCTTGGTGTACCTTGAAAAAAATGTATTTATTTGAGAGTCTCAAGTGGGAGATTTTGTGAAGAATTGAAAAGACGGTAGCTAATGAATTTTTCATTATTTTTTTATGAAATTTATTATTTTTTCATTCGAAAAAGTAACAAAGTGTTAAAAACTGGACACTTTCTCAAAAAAAAAACGAATGGTATACTCCAATCCTGCACAATCTGAGCACATAAATACCCTGTGACTTGCGCACACTTGACGCACGCAAGTGTAGCACAGGTCTTGCGTCTTACGGTCTTCTTTTCTCGTGCAAAGGGCACATCGCTTCCTCTTTTCGAGAGTGATGTTTTCTCGTTGCTCCTCTGAGAGTCGATCTTTCCCCAAAATGCTGCCTATTCCTGTCAGGACATCTCGTCTGATGGCCTTATTTGAGTACCTGTTCTGGAGATGAGGAGTGACTATGTGCTTCTCCAGAATATTCATAATCACTCTCAGATTGTTCGGACACGTGGTCTGATTCATTATCGGAATCATTCCCTCCAAAAGATTGGTCTCCTGCATCATCCAGAAGCGCTTGTCGAATGGAGGAACGACTACGTAGATTGTACGCCATCTGATAAAATCCGATATATTAGGAACACGTCATTAGAAAAAATTCTGAACACTTTCTCAACAATACTTACATTCTCCTTCACTAGTTCACACAATTTCCGGTCACAATTTAAATGAAAAAATTTTTCGGAAAATCAACGCCGTACGTCCTGGGGGTCGCGCTTGACCCCAAACGAAACACGATCTGCTTCCGACGGGTGCCACAGCTCAACTGAGCTACACTGCCACGTGCCAATGGTATGGATCGAAAGAAGAGATGTTCAACTAACGCTAGATGACGCTACCTTGTTCAATTTCACAAAGGGCGCTTCGGTATAAGCGCGCGAAAAACGCTGGGGTCAAGCGTGACCCCGGGGGCGTGTTAAGGGTTAATATCTGAAACGCATTTCACCAACAAAAGCTATTTTGAAATCCCGAACTATAAGTTTTAGCATACATTGCACCCTGACAACAAAGATCATGCTGGTTCAGCTATTTTGATCCGAAACAAAATCAAGCACTTTGATAGAAACTCTTATCGCATAATAGCTATACAAACTACAAACATTGTTGTGGAAGACCCAAAAGGCCCAATAAGAATCTGCAGTGTACAGCCCACCCAAACACGCTATCAAGGCAGAAGAGTACGAAAAGTTCTTTACAACCCTCGGAAACAGATTTTTATCTGGAGGAGACTACAATGCTACAAACACACTTATTGGGGATCCCGTCTCATTACCCCCAAAGGCCGACAGCTCCATACAGCTATGGGTAAACTAAACTTAGATCCCGTCTCAACTGGCACATCAACATACTGGCCAACAGATCTTAAAAAAATTCCAGACCTGATCGATTTTGTGTGATAAAGAACATCTCTCTGAATGAAGTGAACTGCAGCTCATGCTTTGAACTCTCTTCTGACCACTCCTGTGCTGGTCATGTTTAATCACAATTTCACCAACTCACCTACCCAATGTTGCCTTTATAACCGCAAAACAGATTGGAACTGCTTCCGACACACTGTTTCTTCAACAATTGATTTGAAGCTCTCTCTGAAGTCTGACGAAGATATCACTGCAGCTGTTGAGCACTTCAACACCTGCCTCCAGCAAGCTGCCTGGAATTTAACTCCAACAAGAAAAAAATGGCAACAAACAAGATATCCCGAGGACAAGAAAAAGTTTAGTGCATTTAACCAAAGAACTCAAAACGTATCTTCAGGTAGCAGGTGCTATCTCGATGTTTGTTACAGCCGTTTCTTGCTTCTCGCTGGGGGTTAACTTTTCTAGCTAGCTTTTATATGCTGAATGTTGTAAGTACGGCAGTACTCAGCAAAGGCATTGGACGTGAACGCCGCACAGTGGCTCGATTTGTCTTCTCACGTTGCAAAAATTTTAACTTTTGAACGGATAGAGATGTCGGAACAATTGCTTTCTACAGAAAATTGTCATAGCTTTATTGACACCAAAATTTGTTTGTGTCATTTTATATAAAATATTATGCGGAAATATTTCAAATTTAGAAAGATTTTGCATTTATAATGGCAAAAATATATACAGGGTGTCATATGGCTAACATATAATGTAGAGAAGGGAAGTTTTTAACGTCGTAGAAAATCTTGATTATTTACGAGATGTCAAAAAATTCAATAGGGATAAAATTAGTTAAAGATTTTATTATAATATTTTAATAAAAATTTTAATAATTTATTTGCTAGAAATCTTCCTATTTTCTTTATAATTACATTATTAAAATTTTTTTTATCAAAATACAAATATTCGTGACGCTCCAGCATCAAAAAACCGAAAAATCATATTTTAAAAAGAAAAACAAGAATGTGGTCGAGGTTAAAAGATTAATATGAAAGCATTTTAGTTAATTGGATTACCTGCATATTTGAATAAGATGGGTTTTTCCCATTTTCATATAAAAAAAGTGTTATTTTAAAAAAGTGGGCGTGGCAGGAGGCTGGTTCAAAAAATGTTTAATTTTAAACTAATGCCTGAAACACAATTGCGACCACAACGCAGACCGCTGCGGTATTCCGCATTTTGGAACGAGTAGTCTTATGAGAACGTCAGGAATGGAACAGAACGGCCGACGACCATCGCAAAACGCAACGACCGACGATAGAACTGGTTCTAATTTCACGCTGCGTCCAATTTAGGGTTGCATTTTCCCAACAGCCGCAGTAATGATTTCATTGAATTTCATTACAGCTGCTTATAAATTTTCTATTTTTAGAAATTTGAGAGACTTCCTCGTTCTGGTTAATTTTAAGCAACGAAAGGAAACGCGACACGTTGGTCAAGTTGACAAACGCTTGGCTGCTGAAACGGAAGACCTGAGTTCAAATCTCAGGCGAGGCACATAACATCTAATAGAATACAGTACAATTATTTTTTTTTATTATTATTTTTTGCATAACAGTCCTGCCGAATCAGCATTGCTGCTACGGCCGTCATTTGGCCGACATGCCGTCCTAGGACATGCCTACAGATAAAAGATACAAATAAGTCAACGGCCGTGTGAGCGGGCTATGATTTGATAATTATACGCCGATTTAATATCAAGGAATGAAAAAGTTTTAGTTTTTATTAATGAAAAGATTTGACGCAGTACAAAAGGAAATTCAAAGAGGAAGTGAACAGAAATTTCTCAAAGTAATTTCTCACATCAGTAGTGATGTCAGATATGCATATTACTATCATTTAGACTCAACAGGCCGTTTGCCGAATTTTGTTTACAGAGGCGTTCAATTGTATAGAAATTGAATTGCCGACGACCGTTGATTGCAGTTTGTTTACTGCGGCAGGCCAAAAAAACGCATAGTTCTGCGAACGTGGTCGGTGTTGTGTTTCAGGCATAAAGGGTGTTTTTTTAGACGTGTGGTTAAAACGCATTTAATGTTATGGCCAAGAATTTAGCTTTATTATAAAGATAAGGGTTTGCCATTATGTTTTAAAAATGATTTCGGGCAAGTGGCCGCCACGGCTGGCTCGAATAAATTCTAGCCGAGAAGCCCAATTTTCGACCACTTTTTGCAGCAATTGGGGCCGTATGTCAGCAATAACGCGCCGAATATTCTCTTCCAAGGCGTCAATCGTCTCAGGCTTATCTGCGTAGACAAGCGACTTCACATAACTCCACAAGAAATAGTCCAGCGGTGTTAAATCGCACGATCTTGGAGGCCACGCCACAGGCCCACGACGCGAGATAATGCGCTCACCAAAAGTTTTCTTCAATAAATTGATTGTTTCGTTGGCTGTATGGCATGTAGCGCCGTCTTGTTGGAAGCAAAGGTCGTCCATATCAACATCCTCCAATTCAGGCACGAAAAAGTCATTAATCATGGCTCTATAGCGTTCCCCATTGACTGTAACATTATGGCCGGCTTAATTTTTGAAGAAATATGGACCAATGATTCCCTCTGCCCATAGAGCACACCAAACAGTGACTTTTTGAGAATTTAACGGCGTCTCCAAATGCGACAATTTTGCTTATTAACGTATCCGTTCAACCACTTTCAAGCTCACTTCATCGCTGAACAAAATTTTCTTGTAAAAATCGGGATCGGTGGCCATCTCGTTTTGGGCCCATTTACCGAACGTGCGGCGCGCTTGATGGTCGTTCGGCTTCAATTCTTGCACGAGTTGGATTTTGTAAGCCCGCAAACCAAGATCCTTCCGCAAAATCTTCCATAAAGTGGATGGGCACAACTCCAATTGTTCGCGCGATGGCGGATAGACTCATTCGGGTCTTCTTCAATACTCTGCTCCACAGCAGCAATAGCGTCTTCGGTGCGCACTGTACGGCATCCCTGAGGATGCGCATTATCCACTAGAGTAAACGTGGTGCGAAACCGATCCATGGTTGCTCGAATTACCGACTCTGCTGGGCGATTATGTCGACCGAATATTGGACGCAGCGCGCGATGTGACGCGTGAACCGAACCATTATTTTGGTAGTAAATTTTCGCGATTTGCAAACGTTGTTCAGGAGTAAGTCTATTCATTATGAAATGGCAAACCAAACTGAGCATAAATCAAGTGACATCTGTCAGAAATACCAACTCCCAAAAAAGTATTGCTTGATTGAAAAACATACGTCTAAAAAAAACACCCTTTATAACGGCATGAGTGGAATAGTTGTAAAATGTAGTCGGACGGACATGGGTGATCTGTAGACCTCTCGATAAAAATCGCTCTAGCACAAAAAACCGCAGAAATCCGCAGCCAATTTTTTGGATATATTCTTAGAGAATTCTTAGGAATTAGTCTCCTGGTAAGCATACTCCGAAGAAATTTTAAGGTTTTTATTAAACTCATCGCAAAGTTTAAAATCAATGGTAAAAAGGAGGTTATTAAAAATTCAATTTATAAAATAATAAAAAAAACAAAAATTTTTTGGGATATTTTGGTTTTGTTGAAATTTATGAATATATTTAAATCTATAATCTAATTTTTGTGCAGCCGTATCACAGTTTTTTTAACTCAAACATGGCATTTTTTCCCAAATTTAGTTTTTTTGCTGTGTTTGAAAAATCAGTCAACTTTGACCAGCTCTACAGACCAAACTGCTTATGCAAATAAGTTGCAATTTAC
Source organism: Neria commutata (assembly GCA_963457695.1). Taxonomy (NCBI): domain Eukaryota; kingdom Metazoa; phylum Arthropoda; class Insecta; order Diptera; family Micropezidae; genus Neria; species Neria commutata. The sequence goes on from OY735246.1 coordinate 34,340,345, forward strand.
ACTTTATTAAGGTACAATCAATTCCCTATCCAATACATACAAAAGTTTTGGTATATTTTTCTATAAAAAAATTTGTTTTTGCCACGTGGTTCGGCCAAACGAGTCGCACACTGACTCCTCTATCGGTTACGATGATTCGTGGTAACCCAAAACACACAGTAAGCTGGTCAAATGCATCAGCGACGAGCTTCGTCTTTGTGGACCTTACTAGAATGATACGCTATATCTCAGCGCGTCGACAATAATTAAGATGTGTTCGTGACCCCGTCGACTCTTGATAAAAGGACGTAGGTGGTCCATGTGCAGCGCCTCAAATGAGCATTTTGGGATTACCTAATATTATATTTTTCTGATACATAGGTACTCGTATACGATGATCTAGATGATTCAATAAGTTTATATATTTCTGGATTTTGAATTACTTCCAATATCCGCCCAAAAATACCCAAAGTTTTTTCGATTTAACGAAAGATGCCCACGTATATTATTTTTCAACATTAAAATAAGTGGAATAGATTAATAGAATGTCAAGTTTATATCATTTATCTATAATGTAATGCATCAACAATACAGAGAAACGAAATAAATGTCAAAATTAAGTAAGTAAGTAATAGTTTACGCATAGATGGCCACCGCGCCTAATTTAGTATAATATAACTAAAAATTATTAAATTTATTTTCATTTTAATATATGCCCATATATTTTCTTTCATATATCAGGACTTGAAACCATCCAATATAGTGGTTAAAGCAGACTGCACGCTTAAGATATTAGACTTTGGTTTAGCACGTACTGCTGGGACAACGTTTATGATGACTCCGTACGTTGTTACTCGATATTATCGTGCTCCGGAAGTAATTTTAGGAATGGGATATACTGAGAATGTGGACATATGGTCAGTGGGCTGCATTATGGGGGAAATGATACGTGGCGGTGTTTTGTTTCCAGGAACCGATCATATTGATCAGTGGAATAAAATTATAGGTAAATGCTATTTGTATATAAAATATATTGTATAAAAAGTTTAGTATGTAAGAAAACTACTCTTTTTTAATCGACCCCCATCGATGATCTTGACATTCAACAGAGAGGTTTAGTATGTGGTTTTAAATTGGTATTACAAGTTAACCCTAACCCTATTACTATAGAACGATTTATATGCAAATGTATAATTTACCTTTAAGTTTCCAATGGACTTCGGAACACAGAAATTATAAGTTTTGAAAAACTTCAAACTAAGCCTAGGTGTGCTTGCATACTTTATTTTTGATTATATGACGTATTTTTAGCACTGTCTAAGCACCTGTTTCCATAATTAATGTATGTATTATTTATTTTTCCATATTCATTTTCTTCTTCTTAATTAGTCAATAGCAACGACCCGTTAGCAGCTATGACCTAACGTAGGGCTTTTCTTCAGGCGCATTGAAAATGCCAAGTGGTGCCAGTGTCTCCTCTTCTTAGTATTTCCGCCTTAGTGTCATTAATTGGATTTGCAAACCTAAAACGTTTGCTTTGTTGAGTCGTCTCATTTTGTTGTTGTTATTTTTGTATTAAGAAGAAGTGAATAGTTTCTTTTCAATATGTCGAAGATGTGCGATGCGAGCACCACGTCTGCGGCTCGAAATTCGAATTTTCGGTTTGGTTTGAGAGTAGGCTCATTGTAGAGAGAGAGAGCTTACAGTAGCCTCACGCCAGAGGGCGTGTCGAGTATTATGCATAGGCCGGTGTACGCACGCTAACCCTTTTCTATTTTTCTACTATCGCTTTCTCGCTCTCCAGATTTCAATTCGCCTCAGAGTGTTTCATCTTCCGTTACGCCAAATTTTCGTTTACTCAGTCCGCAAAGAAGTTTTACTTCAAAAAGCTAGTATAAAGAATCAATAATTGGCGCTACAGCCCGCGAGCGAGGCTAATACCTAGATTTCTCCCATTAACTCTCGTTCTATTTTAGCACAAGTTAACGGACCAACAAATTTATTCTATAACCGTACCCAACAGGAGTGAGAAGCTTTATTTTCATGGCAAAGTATACTCTCGCAAGCTAGTAAGCTAGTAGGCAGAAGCTTGTGATAGACAGTGTCGCGTGGAAAGATAAGCTTATTTTTTTTATTAGATGTTGTGAGTTGGCTGGGATTAAAAGTCTGGGATTGACTTCACGTATCAGAGACCATCACTTATCCACTGAGCCACGGCGGATATTTGTCTTCGTCCACTGTAACAACAAAAGTAATAGAAATAAAGCCAATTAGTGAAACCTTTTTTCTTTTTACATATCCAACATCTTTGTCCGATATCAGTTATGGTCGCCTCATTCAGATTTATTGTAAAATGTTAAAAGTTACTTAAATAATACATTAATAAATTTTACTTTTTTTAGAACAACTGGGGACTCCGTCTACATCTTTTATGCAACGTTTGCAACCAACAGTTCGTAATTACGTAGAAAATAGACCGCGTTATGCTGGATACTCGTTTGATAGATTATTTCCAGATGTTTTATTTCCAAGCGATAATAATGAACAAAGTAGACGAAAAGCATCTGAAGCAAGAGACCTTCTGAGCCGGATGCTTGTAATTGATCCAGAGCAACGTATTTCAGTAGAGCAAGCACTTTTACATAGCTACATAAATGTTTGGTATGATGCTGAGGAAGTTAATGCAGTAAGTTTTACAACAAAATTTAAAAAAATATTTTACACTAGAGATGTCAATCCTGAAGTCCCGGAATTTGGGATTAAATATCCTTTTCTCCTATAAAAAAATAAATATGTGTGGTTCGAGGTGCCGATGTGATCTCGGATGTTCTGGGAATGCGGGGAGGAGCTGAAACTTGAAGAAAAGTTATTGGAAAAGGAAACACAGAGTTTCTTTACTATTAATAATAACTGAGGGGCACAACAGCCCGTGTGGGTTTAGGCCTTGCTTTCTCGCATTAACTTTTGTGTGCTAGTTATATTTTGCACAAATTGACGGGACGTACATATAACCGTATCCGAATGAATTGAGAAGCTTTTCATGGCAAATAATACTCTCAGAGAATTGCAAATCCATCACGAGAAGTGGCGCCGCGCAACAAACAATTTGAAAAATAAATTTTCTTTTATTAGGTGGTGTGAGACCGGTCTTGAACCCAGGCCTCCCGCATCAGCGACCAAGCACTTATCCACTGAGTCACCGCGGCGCCCATTTGAAACCTTTGGCGACCTGAAATAAACACTTCGATTATATTTTATGAATAAGAAATTAATACAACAGCGGGATTAGAGAAAACTGGTCTGCCATAACTACGATCCAGGGTCGGGATCTTGGAAAAGCGCTTGTCTTTTCATTCAAAGTGATTAAAATTTGATTATAAGATTAAAAGATTAAATTTGCTCTAAACCACAACAAAATAAATTTGAAGTAATAATTAGCTTGGTACCTGCAAGGAAATGCAAATCTTTCGATTCCATCTATATACCTCCGTTTTTTGAACGAAAACTGCTTTTCCTCGACATCGAGGCGAAATTTTCTAGTGCATCGTTCTCGGTTTTACTTCGATATCAAAACGAAATGATTTTGTTTGCTTGATAGATAAAATATGTCAATAAAATACTTTTTTTAAATCTAAAAATGTATAATTAATATAACATTTTAATTAAAATATAAATATAAATGCAAAGTGCTACCTTCCTTCCGAAAAGTATTAGAAATGTATATTGGGAAAAAAACTGGAAATTTATTTTAACAATTTATATCAGGGACATAACTATTATGGAGTTTACCGATAAAAATTGAAAATAATTGTTGCGATAAAACGAATTTTCAATTTCGTTAAAAATAACTATTATTTATAAGAGAAATACTTTTCAATTGCTGGTAACAATTATTTGTGAGAAATATTTTTTACGTTATCGAATAACTATTATTTTGTGAGAAATATTTTTTCCGTTGCCGCATAACTTTTATTTTTGGGAATAAATTTTTTACGTTGTTTTTGAGTCACGCCTCAACGGCTGAACTTATTTGGCTGAAACTTTGTGGGTATATAGTGCATTTTGTGGGCTATAACCTAGCCCACTTTTCATCCCGGAAAAATCTGAAGGGGCGTGGCACTTCCGGTTTACAAATTTTATGTTTTACACGTACATATATTGGAAACTACAGCTTTAAAACTCGGTAGTCTGTTATAATTTGGTTATGCCTTTACACTAGTGCAGTTTTGGGGTTTTGAGTAAGGGGGCGTGGCACTTTCCATATAACCAAATTACATGATTTGCTATAACTTTGGACCTACTACATAAAACCTTTTTCCCTATCTAGAAGCCTCAGTTTCATTTAACCTTACCAGGCGCTCATAAGCCTGTAGGCAGTGTCTCCCACGCATCTTCTCTTTCCATTCTCCTGTATATCAAGCGGTGCTTTCTCGCGGCATTGTGGAGCACTTCTCTCGAATAATAGTTATGCAGCAACGGGAACAATTTTTTCCCAAAATAATAGTTATTTTCAACAAGAATAATTAATATCAATTGATAATTATTAAAAATAACATTTATTAATACCTCTTAAAAAGCGGTAATTTTTTCGGCTGTGAAAGCAGGCATAATAATTATTTTCGGTCCCTGATTTATATCTATATACTAGCTGTTACCCGCGGGTTCCACCCCGCGCTTTTATAAAAATACGTAATGTGAATGATGCTCTGATTGGATGTTGCTGTATTTAATTTAATAGCAGTGTTTGCCAGTCTGTCTTTTTATAAGCTTTATATTAACTTCACTTTCTGTCGGTATGTCAGCGGTATGTCGTCAAATCTAGTAATCAATTTTTCACCCACTTCCCGACTACTTAGAGATCTGAAACTTTGCATACATGCCTAACCTAGAGCCCAATACATGAATCAATAAATTTTATGGGCGTAGGATAAGGGGCGTGGCACTTTTTTATAAACTCCAGATTTGTGTATAACTTTAGAACTACACATCACACATCAATGAAACTCGGTAGGAACTTACTACATATCCATATCCTACTACTGGGAAAATAAGACGGGCAGTGGACAAGTGGGCGTGGCACCCCCATACAAACAAAATTTTTGATCTCGATTTGCTTTGGAACTAAAGGTCGTGCAGCATTGAAATTTCGTATGCAGTCGCCTCTTGGATGTGTCGTCCCACTGGTAAAATTTTATGGGCGTAGGACAAGGGGCGTGGCACTTTTCAAGCAACTACACACTTGGGCTTCAGTTTATAATTATAGGTACACCACACATGAATGAAAAACGATAGGAACTTACTTGCCGCGCCCTGCTGGCAAAATAGCAACAACTCACCGCGTCACAAATATGCCACGAATATTAGGGTCGATCACTGCCGTATTATTTGTTAAATTGAGGATATGACATATGACGATAGGAAACACTGTGAATACCCTAAATATTGTGTACTGCTCTGCAAGTTTAAAATTCTTTTTGCTAAAAATTTCAGAGCTCTAAAATTGAATTTATGGAAGACTAAAAAGTAGAAAATAAAATTATATAAAAAAAACTTTTTAAAAATAAGCTTTAATGTACTAAAAAGTAGAAAATAAGTTGTTTCCAAGTCACCTGTATCTTACTATTAATAAAAGCTTGTGCGCTCAATATCCATATTCAAAATATCTTTCATTACTAGAATCTATTTGCAAAAAATTATTTAAATAAAATATTGTGGTAACTGTTTGACAAATATTGAACACATGAGCGCCCCAAGCTTTTAGGGATAGTAAGATACAGGTGACTTGGAAACAACTTATTTTCTACTTTTTAGTACATTAAAGCTTATTTTTAAAAAGTTTTTTTTTATATAATTTTATTATAAGCTTTATATTAACTTCACTTTCTGTCCGCGGTATGTCAGTATGTCAGCGGTATGTCGTCAAATCTAGTAATCAATTTTTCACCCACTTCCCGACTACTTAGAGATCTGAAACTTTGCATACATGCCTAATCTAGAGCCCAATACACGAATCAATAAATTTTATGGGCGTAGGATAAGGGGCGTGGCACTTTTTTATAAACTCCAGATTTGTGTATAACTTTAGAACTACACATCACACATCAATGAAACTCGGTAGGAACTTACTACATATCCCCCCATACAAACAAAATTTTTGATCTCGATTAGCTTTGGAACTACAGGTCGTGCAGCATTGAAATTTCGTATGCAGTCGCCTCTTGGATGTGTCGTCCCACTGGTAAAATTTTATGGGCGTAGGATAAGGGGACGTGGCACCCCCCATACAAACAAAATTTTTGATCTCGATTAGCTTTGGAACTAAAGGTTGTGCAGCATTGAAATTTCGTATGCAGTCGCCTCTTGGATGTGTCGTCCCACTGGTGAAATTTTATGGGCGTAGGATAAGGGGCGTGGCACTTTTTTATCAACTCCGGATTTGTGTATATCTTTAGAACTATACATCACACATCAATGAAATTCGGTAGGAACTTACTACATATCCATATCCTTCTACTGAGAAAATAAGGCGGGCACTGGATAAGGGGGCGTGGCACCGCCCATACAAACAAAATCGTTTAAATAGAATAGCTTTGGAACTAAAGGTCGTGCAGCATTGAAGTTTCGTATGCAGTCGCCTCTTGGATGTGTCGGCTCACTGGTAAAATTGTATGGGCGTAGGATAAGGGGCGTGGCACTTTTTTATCAACTCCAGATTTGTGTATAACTTTAGAACCACACATCACACATCAATGAAACTCGGTAGGAACTTACTACATAGCCATATCCTTCTACTGGGAAAATAACACGGGCAGTGGACAAGTGGGCGTGGCACCGCCCATACAAACAAAATCGTTTATATAGAATAGCTTTGGAACTAAAGGTCGTGCAGCATTGAAATTTCGTATGCAGTCGCCTCTTGGATGTGTCGTCCCACTGGTGAAATTTTATGGGCGTAGGATAAGGGGCGTGGCACTTTTTTATCAACTCCAGATTTGTGTATAACTTTAGAACCACACATCACACATCAATGAAACTCGGTAGGAACTTACTACATATCCATATCCTTCTACTGGGAAAATAACACGGGCAGTGGACAAGTGGGCGTGGCACCGCCCATACAAACAAAATCGTTTATATAGAATAGCTTTGGAACTAAAGGTCGTGCAGCATTGAAGTTCCGTATACAGGCCCCTCTTGGATGCTTCGTCCCACTGGTAAAATTTTATGGGCGTAAGACAAGGGGCGTGGCACTTTTTTATCAACTCCAGATTCGTGTATAACTTTAGAACTACACATCACACATCAATGAAACTCGGTAGGAACTTACTACATATCCATATCCTTCTACTGAGAAAATAAGGCGGGCACTGGATAAGGGGGCGTGGCACCCCCCATACAAACAAAATTTTTGATCTCGATTAGCTTTGGAACTAAAGGTCGTGCAGCATTGAAATTTCGTATGCAATCGCATCTTGGATGTGTCGTCCCACTGGTAAAATTTTATGGGCGTAGGATAAGGGGCGTGGCACTTTTTTATAAACTCCAGATTTGTGTATAACTTTAGAACTACACATCACACATCAATGAAACTCGGTAGGAACTTACTACATATCCATATCCTTCTACTGAGAAAATAAGGGGGCACTGGATAAGGGGGCGTGGCACCGCCCATACAAACAAAATTTTTGATCTCGATTAGCTTTGGAACTAAAGGTCGTGCAGCATTGAAATTTCGTATGCAGTCGCCTCTTGGATGTGTCGTCCCACTGGTAAAATTTTATGGGCGTAGGATAAGGGGCGTGGCACTTTTTTCATCAACTCCAGATTTGTGTATATCTTTAGAACTATACATCACACATCAATGAAATTCGGTAGTAACTTACTACATATCCATATCCTTCTACTGAGAAAATAAGGCGGGCACTGGATAAGGGGGCCTGGTACCGCCTATATTAGCTTTGGAACTAAAGGTCGTGCAGCATTGAAATTTCGTATGCAGTCGCCTCTTGGATGTGTCGTCCCACTGGTAAAATTTTATGGGCGTAGGATAAGGGGCGTGGCACTTTTTTATAAACTCCAGATTTGTGTATAACTTTAGAACTACACATCACACATCAATGAAACTCGGTAGGAACTTACTACATATCCATATCCTTCTACTGAGAAAATAAGGCTGGCACTGGATAAGGGGGTGTGGCACCGCCCATACAAACAAAATGTTTGATCTCGATTAGCTTTGGAACTACAGGTCGTGCAGCATTGAAATTTCGTATGCAGTCGCCTCTTGGATGTGTCGTCCCTCTGGTAAAATTTTATGGGCGTAGGATAAGGGGACGTGGCACCCCCCATACAAACAAAATTTTTGATCTCGATTTGCTTTGGAACTAAAGGTCGTGCAGCATTGAAATTTCGTATGCAGTCGCCTCTTGGATGTGTCGTCCCACTGGTAAAATTTTATGGGCGTAGGATAAGGGGCGTGGCACTTTTTTATCAACTCCAGATTTGTGTATATCTTTAGAACTATACATCACACATCAATGAAATTCGGTAGGAACTTACTACATATCCATATCCTTCTACTGAGAAAATAAGGCGGGCACTGGATAAGGGGGCCTGGTACCGCCCATACAAACAAAATCGTTTAAATAGAATAGCTTTGGAACTAAAGGTCGTGCAGCATTGAAGTTTCGTATGCAGTCGCCTCTTGGATGTGTCGTCTCACTGGTAAAATTGTATGGGCGTAGGATAAGGGGCGTGGCACTTTTTTATCAACTCCAGATTTGTGTATAACTTTAGAACTACACATCACACATCAATGAAACTCGGTAGGAACTTACTACATATCCATATCCTTCTACTGGGAAAATAACACGGGCAGTGGACAAGTGGGCGTGGCACCGCCCATACAAACAAAATCGTTTATATAGAATAGCTTTGGAACTAAAGGTCGTGCAGCATTGAAGTTTCGTATGCAGTCGCCTCTTGGATGTGTCGTCTCACTGGTAAAATTGTATGGGCGTAGGATAAGGGGCGTGGCACTTTTTTATCAACTCCAGATTTGTGTATAACTTTAGAACCACACATCACACATCAATGAAACTCGGTAGGAACTTACTACATATCCATATCCTTCTACTGGGAAAATAACACGGGCAGTGGACAAGTGGGCGTGGCACCGCCCATACAAACAAAATCGTTTATATAGAATAGCTTTGGAACTAAAGGTCGTGCAGCATTGAAATTTCGTATGCAGTCGCCTCTTGGATGTGTCGTCCCACTGGTAAAATTTTATGGGCGTATGACAAGGGGCGTGGCACTTTTTTATCAACTAGATTCGTGTATAACTTTAGAACTACACATCACACATCAATGAAACTCGGTAGGAACTTACTACATATCTATATCCTTCTACTGAGAAAATAAGGCGGGCACTGTATAAGGGGGTGTGGCACCGCCCATACAAACAAAATCGTTTAAATAGAATAGCTTTGGAACTAAAGATCGTGCATCATTGAAGTTTCGTATGCAGTCGCCTCTTGGATGTGTCGTCTCACTGGTAAAATTGTATGGGCGTAGGATAAGGGGCGTGGCACTTTTTTATCAGCTCCAGATTTGTGTATAACTTTAGAACTACACATCACACATCAATGAAACTCGGTAGGAACTTACTACATATCCATATCCTTCTACTGAGAAAATAAGACGGGCAGTGGACAAGTGGGCGTGGCACCGCCCATACAACCAAAATCGTTTATATAGAATAGCTTTGGAACTAAAGGTCGTGCAGCATTGAAGTTCCGTATACAGGCCCCTCTTGGATGCTTCGTCCCACTGGTAAAATTTTATGGGCGTAGGACATGGGGCGTGGCACTTTTTAAGCAACTACACACTTGGGCTTCAGTTTATAATTATAGGTACACCACACATCAATGCATTGCAAGCAAAACAACAACAACTCATCGCGCCACAAATATGCTACGAATATTAGGGTCGATCACAGCCGTATTATTTGTTAAATTGAGGATATGACATATGACGATAGGAAACACTGTGAATACCCTAAATATTGTGTACTGCTCTGCAAGTTTTAAATTCATTTTGCGAAAAATTTCAGAGCTCTAAAATTGAATTTATGGAAGACTAAAAAGTAGAAAATAAAATTATATAAAAAAAAACTTTTTAAAAATAAGCTTTAATGTACTAAAAAGTAGAAAATAAGTTGTTTCCAAGTCACCTGTATCTTACTATTAATAAAAGCTTGTGCGCTCAATATCCATATTCAAAATATCTTTCATTACTAGAATCTATTTGCAAAAAATTATTTAAATAAAATATTGTGGTAACTGTTTGACAAATATTGAACACATGAGCGCCCCAGGCTTTTATTAATAGTAAGATACAGGTGACTTGGAAACAATTTATTTTCTACTTTTTAGTACATTAAATAAATTAAAGCTTATTTTTAAAAAGTTTTTTTTTATATAAGGGGTATTCCCGATCCGGTGCAATTGGTCATGCAAAAGAGCGAATGCAAAATATTTTTCCACCTTTTGCATACACAACAACAAAACACACTGGTTTGCTTTTGCATTAAAGTCACAATTTTCCTAGACCAGAACCCATTGCGTTTAGTGGAAAATATTTGATGCAAAGTATGAGCATAGTTGCCAGCTTGAAAAGTCCCACTTATCGGTGACCTAAGTTGCCAACAACGAGTATTAACAGCGACCAGCTGCTCATTTTGATTTTTATTTCACTTTTTATTTCCAAAAATGGTGTCTTTAATATTTACGGGTGATTTCATTTGCTGCATTTTCAAATAAGAAGTCGCAAAATTGTTGTTTTTCGCTGTTTCGTGTCATTTTATTAAACTCTCAAGTAAAACAGCTGTTTGACAAAAGCATTTGAATGGATTTCGCAAATCGGTCGTTCCCGATTATAAAAATGCAAAAGGAAAATTTTGCTTTTGCTTTTGCATTCGCTCCGGATCGGGAATACCCCTATAATTTTATTCTTGGTTTCTGTTGTTTTCTGTTGAACAGCAGGGCTTCTGGGCTTCTTGCTGATGCTTGTGATGTCTATATATTTATAGGGAAAGTCATGAATGTAGGTCCTTACAGAACTATCTGTGTATGTAGATTACTCCTTTGGTGGAAGGCCAAAACTAAAGTCACGATCCCCCTTCACTCCTCATGGATCACAACTTTTTTACGGTACATACATTTAAGGTGTGCCACGCCACCTTGTCTTATGCCCCTAAATCTGTCTTATGACTAAATACCAACAGAATAAAAATTTTAATGTTGTATGCCTTGTAGTTCTAAAGACATACCAAAACAAAGATTTAAGTTGTATGAGTGGTGCCACGCCCCGTTGTCCCATGCCCCTAAATTTTTTTAGCAAATTAGCAAAAGGGCACGACTAAATTCCAACAAAACAGAATTTCAATATTGAACGACTTGTCGTTTTAAAGATATACCAAATAAATGATTTAAGTTGTATGAGGGGTGCCACGCCTCGTGTCCAATGCCCATTCCATTTTCTCAGTTGAAGAATACGGAGATTCCTTTATATATGATATATAGTTCTAAAGTAGGTAATACCCAAATGTGGAGTTATTTGAAAAGTGCCACGCCTCTTGTCCTACGCCCATAAAATTGTACCACTGGGATGACTCATCCAAGAGGTGCTTGCATACGGAATTTCAATGCTGCGCGACTTGTACTTTCAAAGATATGCCATATCATAGAATTAAGTTATATGAAGGGTGCCAAGCCCCCTTGTCCCACGCCCCTAGAGTTTTTCCAGCAGGAAGATACATCTAAACACTAACATAGTACAAAGTTTTAATGTTGTACACCTTGTAGTATGCCAAATCAATTATTTAACTTGTATGGGAGGTGCCACGTCCTCTTGATGTATAACAATTTTTTATAGCCTATGACCATCCTTGGTACATCTATAGTCTATGTGCCAAATTTGGTTATGATCGATCAAGCGGTTTAGGACGCTACTCCGAACATACATACATACATAATTTGATTTATATATATATATATTTTGTTTTGAAACATAATATCTTTCTTTTTGTCTCATATTTTCCTAGCCTGCACCTGAGCCATATGACCATAGTGTGGATGAGAGAGAACATACTGTTGAGCAATGGAAAGAACTAATTTATGAAGAAGTAATGGATTACGAAGCACATAATACAAATTTGACAGTAAATAGTGCGCGGTAGAGCAAGCAATGCGTTTTCAGTGTAACAAATATGGCGTACTACATCTTTTAAGCTGCTCTTGTAAAAAATATAAGAACAATAAAAGCATTTAAAAAGAAAATCTTAATGGGTCCTGTTGTTCGTAGATAAAGAAAATGGATCCGCCTCGTTTATAAATGGTGGGTATGGTATTTAATGGGATTTCTTTCATATACAATTGAATTTAAATTCTGTATAAACCAGAAAGAAATGCTGTGCTTGTGTGAAAAATCAGAAAAAAGGGCAAAGAGCGAACGCCTAACTCGCAACTATTCTAGCGAGTTATAAAGGGCAGCGCAATATTCTCGAACTATGTACCAGCTTCAATATCTCTATCCAATGATGTTCCTTCCAATATCATTCTTCTTGCGCTGCAGCCAGCTTGATTATTTGGCCCATAACCTGGAACAGAAGAAAGCTAGTGCTATGATATTAATGTGCCTGATGTTCTACCACAGATTACTACCAGATATCCAACTCTCCCACTAGCGCTAAAAAATCACCACTACATTCACAAAAATAAGATAGAGTTTATCCATATTTGGTTACGGGTAGCCAGGTATTCGGTTTTTTTGATATAAGTATTCCATCAGTATTCGTCTAAACTTATATAATTGTAACAATTTGATTCTTATTTCAGTTTGAATATATGTGCTGATATTTTGTGTGTACATCAATTATTTTATTTTGTTGCTTTTGTCGCCTGGGAACCGAGTACTCGAAGGTGTCAGTAGTCGATAGCCGTGTCGTGCAATTTATTTGTATCCCCATAAAATGCCGATCAGCTGTAAAGTAGGTGCAGTCAGCTGTAAAGTAAGCGCTATCCGCTGTGTCGAATTCCCAACCCACTGCGAACAAATTTTTGAGGTTTGACAGTTGTTGGTCCGAAATGTAAACAAAGGAATTTTTGTGAATGCAACTCTGTTAGGAATTACAAAAACAAAATACATTGCGAATCACACGTACGCTATCAGTGTGAGGAATTTAAAAAAAAATGGAAATTTTTGTTCCCTGGACGGACAGTTGGATATCTGGTAGTAATCTGTGGTTCTACTCACAGATTGCTACCAGATATCCAACTCTCACACTAGCGCTAAAAAATCACCACTACATTCACAAAAATAAGATAGAGTTTATCCATATTTGGTTACGGGTAGCCAGGTATTCGGTTTTTTTGATATAAGTATTCCATCAGTATTCGTCTAAACTTATATAATTGTAACAATTTGATTCTTATTTCAGTTTGAATATAAGTATGTGCTGATATTTTGTGTGTTTATCAAATATTTTATTTTGTTGCTTTTGTCGCATGGGAACCGAGTACTCGAAGGCGTCAGTAGTCGATAGCCGTGTCGTGCAATTTATTTGTATCCCCATAAAATGCCGATCAGCTGTTAAGTAGGTGCAGTCAGCTGTAAAGTAAGCGCTATCCGCTGTGTCGAATTCCCAACCCACTGCGAACAAATTTTTGAGGTTTGACAGTTATTGGTCCGAAATGTAAACAAAGGAATTTTTGTGAATGCAACTCTGTAAGGAATTACAAAAACAAAATACATTGCGAATCACACGTACGCTATCAGTGTGAGGGAGGTTTAAAAAAAAATGGAAATTTTTGTTCCCTGGACGGACAGTTGGATATCTGGTTCATCTGTGGTCCAGCTAACCTTTAATGGCAAAGGACATATCTTTAAAACCGGACGTTTAACTACCCCGTTTTGAGATAAATTACTCGTACAAGGTTGTCCGTTCCTGGGTACAATTCGACGATTTTAGCAAGCGGCTATCGATTACATCGATACCTTTAATTAAATTGGGATTTGTTTTTAACCATTTAGGGCCAGTTTCACAGTGGATGTTTTAATCTAATTTGCGAATTGAGTTTAAATCTAGTTTAACTTTCCTTGAGTTTCACAGTGCATTTATTTAAATATGGAATATTTGACATTTGAAGGTTGGCACAACTTGCCAAAAACATATGTTTAATTGTTCAATTATGGAGGCAGCGTGAACTAAAAATTTTTCGTCGGCCGAAAGAAGTGAATTATTGGATATTGTGCAAAGAATCCACAGTTTATATTATTTATGATACTACGGGATCATTTATATGTGCTATACCATGCAATTTTATGTTTAATTTGATCTCTTATAAATTGCAATTTTGTCCACGCAGCTTGTTTGCACATCCGAAATCAGCTGTTTATTTGTTTTCGATTGCAACTCTGTGGCGTACTAAAATATCCACAATCGGCTATTTAAATCCCCCCCAAAGGGCCAGTTTCACAGTGGATATTTAAACTCTGATTGTAGTTTAAATAATGCTCTAATATCCCTACTTGTATGATGTACAATAATGATATTTCTCGTAACGCTGCTGATACAGCTAATTTCTTTGCGGAGTACTTCAAGTCAAATTTCGTCGTCGATCATACTTTCTCTAACTTACCCAACTCCTCTGCTTCCCCTCTCCTCGACTTTGGCTCACTGACTATCTCTGTCTATGATGTCTGTAATGGTATCTCCTGTCTGAAATCGTCTGTTAAACCTGATGTTGATGGTGTCTCTTCGTACTTCGTAAAACAGTGTAGTGAGTCTATTTGTAAACCCTTATCTCTCATTTTTAACCTCTCCCTTCATCTTGGCGTCTTTATCGACAAGTGGAAAGTCTCATATATAACTCCAATCTTCAAATCCGGTAATAAAAATGAAGTGGTGAATTATCGGCCGATTTCCAAATCTACATGCTCTAAACTTATTGAAAAAGTAGTGAAAGAAAAACTTTGTTTCGCCATAAAAGGTATAATATCCCCGCACCAGCACGGATTTATTAGTGGCCGGTCTACTGTCACTAATCTTTCCTGTTTTTCTGAATTTTGTATCTCGTCCTTTAAGAAAGGTCATCAAGTTGACACAATTTACACTGACTTTTCTAAGGCATTTGACTCTGTAAGTCACAATATTCTCTTAGTGAAAATAGAATCCCTTGGTTTCCACTCTTCCTTCCTAGCCTGGCTACGCTCTTATTTAGTCGATAGACTGTGTTATGTTACCGTTGAAAACACTAAATCACGCCCCTTTGTTGCTACCTCGGGGGTGCCTCAAGGCAGCATTCTAGGGCCACTACTGTTTATTTTATTTATTAATGATGTCGCCTCCTGCTTCAAACATTCTATGTTTCTCCTTTATGCTGATGACCTGAAGATTTTTCGGAGTGTAGCTAGTTCGGCCGATGCTGCTCTACTGCAGTCCGATCTGAATTACCTTTTTGCCTGGAGTACTGTAAATAAAATCGCACTAAATATAAAAAAGTGTTTTCACATGACCTTTGCTAAGACTAATAATGTAATTGTCTCTGATTTCTCAATCTCAAGTTTATCTCTGCCAACTGTTAATGAGTTTCGTGATTCGGGCGTTATATTTGATGCAGGGTACTCGTTTGTAAATCAGCTTAACTATATCATTCCCAAGGCATTTTCGAACTTAGGTTCGAAATCCTGCGTAGATATAGTTCCGATTTCAAAGATCCGTATACCCGAAAATCCTTATACTGTTCTCTAGTCCGCTCGAAATTAGAATATGCGTCAGTTGTCTGGGATCCTATTTATATGTCGCACTCCTCTCGTGTTGAGGGAGTGCAGCGGAAATTCCTCCGCTTCGCTCTTTCGCCCCTCCGGTTTTGTGACCCGTTGCCTTCATACAGTGCTCGTTGTCTCCTTATAAATTTAAAATCTCTTGACAATAGAAGATCCATCCTTCTTCTAATGTTTGTATTTGATCTCATTCGTGGTAAAGTTGATTGTCCTGCGCTGTCAGTGTCTATTGCTTTCCTGGTCCCGCGTAAAAATCTGAGTGTTGTGCTACCGTTTCATGTGAAAGTTGATCGCTGTAATTACGCTCTTTTTGCCCCTATTCCCAGAGCCCTGACTCTGTTCAATAAAGTCGCGAAGACTGTGGACTTAGATTTCTCACTCCCAAGACACATCTTCAAAACAGCTTTAGATAGGTATTTCAGTTAATAAATTGATATCTTTAAGGCCATTATTGTCATTGTTATTTGCATTGTTAATTTTCTAATTGGTATAGCACATATAAATGATCCCGTAGTATCATAAATAATATAAACTGTGGATTATTTGCACAATATCCAATCATTCACTTCTTTCGGCCGACGAAAAATTTTGAGTTCGCGCTGCCTCCATAATTGAACAATTGAACATATGTTTTTGGCAAGTTGTGCCAACCTTCAAATGTCAAATATTCCATATTTAAATAAATGCACTGTGAAACTCAAGGAAAGTTAAACTAGGGTTAAACTCAATTTGCAAATTAGATTTAAATAGCCACTGTGAAACCCGCCCTTAGGGCCAGTTTCATAGTGGATATTTAAACTCTGATTGCAGTTTAAATAATGCTCTAATATCCCTACTTGTATGATGTACAATAATGATATTTCTCGTAACGCTGCTGATACAGCTAATTTCTTTGCGGAGTACTTCAAGTAAAATTTCGTCGTCGATCATACTTTCTCTAACTTACCCAACTCCTCTGCTTCCCCTCTCCTCGACTTTGGCTGACTATCTCTGTCTCTGATGTCTGTAATGGTATCTCCTGTCTGAAATCGTCTGTTAAACCTGATGTTGATGGTGTCTCTTCGTACTTCGTAAAACAGTGTAGTGAGTCTATTTGTAAACCCTTATCTCTCATTTTTAACCTCTCCCTTCATCTTGGCGTCTTTATCGACAAGGGGAAAGTCTCATATATAACTCCAATCTTCAAATCCGGTAATAAAAATGAAGTGGTGAATTATCGGCCGATTTCCAAATCTACATGCTCTAAACTATTTGAAAAAGTAGTGAAAGAAAAACTTTGTTTCGCCGTAAAAGGTATAATATCCCCGCACCAGCACGGATTTATTAGTGGCCGGTCTACTGTCACTAATCTTTCCTGTTTTTCTGAATTTTGTATCTCGTCCTTTAAGAAAGGTCATCAAGTTGACACAATTTACACTGACTTTTCTAAGGCATTTGACTCTGTAAGTCACAATATTCTCTTAGTGAAAATAGAATCCCTTGGTTTCCACTCTTCCTTCCTAGCCTGGCTACGCTCTTATTTAGTCGATAGACTGTGTTATGTTACCGTTGAAAACACTAAATCACGCCCCTTTGTTGCTACCTCGGGGGTGCCTCAAGGCAGCATTCTAGGGCCACTACTGTTTATTTTATTTATTAATGATGTCGCCTCCTGCTTCAAACATTCTATGTTTCTCCTTTATGCTGATGACCTGAAGATTTTTCGGAGTGTAGCTAGTTCGGCCGATGCTGCTCTACTGCAGTCCGATCTGAATTACCTTTTTGCCTGGAGTACTGTAAATAAAATCGCACTAACAGCCCTATTCGCTCGCTCCCGGCGCAATTGATTGAGAGTATCAATTGATCCGCTTTCTTGTGCCGGGCTTTCTACAACCCTATTCTTTACCAATCGTATCACGAAAAAAGCTTTGGCGTTTCATTTAAAGCTCTTTGCTGTGAAAACAGCTGTTTGTGCTTCTTCTTCTTCACAAAAAACGAAAAATGGAAACAAAAACTGCAGAAAAGTGAGTATTTTTTGGAAATTTTCATTAATTTGGTGTTTTATCTTATTTCTTTTAATTTCTAGACATCGTATATTCAACAGGAGGACGTAGGAGCAGCTGCAGCATTTCATTCAAAGTTGCAAACAGCACCCAGAGCAGCAAGCCGGGAAAACAGCCCGATAGCGCTGCGAGCAGTGTAAAATTTGTGGGAGCAGTGGCAGAGGACCTCGAACTCCCGATATAAAGGAGTTTTAGCAGCAGGCCATACATGTGTTGTGTTTTTAAAATTGTGTAACTTCCTTTAAATTGCTGCAATAAATAAATTTTTGCTTTTTTGCTTCAAAATTGACGTTTTTCAATAGCTGTTTTCGCTTGTTACCTCCTAATTCGACAGTCACAATGAATTTCTCAATTGATACAATTCGAGCTTTTGATTTCTCTTCTGAATAAGGAAAAGTAGAAATTGTGCCGAAATGCTCTATTGAGACGAAATTAGTATTGAGACGGTCGAAGGAATAGAGCTGTAAATATAAAAAAGTATTTTCACATGACCTTTGCTAAGACTAATAATGTAATTGTCTCTGATTTCTCAATCTCAAGTTTATCTCTGCCAACTGTTAATGAGTTTCGTGATTCGGGCGTTATATTTGATGCAGGGTACTCGTTTGTAAATCAGCTTAACTATATCATTCCCAAGGCATTTTCGAACTTAGGTTCGAAATCCTGCGTAGATATAGTTCCGATTTCAAAGATCCGTATACCCGGAAATCCTTATACTGTTCTCTAGTCCGCTCGAAATTAGAATATGCGTCAGTTGTCTGGGATCCTATTTATATGTCGCACTCCTCTGGTGTTGAGGGAGTGCAGCGGAAATTCCTCCGCTTCGCTCTTTCGCCCCTCCGGTTTTGTGACCCGTTGCCTTCATACAGTGCTCGTTGTCTCCTTATAAATTTAAAATCTCTTGACAATAGAAGATCCATCCTTCTTCTAATGTTTGTATTTGATCTCATTCGTGGTAAAGTTGATTGTCCTGCGCTGTTAGAGTCTATTGCTTTCCTGGTCCCGCGTAAAAATCTGAGTGTTGTGCTACCGTTTCATGTGAAAGTTGATCGCTGTAATTACGCTCTTTTTGCCCCTATTCCCAGAGCCCTGACTCTGTTCAAAAAAGTCGCGAAGACTGTGGACTTAGATTTCTCACTCCCAAGACACATCTTCAAAACAGCTTTAGATAGGTATTTCAGTTAATAAATTGATATCTTTAAGGCCATTATTGTCATTGTTATTTGCATTGTTAATTTTCTTGTTTTATGTTCGACTTTGTTTGTATTAAATTATGATAAACTTTATGTACTCTTAGGGCCAGTTTCACAGTGGATGTTTAAATCTAATTTGCGAATTGAGTTTAAATCTAGTTTAACTTTTCTTGAGTTTCACAGTGCATTTATTTAAATACGGAATAATGAATGGCAACTTCGAATATTTGACAATTGAAGGTTGACACAACTTGCCAAAAACATATGTTCAATTGTTCAATTATGGAGGCAGCGCGAGCTAAAAATTTTTCGTCGGCCGAAAGAAGTGAATTATTGGATATTGTGCAAAGAATCCACAGTTTATATTATTTATAATACTACGGGATCATTTTTATGTGCTATACCATGCAGTTTTATGTTTAATTTGATCTCTTATAAATTGCAATATTGTCGACGCAGCTTGCTTGCACATCCGAAATCAGCTGTTTATTTGTTTTCGATTGCAACTCTGTGCCGTACTTAAATATCCACAATCGGCTATTTAAATCGTGTTTAACTTCCAACTGTGAAACTGAAATTCCCTATTTAAACTACAATCAGAGTTTAAATATCCACTGTGAAACTGGCCCTTAGTTTTAAGTTCTATTGTGTTATTTTATTGAGCTAGTCTGTAAGGATTTATTGTCCATAGACTTAAATTGAATAAACTAAACTAAATAGGGAATTTCAGTTTCACAGTTGGAAGTTAAATACAATTTAAATGGCCGATTGTGGATATTTAAGTACGGCACAGATTTGCAATCGAAAACAAATAAACAGCTGATTTTGGATGTGCAAGCAAGCTGCGTCGACAATATTGCGATTTATAAGAGATCAAATTAAATATACAACTGCATGGTATAGCACATATAAATGATCCCGTAGTATCATAAATAATATAAACTGTGGATTATTTGCACAATATCCAATCATTCACTTCTTTCGGCCGACGAAAAATTTTGAGTTCGCGCTGCCTCCATAATTGAACAATTGAACATATGTTTTTGGCAAGTTGTGCCAACCTTCAAATGTCAAATATTCCATATTTAAATAAATGCTCTGTGAAACTCAAAGACAGTTAAACTAGGTTTAAACTCAATTTGCAAATTAGATTTAAATAGCCACTGTGAAACCCGCCCTTAGGGCCAGTTTCATAGTGGATATTTAAACTCTGATTGCAGTTTAAATAATGCTCTAATATCTCTACTTGTATGATGTACAATAATGATATTTCTCGTAACGCTGCTGATACAGCTAATTTCTTTGCGGAGTACTTCAAGTCAAATTTCGTCGTCGATCATACTTTCTCTAACTTACCCAACTCCTGTGCTTCCCCTCTCCTCGACTTTGGCTGACTATCTCTGTCTCTGATGTCTGTAATGGTATCTCCTGTCTGAAATCGTCTGTTAAACCTGATGTTGATGGTGTCTCTTCGTACTTCGTAAAACAGTGTAGTGAGTCTATTTGTAAACCCTTATCTCTCATTTTTAACCTCTCCCTTCATCTTGGCGTCTTTATCGACAAGTGGAAAGTCTCATATATAACTCCAATCTTCAAATCCGGTAATAAAAATGAAGTGGTGAATTATCGGCCGATTTCCAAATCTACATGCTCTAAACTATTTGAAAAAGTAGTGAAAGAAAAACTTTGTTTCGCCATAAAAGGTATAATATCCCCGCACCAGCACGAATTTATTAGTGGCCGGTCTACTGTCACTAATCTTTCCTGTTTTTCTGAATTTTGTATCTCGTCCTTTAAGAAAGGTCATCAAGTTGACACAATTTACACTGACTTTTCTAAGGTATATGACTCTGTAAGTCACAATATTCTCTTAGTGAAAATAGAATCCCTTGGTTTCCACTCTTCCTTCCTAGCCTGGCTACGCTCTTATTTAGTCGATAGACTGTGTTATGTTACCGTTGAAAACACTAAATCACGCCCCTTTGTTGCTACCTCGGGGGTGCCTCAAGGCAGCATTCTAGGGCCACTACTGTTTATTTTATTTATTAATGATGTCCCCTCCTGCTTCAAACATTCTATGTTTCTCCTTTATGCTAATGACCTGAAGATTTTTCGGAGTGTAGCTAGTTCGGCCGATGCTGCTCTACTGCAGTCCGATCTGAATTACCTTTTTGCCTGGAGTACTGTAAATAAAATCGCACTAAATATAAAAAAGTGTTTTCACATGACCTTTGCTAAGACTAATAATGTAAGGGCCAGTTTCACAGTGGATATTTAAACTCTGATTGCAGTTTAAATAGAGAATTTCAGTTTCACAGTTGGAAGTTAAATACGTTTTAAATAGCCGACTGTGGATATCTAAGTACGGCACAGAGTTGCAATCGAAAACAAATAAACAGCTGATTTCGGATGTGCAAGCAAGCTGCGTCGACAATATTGCAATTTATAAGAGATCAAATTAAACATAAAACTGCATGGTATAGCACATATAAATGATCCCGTAGTATCATAAATAATATAAACTGTGAATTCTTTGCACAATATCCAATAATTCACTTCTTTCGGTCGACGAAAAATTTTTAGTTCGCGCTGCCTCCATAATTGAACATATGTTTTTGGCAAGTTGTGTCAACCTTCAATTGTCAAATATTCGAAGTTGCCATTCATTATTCCGTATTTAAATAAATGCACTGTGAAACTCAAGAAAAGTTAAACTAGACTTAAACTCAATTCGCAAATTAGATTTAAACATCCACTGTGAAACTGGCCCTAATTGTCTCTGATTTCTCAATCTCAAGTTTATCTCTGCCAACTGTTACTGAGTTTCGTGATTCGGGCGTTATATTTGATGCAGGGTACTCGTTTGTAAATCAGCTTAACTATATCATTCCCAAGGCATTTTCGAACTTAGGTTTCCTGCGTAGATATAGTTCCGATTTCAAAGATCCGTATACCCGGAAATCCTTATACTGTTCTCTAGTCCGCTCGAAATTAGAATATGCGTCAGTTGTCTGGGATCCTATTTATATGTCGCACTCCTCTCGTGTTGAGGGAGTGCATCGGAAATTCCTCCGCTTCGCTCTTTCGCCCCTCCGGTTTTGTGACCCGTTGCCTTCATACAGTGCTCGTTGTCTCCTTATAAATTTAAAATCTCTTGACAATAGAAGATCCATCCTTCTTCTAATGTTTGTATTTGATCTCATTCGTGGTAAAGTTGATTTCCTGGTCCCGCGTAAAAATCTGAGTGTTGTGCTACCGTTTCATGTGAAAGTTGATCGCTGTAATTACGCTCTTTTTGCCCCTATTCCCAGAGCCCTGACTCTGTTCAAAAAAGTCGCGAAGACTGTGGACTTAGATTTCTCACTCCCAAGACACATCTTCAAAACAGCTTTAGATAGGTATTTCAGTTAATAAATTGATATCTTTAAGGCCATTATTGTCATTGTTATTTGCATTGTTAATTTTCTTGTTTTATGTTCGACTTTGTTTGTATTAAATTATGATAAACTTTATGTACACTTTTAGGGCCAGTTTCACAGTGGATGTTTAAATCTAATTTGCGAATTGAGTTTAAATCTAGTTTAACTTTTCTTGAGTTTCACAGTGCATTTATTTAAATACGGAATAATGAATGGCAACTTCGAATATTTGACAATTGAAGGTTGACACAACTTGCCAAAAACATATGTTCAATTGTTCAATTATGGAGGCAGCGCGAGCTAAAAATTTTTCGTCGGCCGAAAGAAGTGAATTATTGGATATTGTGCAAAGAATCCACAGTTTATATTATTTATAATACTACGGGATCATTTTTATGTGCTATACCATGCAGTTTTATGTTTAATTTGATCTCTTATAAATTGCAATATTGTCGACGCAGCTTGCTTGCACATCCGAAATCAGCTGTTTATTTGTTTTCGATTGCAACTCTGTGCCGTACTTAAATATCCACAATCGGCTATTTAAATCGTGTTTAACTTCCAACTGTGAAACTGAAATTCCCTATTTAAACTACAATCAGAGTTTAAATATCCACTGTGAAACTGGCCCTTAGTTTTAAGTTCTATTGTGTTATTTTATTGAGCTAGTCTGTAAGGATTTATTGTCCATAGACTTAAATTGAATAAACTAAACTAAATAGGGAATTTCAGTTTCACAGTTGGAAGTTAAATACAATTTAAATGGCCGATTGTGGATATTTAAGTACGGCACAGATTTGCAATCGAAAACAAATAAACAGCTGATTTTGGATGTGCAAGCAAGCTGCGTGGACAATATTGCGATTTATAAGAGATCAAATTAAATATACAACTGCATGGTATAGCACATATAAATGATCCCGTAGTATCATAAATAATATAAACTGTGGATTATTTGCACAATATCCAATCATTCACTTCTTTCGGCCGACGAAAAATTTTGAGTTCGCGCTGCCTCCATAATTGAACAATTGAACATATGTTTTTGGCAAGTTGTGCCAACCTTCAAATGTCAAATATTCCATATTTAAATAAATGCACTGTGAAACTCAAGGAAAGTTAAACTAGGTTTAAACTCAATTTGCAAATTAGATTTAAATAGCCACTGTGAAACCCGCCCTTAGGGCCAGTTTCATAGTGGATATTTAAACTCTGATTGCAGTTTAAATAATGCTCTAATATCCCTACTTGTATGATGTACAATAATGATATTTCTCGTAACGCTGCTGATACAGCTAATTTCTTTGCGGAGTACTTCAAGTAAAATTTCGTCGTCGATCATACTTTCTCTAACTTACCCAACTCCTCTGCTTCCCCTCTCCTCGACTTTGGCTCACTGACTATCTCTGTCTATGATGTCTGTAATGGTATCTCCTGTCTGAAATCGTCTGTTAAACCTGATGTTGATGGTGTCTCTTCGTACTTCGTAAAACAGTGTAGTGAGTCTATTTGTAAACCCTTATCTCTCATTTTTAACCTCTCCCTTCATCTTGGCGTCTTTATCGACAAGGGGAAAGTCTCATATATAACTCCAATCTTCAAATCCGGTAATAAAAATGAAGTGGTGAATTATCGGCCGATTTCCAAATCTACATGCTCTAAACTATTTGAAAAAGTAGTGAAAGAAAAACTTTGTTTCGCCGTAAAAGGTATAATATCCCCGCACCAGCACGAATTTATTAGTGGCCGGTCTACTGTCACTAATCTTTCCTGTTTTTCTGAATTTTGTATCTCGTCCTTTAAGAAAGGTCATCAAGTTGACACAATTTACACTGACTTTTCTAAGGCATTTGACTCTGTAAGTCACAATATTCTCTTAGTGAAAATAGAATCCCTTGGTTTCCACTCTTCCTTCCTAGCCTGGCTACGCTCTTATTTAGTCGATAGACTGTGTTATGTTACCGTTGAAAACACTAAATCACGCCCCTTTGTTGCTACCTCGGGGGTGCCTCAAGGCAGCATTCTAGGGCCACTACTGTTTATTTTATTTATTAATGATGTCGCCTCCTGCTTCAAACATTCTATGTTTCTCCTTTATGCTGATGACCTGAAGATTTTTCGGAGTGTAGCTAGTTCGGCCGATGCTGCTCTACTGCAGTCCGATCTGAATTACCTTTTTGCCTGGAGTACTGTAAATAAAATCGCACTAAATATAAAAAAGTATTTTCACATGACCTTTGCTAAGACTAATAATGTAATTGTCTCTGATTTCTCAATCTCAAGTTTATCTCTGCCAACTGTTAATGAGTTTCGTGATTCGGGCGTTATATTTGATGCAGGGTACTCGTTTGTAAATCAGCTTAACTATATCATTCCCAAGGCATTTTCGAACTTAGGTTCGAAATCCTGCGTAGATATAGTTCCGATTTCAAAGATCCGTATACCCGGAAATCCTTATACTGTTCTCTAGTCCGCTCGAAATTAGAATATGCGTCAGTTGTCTGGGATCCTATTTATATGTCGCACTCCTCTGGTGTTGAGGGAGTGCAGCGGAAATTCCTCCGCTTCGCTCTTTCGCCCCTCCGGTTTTGTGACCCGTTGCCTTCATACAGTGCTCGTTGTCTCCTTATAAATTTAAAATCTCTTGACAATAGAAGATCCATCCTTCTTCTAATGTTTGTATTTGATCTCATTCGTGGTAAAGTTGATTGTCCTGCGCTGTTAGAGTCTATTGCTTTCCTGGTCCCGCGTAAAAATCTGAGTGTTGTGCTACCGTTTCATGTGAAAGTTGATCGCTGTAATTACGCTCTTTTTGCCCCTATTCCCAGAGCCCTGACTCTGTTCAAAAAAGTCGCGAAGACTGTGGACTTAGATTTCTCACTCCCAAGACACATCTTCAAAACAGCTTTAGATAGGTATTTCAGTTAATAAATTGATATCTTTAAGGCCATTATTGTCATTGTTATTTGCATTGTTAATTTTCTTGTTTTATGTTCGACTTTGTTTGTATTAAATTATGATAAACTTTATGTACTCTTAGGGCCAGTTTCACAGTGGATGTTTAAATCTAATTTGCGAATTGAGTTTAAATCTAGTTTAACTTTTCTTGAGTTTCACAGTGCATTTATTTAAATACGGAATAATGAATGGCAACTTCGAATATTTGACAATTGAAGGTTGACACAACTTGCCAAAAACATATGTTCAATTGTTCAATTATGGAGGCAGCGCGAGCTAAAAAATTTTCGTCGGCCGAAAGAAGTGAATTATTGGATATTGTGCAAAGAATCCACAGTTTATATTATTTATAATACTACGGGATCATTTTTATGTGCTATACCATGCAGTTTTATGTTTAATTTGATCTCTTATAAATTGCAATATTGTCGACGCAGCTTGCTTGCACATCCGAAATCAGCTGTTTATTTGTTTTCGATTGCAACTCTGTGCCGTACTTAAATATCCACAATCGGCTATTTAAATCGTGTTTAACTTCCAACTGTGAAACTGAAATTCCCTATTTAAACTACAATCAGAGTTTAAATATCCACTGTGAAACTGGCCCTTAGTTTTAAGTTCTATTGTGTTATTTTATTGAGCTAGTCTGTAAGGATTTATTGTCCATAGACTTAAATTGAATAAACTAAACTAAATAGGGAATTTCAGTTTCACAGTTGGAAGTTAAATACAATTTAAATGGCCGATTGTGGATATTTAAGTACGGCACAGATTTGCAATCGAAAACAAATAAACAGCTGATTTTGGATGTGCAAGCAAGCTGCGTGGACAATATTGCGATTTATAAGAGATCAAATTAAATATACAACTGCATGGTATAGCACATATAAATGATCCCGTAGTATCATAAATAATATAAACTGTGGATTATTTGCACAATATCCAATCATTCACTTCTTTCGGCCGACGAAAAATTTTGAGTTCGCGCTGCCTCCATAATTGAACAATTGAACATATGTTTTTGGCAAGTTGTGCCAACCTTCAAATGTCAAATATTCCATGTTTAAGTCACTTTCGACTTATATATTTTTGAGTCGAGAACGACTTCTTTAAATAAAGGGATACGGGGGTTTTAACTTATATTGCGCGAGAAAGCGCGTTTAATTAAAATGTAATTTAATTCTAAACAAAGTTTAAAAAAAGGGAAGAACACTTCATCGCGGTCACTTGCTGTTTTTGAAGTTGGTTGTTGATTAGTGAGAGCGCGTTATTGCGCGAGCGGAGAAATGTGAAACATGACAGCTGGAAGGGAGCGAACTGGAAGTTAATTGCGAGGAGAATGGAAGAAGAATGGGAAGTGAAAAAGAAGGGGTTTACATCAAGTAGGAAGGGAACAATGCAAAGAAAGGAAATAATTTTGAGGGAATCTGCTGCAACTCATTGGCGTTTAGCCATTCTGGCCGCCTTGCAGGACTGCAACAGATAACCCCGTTGGGTTGGAGTGGTGATGCAGCGACTGGAGTATTCCGGAGGATTCAATTCAGGAGCGGTTAATCGGGAGGTATCCCACGATGGATGCGCACAGCAGGCTGCGCGATTGGCACCATACGTCGTGGACGTGCACCAGGTCGTGCAACCGGGGCCGGCTGCCACCGGGGATGTTCGTCGGGCCCGTTGCTGGCTAGGGGTGCCAGTTCACGTTGAAGCGCCTCCCTCCGCCATGAATACAGCGGTGTGTGATGGTCATGGCCTCCTCCCATCCATCGGCTAGAGTAGTCACAGTCACGTGCGGAAAGTAACCGGGCCAGACGGACAATAGGCGAAAATTCTTCGTCTTTGTGCCGAGAGTTCTTCGTCCTTGTGGCGAGGCGTTGTCGGTTGTCGTTGCTCGGGTCAACATGGCGAGCGGAAAGAGATGCGTTGAGCCATCCCGCACGCCCTTCAGCCTTCCAGAGAATTGCAGCTGCTCGGTCCGTCGGCGTCAGGGCTAGGACGTTGTTATAAATGGTGAGTTTACGCTCAGGGAGAGCACACCATTTATAGGCTCGGTAAAATAACGAAGACCGTTTCGGGACGAGAGCCTGTTCTTTAAGGGGACAAAGAACATCGGCTTTCTTATTCTCCAGAAATGGAGGTGCACGGAGAGTGCGTTTTGGCCAGGCTTCAGGGGGAGTTAAAAGCCGTGCAGCTCGAGAACATATCGAGAACCGTCTGGGGATGTCGGTCTCCTGAACGAAGCGGTTGGATTCGGATTTAACCCACCGTGGAGTTTGAGGGCTGGCGAGGGAGCCACTTCCCTTAATTGAGCAATTGGGTGCTAGCGGTGCGCCGGTTATGACGAGGGATGTCGCCGACGACGGAGTAACGCTGACATTTTGCGGGGTAGTACCGGAAGAAGAAGAAGTGCAGCTGACGGATGCGGCCAGCATGCTGGAGTTGGACGTAGAAATGGAAGGTGAGGAAGAAGAGCAGGCCAGGGCTGATGTGGACGCACCACTTGGAAGCGTGGCACTTGAGATCGATGATATATTTCCACCTTCTCGCCTGGAATGGCGCACATATGAGCGCGAAGCCGAGCAAGACACGCTGGACACCTTTCCATCAGCCCATTTTGGCGATAGCCATCCTCCCGGGGCAAAGAGTTTGTCCCCTGATGGCAAAAATCGCTGCTCCACAACATTTTTCTTCGATGTATTTTTGGCCAAATTCAGGAGTGAATTTGGTTGGGATTTATGAGGGCTAATCGAAAAGGGATTTTCTGTGCCCTCGTATCCGCTCGTCTGAAGGAGTCTTGACGAGCAGCTACCAACTGGGTTGGGAACCCAGTTTTGAGTGGGAGTATTCTGAGGGGTCAGAACATTGTTTTCAGTAGTGGAGGCTTTTGGGATCGCCTCACTACTTTCCGTGGTCACAATAGGGATATTCAGAGGGGTTCTGATGTCCTTCTCGTATACCGCCTTAAGTGCTTCCCAAGCGAGAGAGAAATTTTCGTCTACCAATGGAAACGGCTTGACGATAGCACCCGCCTTACCCTGGGTTTTGTACCGGAGGTAGTACAATTTCTGAGCGGGAGTCAGTTTTGGGCGATTTGCGTACTTTTCCGTGAACATGTCACGGAAAGACGGCCACTCCTCATCATCTCCGTAGAAGATTTCGGAGTCGGCAGGCGGAACCCGGGGATGGGTATTCGAAGAACATTGAGGTTTTCGAACTGCTGTTTTCTCTGGTAATCTGGAAGGCTTTTGAAGTTTTGCACTTTGGGGAGGCCTTTTCTCGAGGAGATCGAGAATCTGGGCTTTGCATGTCATGAAATTCTCAGAGCAGAGATAAAATTTCTGACGCATCGACTCCTTTGAATTATCAGGCAGCTCACTGTCGTCACGGGAGAGGACTTCATTGTGAGCGCTGACAAGTCGACCCCAATTAT